>JAWNNK010000868.1:4677500-5277500 GCA_035045065.1 Hirtodrosophila trivittata
GCTGATGATACCGTGGGCATGATATAGCTTTGGGCTGGCTTTGCACTCGTACTAGGTGCAACAGCTGTTGAATTGCCATTGCTAGTCGCAGTCAGAACCGAACTAGGTCCCAAGCCGGGGTATGGTGGAGGCGGATGTATGAACTGAGATTTATTAGAGACTCCTGTACCCATTGGAGATACGATGCCTTCGCCGTTTTGTGCCGTTTGATTGTTCAATAGCTTGAGAGTAACATTTGAAGGCGGCGGTGGTGGGCCAAGACCGCCCATGCCAGATGTGACCGATGGCTCCCTGCCCTGCAGGACACGTGCCTGCCGCATGCTTTCGAACGGAAAATCTCTTGGCACATTAAGCGTACCTGCTGGTGAGGGCAACAGCGGTACTTTGCCCTCCATAGGACACACCGTATTGGGGGACTTAAAGACGGGTGGTGTCGTAGCCGTATTACTGTACGGTGAAGGTGGCGTCTGTGGTGGCAGTAGCGGCTGCTGTTGCATTAGCTTTTGCTGCGGCAGCACATTTCGCCGTTGCTGCTGGGCCTGTATGTGCTGCTGGGTTGAGATTGCATCGTTTTGCGACAGTTGAGCGAGACGTTGTTGCTGCTGCTGCTGCTGTAAATATGCTGCCTTGCTTGTACTGGGGCCATCGAAAGTGGGTGCCGATGACAAATGCACCGTTGCCAATGTTCCAACGCCAACACTGAGGACGGCTTTGTTGGAAGACGTGCCAGCCGCCTCAATTGCACCGCCCGCGACATCAATTACATTATCTGACAATTAATAGATTAGTAAAAGCATTTCATTACTAAAATAACCATCCATACCCTTTGTTATATTAATATCTTGTCCTCCAACTTTTAAAGTTATCACAGAATCGCCTTCAGGCTGCACGGATAGTATTCCAAGGGCACGCAGAGTAGGATTACCCTCGGCGGCCAGTTGCCGCAGTCGTTGTGCTGCATCCCAGGGGAGAGACACCGATATCCGCACAGACGGTTCAAGCTGCTGCAAGTTAGAAAGTTTGGTTATACATTATTTACTTATTGTTGTTATTTGTGCTATCAACAGTGAACACAATATTAATAAAAAAAAAAATACCAACAAATTCCAAAATTATTTATTAACACCGAGAGCTCAAACTTAAAGAATATGACAAGCGATAACTTAAAAAAAAAAAAACGATCGAAGCTTATATGGTGAAATGACATTTAATCTTTATTTGATTTTTTTGTTTGGCAAATAATACCTTATTTTTATACATATTTGACAACTACCATTGTAGTGAAAATAGACCCTTTGAGAAACTGATGTTATCGTTTTTAAAATTGATGGAGATAATCGATAAGTGGGAAAACAAGTAAAATGTTAGAAGAATAAATGCTCGGTTAAAAAATTAATATGTAAATAAACAATAATCTGAATTTTAAATATTACTTATCCATTTATACACACAATTAGGATTTGACATTAAATTACTCTTGTGCTCTGTTTAATTTCCTTTCGATGAGACCAACAAGCAGAATGGAAAAAGTGGCTGTTACATATTAAGAAGGTGTATCATCTCAATAGTTTATAAAAATCTTTTTGTTTTACTAATTTGCATAACTGCTACAAAGAATTCAAAATTTGAAATAAAGTTTATCTAAGCATAGAGAAGGACATACGCCAGTTTTAGTGTCACTCAATCTTAGTCACTGGAAAGGACGAAAGAGTTATACCGGTTTCCTCTTGTGTTTTTATTAAAAGTGAATAAGTAAAATAGGACGAAGTCTTAAATATAATAATTAATATAATATATATTTAACAGCAACTAGCTGGCTTCAAGACATTGTTAACAGAATCATAACACTCAATTAACAGCCAAGCAAACGTACCGATATTTCAACATTTATCGTCTATCGGCGACTGCGTTTCAATTATTTGCAGCCCTGTTTTAATAACCACATAAAAAATGGTTTGTGTGTTTTGTATACATGTTACAAAAGAAGCAATTCAATAAAATAAGCTTGAAAAATTATTTGTTTCTTTAATTATAAAAAATTAACCAAAAAAATACCCGCTTTTTAACTAGACTTAAGGGGCAGGCTATATCAAAAACCAATTAAAACATTTTGACATTTCTGTTTTGTGGTGTTGCTTCGTGTACTGTGCGAGCGAGATAGTTATATGTGCTCCTTGGAAGTTCCAACAACAATTTGTTTCAACAACAGAAATATTATTTGGATTTAATACGCAAGCCCGGCCAAGTGCTGCAATAACCTAATAGATTGCTTGTTGTTTATTAAGTCACATTGCATTAATGGATTAAATGCCAAAATTTTCCTTTACTCTGCGGCCACAGGTTGCTCACGTTCCCATTTTCGTCACTTGTTATCGATACCCCGTCGCCATTTTTCTTCTTGCTTTTGGAAGGGTGTGTGTGCAGAGGGAAAAGGAAAAGGTAACCAAAATACTGCCGTGGCTACCTTCGTACGGCAGGCAGTGGGATAGCGCCTCAAAAAATAGAACACCACACACACTTAAGCATGTTAAACGCATGACAAGTGAAAAAGTTTTTTGTAATAAATAATGCGTGGGTGATGCAAATGTTTAACATGCACCCACGACCCCATCACCTCATAAAATCTTTACCGCAAATGCAATATTCGCAGATCAGCTGTTTTTGCAAACTCGATGGCGGCAAAAAAGTAACCTAAAGCTACAAAGTACACGGTAACGAGCTACGTTAAAAAGTAAGAGGGAAAGGACAATTTAATTTACTTTCGCCTAGCGTACTCACCTGTTTAAGTGGCATATCATCACACGGCAATCGCACCCGTCGTATATTTAATTGGCGAAGTGCTGCACAAATTTAGCATTTAGCACAATCACTCACAATTCTTACTATTTATATTGCTATAATCACGAATGCGTGTCGAAATCATCATCGTGCCCAATAAACGAATTCAAATTCCAAATTATAATCCGCGCATTTTGTTTATCTCGTCCTTTGCATTTAAACAATTGCATGTTTGCACTAAACACATATTCAACTCTTTATTGAAAACTTGCTGACTCCTATGGATATGACATAAAAACACAGATCCAAACACTGTACCGCCTCCACACTTTGTATTGTTTTTATTCACGTTACGCACTAGCTAAAAATTTCTTATCGTTGTTGTCTTTGGCCGTCTCGGCTGCTGCTTGTCAAATTTCTCGTACATTCAGAAATATGTGTGTCCTTAGCCTTTATTAAGCATCAAACGTTGTTAAGTTACTTTATTTTATTTTAACCTCTGCATTTTTGTTGTTTCCGACGCGGTTTTTGATTTTTAAGACAACGTGGGGTGCGGGTGCAGGCGGACACCACATAGGCCCTCCTCTGTTGGCGATGGTTTTGCTGCTGCTGCTACTGCCGATTCTAAATTTCATGAGTTTTTTCAACGTAATAAATGCTTCAAACTGCATAAAATCGCGTACATTACTATTTACAATATTGCTAATACACTTTTCACAACTTTGAGTAAATTATTGTGGTCGAACAGTTCTTCATTTCATGAATATAAACTATTAATATTGCTTTTCACTGGCGTTGAATCTTTTTCTTGTCACGATTTGCGTTTCCAACATAAATTTCTGGCGTAAATTAAGACGTTTTACTACCGGTCACAAAGATCGTAACCACACACGCTGTAAACTGAATATTTTAATTTGCTTTTTAGCTTATAGCTATTTCTATACCGTAGTGTTTTTGATGTTTATTTTGTACAAAAATCTTCGTAATTATTGAAATTCCACGAACAATAACAACCGCCATTTGCATTAGCCTTTAGTGGTAGCCATTTTTATTTTCCAGTCAGTGTTAACCAACTGTGCTTGTACAAAATGTGCTAATTATTACCATTGTCTTGTCGTTTAGGGTTCTCAAGTCCACAAATATTCAGTTTTATTTAAAACATGTTTTATAAATTAATAACATATAAAAATTAACAGGAACCATTATCCTTAGATATATTTAAAACTTTTAAAGTTGAATATACCCAAAGCTAAGCTTTTCGGGGTTTCCTTTTTTTAAATTCAACAAACGGAAATCGTTTCGCTGTTATATTTCTCTCCATATAATTAGTATTAATTTTGAATTGTCTTCTAATACCTCTAAGCTTCAAAATTTTAATATAATGTCTTCAATTGTCTATTGTTCAATGTCCGCTAAATACGACAAATTCTTCACTTATATGTTAGTTGTGTAACACAACGTACCAGGCATATCATAAATTTTGGTCCCAATAACAGACAACATTGTTAGAATATATGTATAGTGGAGTTACGAAGTTATTAAAAACTAAACAGTTACAACCGATAGGTTAATTATATGTTCATCAATGGGCAGCCTTATTGCAACTTATTGCTTTGCAAGCAACATGCATAATGCAACATTTTAGCTGTGTGGCAACTCTTTTGAAATACTGACCCAGTGTGGTGCCTTCATTGTACATTCGCATAGTGTGGCAATATTAAACAGTGAATATTCTCTGCAGATGTGAGTAATTCGGAAAAACGTAATTTAAAGTGCAAAATTTGTATTTAGACATTGCATACATAAAAAGTACTATATTGAGTTTATGTGGGCAAATGCTTGACAGATATATACATATGTATCAACCACATGCAGCATTTAGTTACACGACTATTGACGGAGCAAAAGTTACATAACTACTAACTAATAAAAATTGTTTTCACAGTCGCCGCAAATTGAACATGGCCAACACTCCAGCAACCTCCACCAGCGCCGGCCCAGTCCTGCGTGGTCTGCACAATGCCACCATTAAGCGCAATCTTGCAGTGGCACTTGGTCTGACTGCCATTATAACTGTTGCCTTCAAAGTTATGGTCAATGATCCAAAGAAGGCAGCATATGCTGAGTTCTACCAGTGTGTATTAAACTACTAAAGTTAAATGAAATCTTGCAATAACAAGTGCTTGGTTTACTTTCAGGAAATATGATGCCAACAAATCATTTGAGCGCATGAAGGCCGCCGGTCGTTTCCAGTCGTGTTAAGCGAGTTATGTGCCTGGCATATAGTTTAAGACATAAAGATGAGGCTTTAAAGTGTGTTACCCTCTTCTGTATTGAGAACTAAATAGATTTCAATTCGTATGTTTCCGAGCGCTGTTTCATTTTACGCCACTAATAAAGATCGTTTCTGTCGGGCTTAAAACCATTTATTTACTGGTATTTACAATCTTATTGAAATAGTGCACATAACAAAAACAAAAACCTACATATCTATATACTCGTGGACTCGTTCAAAGTTTAAAATCTAATTGCAAAGTCCTTGTAATCCAAGCGGTTCAAATTGCTTTGATTTCGTAACTCACATCGCTCTATTTGGCATCCCGGAGAACCTTCGGTGGATAGCCAGGTGATCCTATAGTTGTAAATATTGATTATTTAAGCAATACGATAGATATGCTTGTAATATGTATTTTGTACATACATTTTGTCCACCTCTACTTTGGGTCCCTGCATTTTTCCAACAATTGTGCCACGTTTGCTGTTTTTCACCCAACCTGTAATTCCTGCCTTTGTACAACGATCACGGGTGTCTTTAGTCAGATTTAATCCTGTTGATTACACAAAGATATTGAGTTAATTAATTACTTTGGTGCAATTCGTTTACTATGGGTATAAATACACAATGAGAGCCGTAACAAAGCCAAGGACATTAAAGAACGAGCTACTGTGTAGCGTTTATTTTTAGCATAGCAACCATTCAGGGCGATATCAACATTGGTATTGGTGATGCATCTCAGTTTAAATGAAAAATTAAATAGGCTTTTTTTTTAAACTTCACCTTGCACATGTCCATACACCTCAAATTCCAAAGTAATCAGCTGACGTATGTCTGGTATGCCCATTTTAACTGCTTCTAGTCCTGTCCTGTCCTTTCGTATTAGTTGGCTTCCGCGCGATTATGTAAAGGTTCGGAGTTTCTCAGAGTTTTTGATGATGTGATTTAATAAACACAAATAGGAAAGTTGACGGCGTTCAATACATTATTTTTGAAATATGGAAGATCTTATTCCATATATCGTAATATAAATTATAACTTAGTGTCTATTTTGTTTTAGCAACTGCGAGTAAGATTTTCAGCAAGTCGTCGTCAATTTCAAACTAAAGTGCCAAGTTTCTGCATTTCACGCTTTGCTAGAAATATCAATTGGTTTTTTTTTTGTTTCTTTTTTTCTATTTTGCGCTTTCGATTTGTACTTGTGATTTGCGTATTTATTTTAGCTGCGCATTTGTCTCCTCAATTTCCTTTTACTTTTTATTTTAAGCATTATTCATGTGTTTCATGTGGTAATTCAAGTGAGCCTATTGCTGTGTACCCTACTCGTACTTTTCTAAAACCTATAAAAAGATTTATGCTAAATGTTGTTTTTTACATTATTTATTTTTTATATAAATAAAACAAATTTAAAGTTAACAAATTATAAGCTGAGTTGGAACCACGTTTCAACGTTAAACCACATTCATCAGATCTTAGAATCTGTTTGACGCAGTTAGATGAGATTTTGTATATGTATAAACAAAGTGCATAGGGGCAAATATTATTTAAGAATAAATACTAAAATCAAATTAATATATTAGCTTCTATTGAATGAAGATAATTATAAATTAATAAATATATATATATATTTATATATCGCAAGAAATAAAATTTATTGAAGAAATACCATACCCATTTTTATGTGATAGCCAAATTCTTTATTCTACGACTATTTATTACAGGTGAATGCAATTGATAATCAATACCTGAAAGTAGCTCTTAATATTCGAATTAATAAATATAACTTTATTATGGGATCTCTTCGTATTTGCGATACATGGATTTTCACGAAATACTGACCTTGATTCCGAACCAGCATCGTATTGTAAAATGGGCTTCCGTCCAGAATTTTTAAATTGTATGACTTAGAACATCTACCTTATAGACGTCGCTAAAGATTTACAAGTATAAGTAGTATCCTTGTCTTCTCTATATGTTTAAATCCAAACAATACAAAAATTAGATATCGAAACATTTTGTTTTCTTATTTTAAGAGCCTCAAAGCATGTCAATGAACATTCTCGTACATATTTTACATAATTGATCTATACAGAAGTATGTCCTTACATATGTACTACATGCCTATAGAATAGATCTAAGAATGTGTTTAACACGATTTAAATACGACACAAGAAATGAAAAGTGTATAGAAATATAGATTGTGTCTTTAACAGTTATCGTAAGGCGAGAAAATATGTATATATATATATATATATTTACAGTTTTATGTATTTTGTTTGCTTTATGTATTTACAATTCATTATAATATAAATGTAATATACTCGTGTAATTAAAAGCGAAATTGAAAATTGATTGTACACATTTGAGGCGCACAAGGAAAACGAAAATGCTTGCAAAAGTTTTTAAAGACTTATTTAGGCACATAGTAAACATAAATTTCAATATTTTGTACAACTCCAAATAGATATATAGGGCTAGAAACCTAGACCACAACAATCTTCTTACACTTCAGACAGAATCTTAAGTATGCTCGACCATCAAGCATCTATTATACACAAAAGACAGTTAAGTTTATGGGTTTTAAGTTATTTTGACACATAGATATGGAAACGATCGTATTCTGTAACAATATCGTGAAGAGTTCACAAAGAAATCACGCTTTAGATGATTTGTGTGGCTGTGTGCGGTTTCTCGATAAGGCTGTGTTGTGCTTCCTTGTCCTTTTCCAAATGCTTTGCTAGATTCACATGATCCGTCTTCAAGAAATAGGGCTGCGACTCTGAATGTCGATTTTCTTGATACTTTTTGCGGCGTTCGCGCAGAAAATGTAGACGTACATAGTTGATGGGTAGGTGGACGCTGTCGGCACCTGGTCCCTCAGCATCGATAAATACTCCACGCACCAGAATGGAGTTGGAGCATTTAAGCGCAGCCAGGAGTAAAAAGGGAAATATGTGTGTTATCCAGAAGCTCATAAGCCGATCGTCTGAGGAATAAGTAGTAGTAAGTAGTTAAAATGTACAGAACCTTTTATATGTATATCCATATTTACCGGGATAAACGTAAACATCAAGCAGATTCCAAATGCCTCGCCAAGCATTAACAGCACCGAAGAAGGTCATCAAATAGTAAATGTCGCAAATGATAAGCTTCAGAATGCCGCTGATGCGACGGCAAACGTACCGCATTAGAGGCTGTATGACGAAGGTTACAAAAACCGTTAGGTATCCAATGAGCTGTACGGGAAGAAAATCTAACATGTGAGGGACAGTAAGAAAGAGTCGCTAACCAAAGCCACTTGCTTACCAATGATCCCCATGCAGACTTTGTCTTGTCTTGTGGAAACAATGTCAGATCAAAGATGCCCCACACACCCCGCCAGGCAATGACTACTAGGCTGCCAATAACAAAAACTGAAAATAGCGTGTCCAGCACATATAGACCAGGTTGATTGAAGCCCTACAGGAAAGAGGTAAAATTTGTTGTATGGAATCAATAAGTTTTTACCTCTAAGCACCTGCTATTTTTTTTCTCTTGGACCTTAACTAGCAAGACCAATTTATAACAGTGTTCCTATGGTGGCACTTGAAGATGCTGTCAAACAAATTCCGTGAGAGTTTCTTAGTTCTAGTTAGCACTCAAAACTCTTTTATTGCTCAACAGTTTTATGTTTATGGATAAAATTCTACCGCTTCTACCTTTACCTAATCTTAGTGTAGGTACCATGAGTATAGGTAAGGTTAGGTAAAGCTAGACGCGGTAAAATTTTTTCCTTATTCCTTTCTGCCATATCCCATAAAACATATGCCATGTGCCATACGCAGACAAACTGATCATATTTTAATTGTGATTAACATGTTAAGAATATGGTTAAATATAAACTCACGGGTATTTTGAACATGGTGTCCACTTCAAAGTAGTCACTTTTGTGATCCATGGTTACGGTATAGGGTGCAGCGCCTAGATTACGTAAGGTGCGAGTTCCGACCAAGAAAAGCAATGCGATCAAAGTCACCACCGAGATTATAGCCAAAGAATCAACGCTAGTTAGCCAATCACAGATCAGCCATGAGCCGCGCCACATATTCACGCATATTATGCCAAAAACTGCGGTATAAAGACGCGAGATGGCGTAGTAGGTAAGTCTCCGCTTGTCGGGATGTATGTGATCTTTGAAGAAATTCTGCGTAACTGTGAATATAAAGTGACCCAAGCCACCAATTACGAAGGAGGCGAGCGCTGAGAGCGGCTGACTGCTTGGGAAGAGTAGGACTCCCATTAGTTCCCAGGTTCCGCGCCAGTAGGCAATCACACAGGGTGCTACGACGAGGCTGGAAAGTAATACATCCAACAATTCCAGCAGTAGCTCATGCGAATCCCTGCGTGGCGCATCGGCTGCATATTTCTGACTGTGCGTTGGGTGAGTGTGAGTGTGTTGGACATTTGAATGGGGGTGAGGATGTGTATGCAACTGCGGATGGTGTTGTGTTTGCTGCTCCGGCGATAGCGATAACGCATGGCATTGAGATTGAGATTTCGGTACTTTGGTGCTCCCGCTGACACTGACGATGGTTGGCGTCGGTGACGCCAATGTGCACTTATCCGTGGTCAGCATTTCGTGCTTGTGATCCTCACTCCTCACCTCTTCTTTCCCGTTAATGAACTAATTTGCTAATTACAATTGCTAATTTTTCGTGTCTGATATTTATGTTTGGGTTGTGGGCTGTGGCTGTGGTCTGTGGGCTGTGGCTTGTTGCTCCTGATACTCGGTTAGGTACTGCTGGAAAAGCGTTCGCCTCGACCTCAACCTGAACGACTCTCAAGTGTTCATCTGCGCTTTAATACTGTTTTTGTAGTGGGTTCTGGTTTGGCAAATCACAAATGTTGACATTGCGTTGATTGTCAGCTCGGTCCGGCTGAGAGCTGTTACTGAGAGCGATCTTCTTCCTCCACCTCCGCCTCTCCCTCCCTCCTCCTTCAAGCACTCACTTCGACTCTTTCCTCCGCTTATCGTTGCACCGTTGCACTGATAATAATCCGCCACTGATAATTATTATAGTAGTTGACTACAGACTGACTACCTACCTCTGCCTCTGCCTCTTGCTGCCACTTGTCTATCTCGGTTGTATAACAGACATCCACCATATGTGCCGGACGGGCACCAGACTTGGGATGCGGCCTGAGAGAGTTGTTGTTACAGTTACAGTTACTGTTACTGTTATTGTTATTGTTGCTGCTGTGCCTGCAAATTGAAATCCCAAAATTAATTGCTCAAAATATGCTTTGTTTATACTCATAGCAGTAATTCACAATAAATATATAAACAAATAAAAAACTTAATGGATAAGGCTATATTTTAAGATTATTGAGCTGTTTGCCAAGAGTCCACATCCCGACTTGCCCGTTGTACTTACGATATATCTTAAATCTTGGCACATGCCACTAATTATGTTCTTCACCTAAAGTAGTGCAAATATTGCAAGTGCATTTAAAAGTTGACCAAAACTAAACGTAATAAATTATACGAGCTATACATATATTATATTATATATATATATATATGTATTACCAATACGAAATCTGTTAACTATATAGATGACCAACTTATATACGTGTAAGTCTTGACTTTAAGATATTCATCTACCTTTGTTCACTGAAGTATGATCAGAAAAAAAATAATGGATCCTTTTCTGTGTTGTGATAAATATAACATGAACGAGGTATCTATATAACAGTGTACACTTCATGTTAAGTCCCTGGGGTACAGGTTATATGGACGGACGGAGAGGAGTTAAAATGACATGGACTATCCTTTCATTAGGGACACACGAATAAATAGGATAGGATGATACCAAAAGGTATTACATTATAAATAAATGAATAGAAAACTGTTTACTCGGGGTAGAACTCGTATTAAGATTTTGATCTTATCTTGATCAGCTTATGTTCCTGATTACATTTTTATTTGTACTTTACGGTGTCTTTCGACCTTTGCTTTATTTTGGGGGGTCATCAAAGCAGATGTCTACTCGCCAACGACCCTACCATTCACTTAAAGTAGCCTCTCTAAAGTAGTTAATGAATTCAATTTAGGCCGCTATCTAGCAAAAATAAAAGCAAGAGTATTCACAGCTTTCGACAAGAGATAGCAAGAGAGACATAAAGATTTCTTTGAACTTGAATGCAGAGGCTTTTAAGGTCGTACATTTAACCCTAGACTGCGTAAAGTTCAACCTAACCTCAGATTTTGATTTTGTAATTTTAAAAATATTCATCCTATAATTTTATAAAGTAAAGGATATAAGTATTTGAATACATAAAAAAGCTTCAACAATTGGGTATACACAAAAGTTTAAAGAAATGTATTCTAAATTCTATTTGTAGGTTGAACTAATTTTCGCTTTTCTAGGGCTAATATTATTAACAGCTAAAGTTCTATTGAACTGCGTGCGTGCCAACGCGTTGGAGGCAGCCTGTGTCTTTTAAATTACTTACGTTCTTATGTACAAAGTCATATAGATAGTTAGACTTGTACATACATGTAGTACATATGCTATTAGGTTCTGTATGAGAGTATTGTGTAAGGCAAAAAGCATGCAGCGACGACGCTTGGCGAGTGTCGCTAATTAGACAAAACCCAAAACACATGTCTGAATTAAAATGATTTAAGCGGTGCAGGATGTTTGTGATTTGCTTCTGTTTTGGGCACGGCACACGGGGTATGCGCAATAATTAAACACGGTGCCCGCGCTACCTCTGCCTTAGGCTCTGATGCTAGCCCTGGTGCTGGCTGCTAGCTGAAGGTCTAGCAAATGCAACTGCAGAAATTCTATAATGCAAAGCCAAAAAAAAAACAACAACAACAAAAATAAAAATAGGAAGAACGCTGTTGTTGAGTTTGGGTCAAGCGCATTCGCATTTAAATCAAAGTGGTGAATTTGCTAAATAAATGGAAGTCCCGTGGTGCGGGTCATTAAGGCACTGGCTGCTCAGCAAGACTTCCTCGTAATGGACTAGGGGTCGTCAGTTACTAGTTGATCATACGAATGATACGAGTATAACAAATTCAGCTAGGCGCACGCATTTCAAGATCACCAAAATGGACCACACACCCAACCACACACACACACACACACACATACTCGTACATTTCCCCACACACAAACAGAGATAGGAGAAACACAGCAAACCTCATTTCAAGTTCAAACCTAAAAGTAGATCAGATAACGTTTTTATCCAATGGCCCGGCCCCAAGTGCCACATTGTACTCCAATTAGCTTAGCTAATTGACAAGGAACGGGTGACAATAGTAGTACATAAATTCCAATTGGATAATATAGCGGCTGAGATGCTTGCAATTTTTGCAAGTCTTATCAGAACAACACCGCAGCTCTCAGCTAATTACATTTACCAACAAAGAACTACAATACACACAAAGAAAACAAAACTACATAATATAAAAATATCTACAATTCAAATCTAACATACGTACGAGTATATGCCATATAAGCATCTAATCGAATGTTTGCTTTGGTTTACTGGCCTCCATTGTAGAAAAGTTGTGAATCTTATTACTTTTTATTATTATTACTTGAATGTGAGATTCTTGTTTAAACAGATAAATATTTGCATAAAACCTCGACTTTTATACGATGGATATGGGTTGTCAATGTGTTTTTCATTATCAAAAGCTAAAAAAAAGCCCGAGTATATGTTTAATATTTATATTCTTTAATTTGATTATATATTTTTGGATAAGATAGTAAAATTAAACAATATAGATTGGGAACAGTTTTGAAGAATTAACCAACAAGGATGGCTTTTCCTACCAACCCTCGAGGTGATCCACCTATAATATATGTTATATACAAGTATAATATTTCTGCTTAACAATCCCATTTTTATCGACATTAATCAAAAGAAATAAGTTGTGAAAAATCTACTATTCGAGAAACGACTTATAAAGTTGAAGGCCCTTAATATTTAAAAAGGGATAATAAGGTCCTATTGGTTACTTTTTAATTTTTATTAGTTTTCATAAACTATTTCTCATTATTACGATCTCTGATACAACAAAGTATATATAGACTTGACGAGTATCAAAAGCCGTAGATCGAAGCATTTCCATCTGTCAATCCGTCTGTGTATCATAATTACGTTGATCTCATAGACTATGAGAGAAAGATTGCCAGATTCGATTTGTAGATTCTTAAACACCTTACCCATTTATTAAGAATTCTTCCCCATATACCCAAAAAGCGATTTTAGGCACAATTTTTAGATAGCTTTTTAGCGATTTTTGGTACACTTATGTATATAAACTTATGTATATAAACAATCTCTTCATTTATCCTCTGAAATTTATAACGATCAAATATGGTTGTTATATTGTTCATAGAATCGAAAGCACAGAGTTGCTTGAGTCGTACGTGTATGTTTTGGAGATGGAGTGTGGAGTGTGATGTATCATATGTGGGTTAAGGGTATCTTGTAGTCGACTAGACGGGACGGAAACAGACTTGTAAAGCTTTGTATCTTTCGGACATGAAATCATTTCTCACGGACCACGTTCTTATTTTGTAATATTTACCGTAATCATTATCCGGTTATCGCCAATTTTTAACTTGTTACTGTTGTAAAGGTTGTTGTAGGATTACTATTCACTTTTTAGCAAATCTGATGTGTTTTTTTTTTAATATTTACTACGTTGTGTTCTGATGTTTTTATTTGTATAACGGTCTTGTACCCGTGTTTTTTCTTCCTTGGTTCTCTTCATTTTCCACTTTCGCTTGGTAGGTTGGTCACGTCCGTCGATCCTCGGATGACGCAAAGTTCGTGTAAGCAGAGAAACGCTTTAAATGGACCCAAACAAAACCCACGAACTACGAAAATAAACTCTGCCTATATAATATAGGTACAATCCATTTCTAATGCGATTACCGTTTGAAAATCGGATTCAGCACACAAATTCACAAAACGTGCTTCGAGCTCCTCTGTATCTTATCAGAAATCTATCATTGTTATCAATAAATTTACAACAGTAAATTTACAACACTGAACAAAGAACATTCAGACGAGTAGTAGACACAAAAGACCTCAAGGAAGATTAACAATAATACCACAAATATACATATACGTGTATACATACATTTGTATGTATGTATGTGTACATAGATTAATGTAGCAAAAAAGCGTTACAATTGTTTACCGTTTGAAATTAGCAACACAATTTTTTTGTGGCGGCGGCGTCTCCGGCGACTGCAAATTTGTAGGTGCGTGAGCAGAAAGAGCGAGGGAGATAGACTGAGATAGAGAGGGGGTTAGTTGAGTTTAGTATTTTTGATGTGTGTATGTATGATGTACACGTACGCGTGCATACATGCGGATAAATGTATGTTTGTATATTTGAAAATTATTATTCGCGCTGGTAGCAACAACACGTGAAAATAGAAGGGAACCTTTTCTGATTTGAATTAAGTCAGGGAAGAAAACGAATTCTTATTCAAATACGAAAACGAATACGAATCCCGAATCAACATCAACAGGCACCGGAAGTAAGCCTAGATATATTTATGCGGTACGTGCTTCGATTTCGATTGATTTTCGATTTATGATCGGCCGTTATACTTTTACGTTTGTCGAAGATCTTGGGATGTTCGAATGAGCCGTACGCGACTTTTAGCGCTACTATATATACTTATAGAAATGGCTTGTCACACACAAACAAATACACACACCTAAACATAAACACATGAGCGGACAGACAAATACACACACACTGACGCAACTGCAATCTAGTTTATTTATACGGTTATTTGAACTCCGAGATATTTTGCGCGGCGAGCTTATGGCAGTCGGAGGCTGCAGCAGCATCCAGCGCTGCGCGGTGGTCACTTTAGTCAGTCGTCAATAGCAGCAAAAACTGAGCTGCGTTTGATGTGAGTTACGGATTTGAACTAAGTTAGAGGGTCGTCAGCCGTGTGTCGTTCCCAGATTTTACACTCGTACTCGTACTCGTTGCTTATGGCTACCGGTGAGCGAGCTTATCAAAAATAGTACGAGTCGCGACGGATGTTTTGGATAAGCCGCACTGCCGATCGCTATCTCTGGAGGTCGAGCTCGGGCCTGGGCTCAGGCAAAAAGAGCGTCCAATGTTGATACCGGTCTCCGAGCACAAGATTCATCTCATCTCATATATGATATATGAGCAAACATTCGGTTCAATCCATTGATTCAATACAATTTATTCCGACTGCACAGCTTACGCATCCCTTAAGCTTTTTGCTTTTTTGAGTAGCTCTCAACAAGTACAAAACTTTATTTAAACGAGGCGCATAAGTAACTTTTACTAAATTTTTAACAGCCCAAAAACAGCTTTGCTTGACTTGCTTTTAGCACATATGTATATATGTTCAATCCATAAAGAAATTAATTCCACAGGTAATTGCCTATCTGTTATGCTTAATCAAGGCTTCAACTGATCAACACATAATCTTCGTGAGATTACTTTAAGCCAGGTTAATCAACTAACATTATCACATAACTGCCCTAAGTCCAACTTAAAGCAACGAAATTCTCTTTGCATCTGAGACGGGGATAAAAATATATATTTTCAATGTGAATGCTACTCACAAGAGAACTTCAGCCGAACCATAACATCATTGAGAAATAACTTTAAGCTGATTTTACACAGTTTGATTAGTTTCGATAAAATGTAGAACTTAGCCGCCGGGATTCGATAGGGATAGGAATCAGATCGCTACACCCAATAACTAAGCGTGGAAATGGAACCAGATTGATTGCGCACTTTAAATATATAAAGAAAAAAATAATTTTAATAACAAGGCAGTAAATAATTCTTGAAGATTGTTTGCACTCAATAAACTTATAGGGACAGACTAGGAATATCCAATTTATAAATATTCATTTTCAATTGGCATGAGAACTTGGAACTAAAACTAGCATCTGGTGACCAACTTTCCCTTTAGATCAGGGCACTAATTTATACGCGAATAGCAATAGTTTTAGATAACAAAAATTAATACTACGATTTCATCATCATTACCATTGTGGGAATAAAAATTGATTTTAAGCTAGTTAGTATAACTTGAATATCTGTTTGCCTATCTGTTTGCTAAATGTAAAACTATATTATAATAAGTAACTTTTCCCATTCATCAGCACACAAATAGTTAATGTACTGTGTTTTCTGCATTTTGTATTGTTCTCTTCTTGAAAGATCTGAACTGGGAAGATTATTTACAGAAAGCATTTGACTAAAGCGGTTCGCCAGGGCAATGCATATGATCTGCCATGATCTGAAGTCACCCGAGTAGTGACTCGGTGGGTGGTGGGCCGCTTTTAGTTATCATACTGTGTTTTTCTTTTGACTTGTAAGTTTGTTTTTCCCTTTCTTGTGCAAGGCACTTGTGTTCTTACACTAACTTTGAACAAACATATTAGTTTATTTGTAATTCCTATTTTATCATGTCTGCCTTTTGTATCAGGAATTGTATATGTCTGTCTGACTCTAAGGCTGAACTAATTTATTATTGGCTATGTGACAATGTAGCGCATGTTAAATGTGCTGGTTACGCAACCAAAGTTAAAGATTATATTTCTAATAAGACTGGTCTTAGGTGGTGTTGCGAGTCTTGTCGTGAAGCTGAACTGAATTTGCAAAAATTCATGAGGCAGACAGGGCATGGTCAATACCCTTAGAGCAGCATTCAAAACTGCATTGTGATTTTCAGACCATGGATGATAAATTTAATAACTTAAAACTCTCATACATGCCGTCTGAGCCGAAGACTGTAATGCCTTCAACATCAGTCTTCTTGGCAACACCTCAAGCTCTAACAGCACAGCCTTTACCTGCAACTGGTCCAAGTCCGATTTCTCCAACAATAAATTCTAAAAGCAACAAAACTGATAATATCGAGCAGTTTATGAGTTTTAACTCGCCTGCTTCTATGGGGACCTCTAAGAACGTAATTGCAACTGATTCGTCGGTCAACAATACTGCCTTTAGTTCCCGCCAGAGTTTGTCAATATCTATCCCACTGCAAGTAATTAGGGCTGCTAAGACCCTGTTAGCCATCCCAGTTAAAAAACACTTCGGTTGCTGACACTTCGGTTGATGATGTCAAGGACTACATCCAAACGCAGATGGAAATATCAGATTTATCGGTGGATAAAGTTAGATTTAGTTATTCTAGGGAAATTATCTCTTTTGAAATTAGTATTGCGGCGAAAGCTTTCAACACTATTTGTTGCAACACCATCCGGCCAAAACATTTAATTGTAAAAGAGTTTGATTCAAGTAGAAGAAATCGGCCTCCGATTGCACTGCCTCGAATCTCTAATAGCGTTTCATCTTCCAGTAACTTGCCAAAAAACGAACTAATCTTTTTTCTTATCAGAACGTCAGAGGTCTTAACTCTAAGCTTGATAAACTGTTTTTAGATAGTATTTCATTTGAATCGAACATAATTATCTTTACCGAAACCTGGTTAAGGCTCGAAATTTTTTACTTTTGCAATAAACACACATCTTTTAGATGCGATGTAGGAGTGTAGGAGGTGACGTGCCTATTGCTGTAGACTCTGATCTTTTATCGGAACCTATCTAATCACCTGTTAAACATGGAATTTATCGTTGTTAAAATTATACATAAACATTTTTCTATATTTATAACGTGCTCATATATTCTGCCACAGTCCGATTTTTCGTCACTACTTTCTAGTAGTGATTACCTGTTTGTATTTGGTGATCTGCCAGATGTGATATGGTCTGACATTACAATTCGCTCTTAGAGATGTCTGTCTCCTAAATTAATCCGATTCGGACTGTAATGGTCGTCTACTTGATCTTATTTTTGCATCGGATCCTTTTTCTAGTACTATTGTATTGTCCCTTAGTTGTCCTTGATTCATCTCACTTTAGATTTTGTTTGTGAACTGCCTACATGTGAGCCTATTTGTTCAAATAACTCGTTAGAACACGCTGTTTTTGTAAAACAGATCTTGTATAACTTAATTCAATGATTTAAGGAACTGGCCGCAATTGTTCACAAGCATGGTTCAAAGTATATATTGAATACTAGGGGTATTTCCAAACTATCCGGATGCCTAAGGTGTTTGAGAAACTGATAGCATCTCAACTACAACACTTATGCATATCTATCATTTCACCCTGCCAACATGGTTTTGTGAAATCAAAGTCTACTACCACTAACTTACTTGAGCTTACCTCCCTTGCTATCAAAGGTTTTTAGAACAAAAAGCAGACTGTTGTCCTTTAAACACATTTCAGCAAGGATGAAACCACTATATCTTGCTTAAAAAACTTAGCATTTTCAGATTTCCTCTCAGCCTCCTTATGTGGATTTCTGGATACCTTACTTGTAGAACCCAAAAAGTTATTTTATTCTATAGAAGTACGCCTCACACATTTAATTACATGCTTGACCGGAGTTCCCTTGAGAGATTAGACTGTGTCACCGACCTGGGAATTCTTTTCTATCATAGCACTTACAGTCAATAAGGCGACTCAATCTCTGGGATTCATCAAGCGATAGTCTAAGGAATTTCACGACCCTTACACGATTGAATTGCTATGTGTATACTTCTCTTGTTTGACCTATTCTGGAATACGGATCTTGTGTGTGGTCTCCTCAATATTCGGTACATCAAAAAGAATCCCATAAACTTAGCCGCAGTCTACTTGGTCGGTCTAAGAAGTATGGAAAATACTTTGAATAAACACACGAATCAACTTTTTTGTAACAGTAAGAGTTTAATAATCTTAAAAAATGTTTTGTATGGAAAACAATTGAGAACTGTTTTGAAATAGCACAATGCTAAAAAAACTCGTTGTCAATTTTTATTTTTTATACAATATTATCTTTACTTACACTATCATTAAATTTGATCAAAGAAGTATTTAAAATTCTAGATAGTCCGAAAGAGGAACTAGATTTTCGTCAACGACTTCCCAATTTGCTTTAACGATAAGAAATCTTTCTTTTGCCATTTGTTGAATAAGAAAAGTTACATAGAAATATTAACGATTATTAAGTAAAATAACTGACCTACCATAATTTATTTTTATTTATAAAAAAGGTTATATTTATTAGTGGCGTGATATTCAAATTTCACCTGACACACATTATCTGATTTTCTGGTTTTCTGTTTGTGCGTTAATCACAAATATATGCAAATCAATTACTTATGCAAATGAAACAGTCTGTTTTGTATACTTAATAATCAAAATTTATTAAATTAAATCGATTTAGTTTGCTTTTATTAGCTCAGCTTAATATGCCTGCTAGTTTATAGTATGAATTAATGGGGGGCACAAGTATTTTCATACTTTAATCTAGTCTAAAACAAGAGAAAACTGAAAGGTTTCAAATATTCGTCAAAAGTGTTCGCAATCGCCTTTACGACTATATATACTCCTAGTTAATCAACATCGATTGATAAGCAAATACGGGAGGAATACGAGTACTTATGTTCTACATATGATTATACACTTACGAGTATATTATGTGTTCTGACTCACGACATCGATGAACTCTCTGCGAAGAGAGAAAACAAAAACAAAAGAGCTCCAATACGTACGTACTGCAGATCGCTAAGTCGTCAATCCCGGTCAATGGACAGCTTATCATCTTTTAATTATGAATATTATTTCTTCCAAATTCGTTTTAATTGTGCATTCGGTAAAGAATTTCGGTTATACCCTTAATCGATGTATTTCACTTGTCTGCCTGTCCATCTGTCCGACTGTCAGTGGATCTGTCGATTTCCGAGACTTTGAAATCTTTAGGTTTTCGCATCCTGTACGAATTCAAAGTTTATTGCTCCCCACAATATATATGACCAATATAGTAAAGAATGAAATTACTATTGTCTATCACGGGGCATTGGCGATATATCCGAGCTTACACCTATAGTAAAAGTATTGCTTGTTGTGTTTACGTGTGTGTACGAGTGTATGTAATGTACGTGTGCGGAGATCAGCCCGATACTTTGTGCAGGATGTACCAAAGCTGGACGCAGAGCCTCTCGGAATCGAGGCCACTAAAATTACTATTATTGTATGAGTCTTGTATCCTTTCGGGGCACAGCCTGTTGCTCTGTTTGTGGGGCGTCTCTTCTAGTTGATAACAGAAATCAGGGCTTCAGTCACCCGGTCCTGCCAACGTATTCCTCACCACTTTCGCGTTGACGTTATTGCTATTTCCTTGACGGACTCAAAGAGGATGTGCATGATGTCAACATCATCACAGGAGGAGTTGGGTACATCTATTTGACAGTATTCTGCCCGTGCAATGGACACTAGCCTTTCCTATAATTCTCTATCGACAAAAAGATGGTTCGTGTTAATTTGGTTTTCGTAGGGCTGCGAAAATCTGGTCGATGGTGGATTTATCAGAATGTCCAACCACCCCGCGACACCAATACTATCGTACGCTGAGCTCATGGTCATGTAGACTAAATCGCCCAACAGTTGCCTTTCTCGCCTGTCAATAAATTTACCATAAAGGATCTTAATATCATGTGATATCCATACTCAGTCGAGCTCCACATAAAAAGCATCCTAGAACTATATAATTGTTTTTTTGGGTTAAGTTTGGTTGTGCATACAAATTAGGCTGATTTTGAAGATGATGAAGTTGCAGTATTTCGGATCGTTTCAATTCTCTCGTTAATTGGCAGAAACGAAGCCACAGACCAACTCATGGACAGCTGCATCGCAGGTATAGCAAATTTTCCAGCTGTTCATCCTAATGCAGCCATGTGCTTCTCATCGTATGTTGATGGAATTCGCTAGATGTTGACCAGTACTGGGTCTATAAAATGTTTGCATGTGTCCTTTTCCGGCTTCCATAATCTGCAACATTAGTTCAAACCCGTTTCCAGGCTTCTACTGCATTTTTTATTGAACAATAGATTTCCATGTGTGCTCTGCAAGTCCTCCACCATAAACTAGTTGAGTATTTTACCAAAGCTGACGTGCGAATCACTTTTCCAGTTACGGATTTCCAGTTATGACTTAGTAACGGCTGTTATGTGAACTCCAGGTTGAACCACAAATTGAAGATAGTTGACGAGGACCATCCTGGCTTTCGCCTAGTGGAATACAATCAGTCACATCGCCTGTTATATTATTCTCCTTCCTATAGACCAAAATCCTTGTGCTCAATTTAAGGAACAAATAACAATTACAATAATTGAATGTTAATGTATTTTTTATTATTATTGTATGTATATAGATATAGATTTCCGATCAGATTAGCTCTGAATCGTACAGCTTGGATTATCAGTGAAAAAAACGGCAATATAATATATAAATGAGTTCCACTGTTTCCATCTTGAACCAATAAAGAAATGGTAAATTATAATAATATTTTAAGTGTTTTTTTTACTCATATTTACTTTTATTTCGTATATGTATATGGACTTTATATATTATATACTCAATGTTTATGACTGACAGTTTTGTAAGTCTATTTAATATATACATAAGAATAAGAAATAGGGTATTGATTACATTTTTTAAGGAGTAAAATTTACTACGTGCGAAACTTCAAACTTTAGACTTAAAGATAATGGGTAAAACTAGGAGATGTGTCGATCGAATCTCCACACACACTTGTATTCCTATAAATATATATTTGGTAAGTTGGGACGCTTAGTGCCGTAGCTGTAGCTTCCAAGGAATGAATATACTTTTTTCCAATGGTGGTTGATTGGTATCATATGCAAATGAGGATCAACTGTCCAGAATCACAAGGAATGTAGGCATTGTTTGGACCTGGCTACCCACATTCTCTGCAAGACCGCAGTTAAAAATATTTCATGTCTATAACCGAGACGATTAGAAACTCTCCAATCGGTTTAATGGATGATTTGTGTACACATTCCTCGAAGCTGTTTATAGATTATATGAATTCATTTACTAAATGTGCTAGCTAGTATTATTAATTTAAATGAATCTGTGCACTCCATATAGAGGAGAGTGAGTTTGAGAGCGAAAGAGATTTGTGGTTCCATACCATATGTATGGATTAGCTATATAGTTGTATAGAACATGAGTATTGTTTATGTATATGTATATGCGTGTGCGTGTACGTGTCCGCGTCCGCCCGGAATGTAGATTAGCTTAGGTTACTAGTTGAAGAGTCGCTTTAGTATACTCTGAATAGTCGCCAAGGATTGTTGCTCAATAAGAAAAGAGCGATGGTTACCCTCGACTGTGTGTACTTCCACAGGCTTCAGGCAAACCTTTAGAGGTAAACAGAAAAGATTAAAGTTAGTATGATAGAGAAATCTATTGGGTTTGTTTTAGAGACGCACCTCCTTTAGGCGGTAGTCCTCATCCATTTTTGCCGAGTTGTCTGTGGGCTTCACCAGCGTCACCTTCGACCTAAGTTTCTGTTTTGGCGTATAGCTGTCAGCCAACTCCAGTTTCTTGTAAAACAGTTTAGCAGCGGTCATTATCTAAAAAAAAATAGGTAATGCAAAATAGTTAGCTTTTTCCTGAGGCTTTATCTTGAGTAGATCGGTTTTGGATTTGGAATCGCTTTCTTACGGTTTCTACAGGCTGGGCGATTTCGACACTAATTAGCTCTGCAAACTTTTCCAGTTTCTCATCCCAAGTTGGTATAACCAGGAGCAAACGAACCATCTGAAAGGTATATAAGACATATATATATAAATATTTATAATACTGGAATATGCAGAGCTTATTCTATTTTGCACTCACAGCCTTATATTCAATGTTGGCTAATACAAGTCCAAAGTAGGCCAGACCGTAGCTCTGTTTGCTGTTGTTGTCGTCCATAGTGTAGCGTTGCTTAAAGCTACTGGTGTACCAGTTGACATACGTGGGCGCACCATCCAACATGACGACGTTCGCAATCTCGTCGGTCTCCTCGAGCATGGCCGCCATCACATAGGTTAGCAGACAACCGAAGGAGTAGCCGGCTAGTTTGTAGGGACCTTTTGGCTGCACAGTGCGCATCTGTTGGATGTAGAATCTGGCTGCAGATTCTACAGAGTCCAGGGGAACAGTGTTGGTAAATTGCAGGCCGTAAGCTGGCACTACGAGCGTCTTGGCAAGTGGTCCTAGGGCGGTAGCGAAGCCCTCAATTGGCGCAATGAAGAAGATGGGGCTGTGTGTACTGTTAGGTGGCGCCTGAGTTTCTAGACGAACTATCTCCTCCGTGGGTATAAGAGCCGTGGTGAACACCACTTGCGTACCATCGCCCATGGGACTTGCTGTCCGTGATGAGGGCGTGGACTTTTCTTTGGGTTCGGCATTACCAGCGACATCAGCTGCGTTGGCAGCAGGTTTCGCATCGCCAGCACTACCACCGTCCATTTGCTTGAGAGCTCCAAAAGTTAATTGGCGAATCTCCTGCGTGGACAGAACAATGTCGAAGTTGCGTTCCAAAGTCTGTTTGATTTCGGCGCCCATCAGCGAGTCCATGCCCAGATCGGCTAGCGACGAGGCATCTTGAATGTTTTTGGTGTCACGCAGTCCCAGGATGTTCGATATGGTGGATATTAAGCTAACGCCAGCAGATTGGTCAGACTTGCGTTTCTCGGCCACCACCATGGAAGCCAAGACAGGGTGTGGTTGTTGCAGGAAGAGGTCGATTGTCTGCAGACAAGAAGGCATACGTTGAGGTAGTGTGCCACCAATAACAGTGTCATTGTCACCGAGATTCTCCAGCACCAATCCAGTGTCACCAATGGCACCCCACTGTATGGCTGTGCCGGGGAATCCACTCATTTGCCGCTGTTCACAGATGCGTTCCATGGCTGAGTTGGCCAGTCCGTAGTTAGTCTGTCCGATGTTACCGCGTCCGCACGACACGCTGGAGAAGCAAATGAAATAATCAAGCTCCGTGCAAATGGTGCGTGAATATTGATCCAAATATTTGGTGGCTGTTACTTTGGGATCGGCAACTGCCTTAAAGTCCTTGGCTGTCTGATCCTCAATCAGAGCATCACGCAGCACAGCAGCCAGATTAAAGATGCCTCCAACCAAAGCTAACTTGTTGCTGCTTTCCAGCAATTTCTTGGCTCCGGCGGCCGTAGTTACATCACTAGTATCGATGACGACTTTAACGCCTCGCTCTTGCCAGCGGCGGATCATTAGTCCCTGATAGCCAGTCTTCACGCCTGACCGGGAGGTAAGCACAATATGGCGTGCTCCACGCGTTACCAGCCAATTGGTTAGCTCTAAGCCAAAACCTCCTAGGCCTCCCACAAGTATATAGCTCTTGTCCGGATGCATGTAGGTCCGGGGAATAGCGTTAATCAGTCGAGGCTTAGGCAATAGTGTCTTCTTTCCGTCTTCCTCGTCGCGTACCTTTATGACCACCTTGCCAATGTGTTTGCCCGAGGCCATGAATCGGAAGGCCTGCTCCACCTGCTTGTCGTTGAATACTGATGTGGGCAGCGGGACGACAGCTCCGCTCTTGATTCCCTCAGCTACAAGCGACACCACCTGGTGCTGCATGTCCTCCTCGCCTTCCATAACACTATCGAGCAGAATGCCATGGAAGGAGGTGTTCTTTAAGAACACAGACATACCCAAAGGACTGTTGTTGCTCAGATCAAACTTGCCAATCTCCAGGAATCGTCCGTTGAGACCCAGACAGCGGATGGATGCTTGCAGTTTCTCCTCAGACAGTGAATTGAGAACAAGATCCACGCCGCGCCCCTTGGTTTCGCGCATGACCAGTTGCTCAAACGATGTGTCGCGTGAGTTGCCAATGTTGCGTGCTTGGAGCTTGGGGAAACGTTTCAGCAGGAACTCACGTTTCTCCTTGCTGCCCACCGTGGTGAAGACGGTCAGGCCATGATGCAGAGCCACGGAAATGGCAGCTTGGCCAACGCCACCAGAGCCAGCATGAATTAGGATCCTCTCACCTTTTTTCATTTGTCCACGCACCACAAGGGCATAATAGACGGTAGCGTAGACGCAGGGTACCGTTGAGGCCTCCTCCATAGACCACTTTTCGGGAATTTGCCACATCATGCGCTTGCTAGCAAGACAGGTAGTAGCCAGTGACTTTGCCGGTACCATGGCCATAACACGTCTACCAGCGGTATCTCGACCAGAAAACTCCAAGCCGAGAACACAGTCCTGTTCGGCCAAATCTCCCGGAAGAGCGTCAGCAGCGAGTTTACCTGAGGACAGCATCACATCACGGAAATTGACAGGAGCATAGTAAACGGTGCAGGTCTCTAGATCCTTCTTGGTTGTATTGTCAGCTTTGGCACCCTCTATCCATTTTAACGAGGCCAAGTCGCCCTTGACCAGAGCATTGACGTAGGCATGCTCCACTTGAAGGGTGGCCTGCTGGGTCTCCAGTTTAAGATGGCGGAAGGTACCCCAGTTGCCATTTTTAAACACATTCGAAACGAGATCCTTCTCCAGTTGCTTGACATACATTGGCGACTTCAATAAGAATTTCTCGGAGATTGAGTCCTGTACGAACACCAAACGGGCTAGCTTTCCGCCGTTCTCGTTCTTAATGCAAGTCATCAGGCCAACAGCACCGAAGAGTTCCTCGTTCTGGCAGACCACATAGACATATTGCTCCTCGGTGGCTGCTGTGGCCAAAGCAGCTTTAAGGTCATCCACCCAATTGAAGTGTTCCTCTGTGACCTGTACAACAACGAATTTCCGGGTTTTCAAAACAGCTTTACGGCGGGCCAGAACTAGGACGCGAGTACTGCCCAGGGTCTGCTCCTGCACGGCACAGAATCCAATGGTTTCCAGGAGAGCACGTCCAGTTTTAGTGTACGTAGTCAGGGCCTCTTCCAATATGAGAAAGCCTGTCTCACGGATGCTGGAAATCATATTCTCGAGGGTTTTTGTGTCCGGGCGGGACAGGACATCAATGCCGAAGATAAAATGACAGTTCTGCTCTACAGGTTCCTTCTGCACGTCCTTTGAAATGATGCGTACGCCTGAGTCTCCCAGAGCGCTAGCGATGGTGTCCTCGTTATTATTGGATGTCACCACGGCTACATCACCAGTAAGCACCGGCTCGCCCTCAATAATCTGCAATAGATGGTTGGCCATTAGAACGTCGGGATTACGACCATTGGCCAGTTCAGCTCCTTTTAGTTTGACGGCACCGCTGGAGTTCTCGATGATTAATTGAATGGCCACGTCTAGAGCATGGAGGCGGGCTTTCTCAGTGTTCTCGTGCAATTCAGTTACATTGTTGTTGGCTACAAAGGTGTAACGTTCCAGAGTGGGTGGGTTCTGGGTGCCTGGGCGACGCTGGGCCAGTGAGGCCTTCAAGCCACGTAGCTCCACGCCGCCGCTCTTGATAACATTGATGTCATTGTACCAGCTGACAGGAACACCGACATTCATCTGCACATCCTTGCTGAGCCCGTTGACTAAATCCAAGTGCTTCAGGGGATTGATGACAGCTTTCTCGATTCGCGTGGGCAAATACAGTTCGCGCAAGTTCTTACTGAGAATGCTGAACTGAAGCATGGTATCCATGAAGCTAATCCAGTTATCCACCCACTGCAGATGGCCAGCAGAGGCGAACGTATCCGAGTTGACAATACCGCGGAAAATTCCAGAGTAATCATAACCACGCAGACGCAATTCTTTGTAAGAATCGTTGGTGCCCAGCTGCTTGGCTACAGTACTTGGTGTCTGTGGCTCTAAAGGAAGTTCCTCGTTGTCAATATTCTCGGGAATGCTGATCTTGCCAGAGACGGCCAGGCTACCACTTTCGCAGATCTCAAAGTTGCCCGTGCCGTCAAAGAAGTTGATGCCGAACTTCACTACGGAGCTTTTGTTGAGAATGGTGGCACGATGAAACACGAGATTTTCCATTACAACTGGGGTCTTGTGGAATTCACCGCCACGCATTTTAGCAAACGTCATCCAGGCCAGAGTCATATAGCCGGTGGCTGGAAACAGGATACGCCCGTCGATGGTATGACCTGCTAGGAAGGCATCCTCCTCCTTGGAGAGATCGACCTCGATAATGGTTTCTCCAGACGTTGTCTCCTTGCCAAACTTGGCCACCAGCCACTTCTGCGAGTGGTCCCAGCCGATCTTTGAGTTCAACATTGGAGTGCCGCGGCCCACAGGATAGCTTATGGGACGAACCAGATTTAGAACCTGGGGCTGAGCACCACCTGCAAACAGTTTTCCCACGTTGCTGAGCAAAAACTCCACATTATTTTCGTGACCGCGTTTCGCCAGACTCAGGTTGGTGGCACCCGGACCAAGAGCACGCTTAAGAATTGCCTGGAGGAGGCCATGGGGTGCGATTTCAATAGAAATGGCATTCTTTGGAACGTGCTGTAGAGCCTCGTGGAAGAGCACGGGCGAGAGAAGATTGTTCACGTGGTAGGCTGCCGAGGACTGCATCGCGATGGCTGTGTTCCAAGCTGTTTCGGGTATACTAGTGCTCACCCAGCGTGCTGTACGGTTCTTGGCATTGGGAATAATCTTCTCCAGGCTCTTTCGTAGTTTCGGACCAGCTTCGGCGATGTATTTGCTATGGAACGCATAGCCGCTGCTGTTAACAGCTTTCGCGAAGATCTCCTGGGCATTAAGTTTGGCTACAAGTGCGTCAATGGAAGCGTCTGGTCCTGAAATTGTACAGTTGTCCTCGCTATTGTGGCAAACAGGGAAACAATCACTGGGAACCACCTTGTGTGCTGCCTCCCAGCTCAGACCGACAGCAGCCATCTTGCCCTTTGGCAGTTGTGTGTCCAGTATACTCTTGCCACGCCAGTAGGCAGCCAGCACCGTTTGCTCGGGTGTAAAGCAGCCATCGGCATAAGCACAGCCCAGTTCGCCCACCGAGTGGCCCACAATGCCATCGGGATGAATATTAAGAGACGTGAGCAGATCCGTTAGAGCCACCTGCATGGCAGCAATAGATATAAACGAGTTCAGGATGTTCTCAAAGCTCTTTTCCGTGGAGCGGCAGAGCACCTCAATTAGATCAATGCCCTCCGGTTTTAGAACATCGGCGCAGCGCTGAATGGTCTTTGCAAAGACATCTATCTGCATTAAGTCCTTGGCCATACTGGCCCATTGGCTACCCATGCCTGAGTAGACGTACCAGATTGGACGCTTTTCATCACTGCACTCTATTACCTCCCGCTGTAGCGATGCCTTGTTGCATACCACGCTGTAGCCCCGGAAGTAGTGCAGGGGAATGGGCTTGGAGTGGATATCGTTGATCAGCTGCAAGTACTCGTCATCGTCGGAATGATCAGCAGCAGACTCCAGCATCTCCTGCACAGCTTCAAAGGTACGACCGGAAGCAATCACTACCTTCGGTGCACCGATGCGTGGCGTTATTGCTTTGGGCTTAGGATTTGATTTGAGGATGACGTGGGCGTTGGCACCGCCAAAACCAAAGGAATTTAAACCAATAATGCCTCCATTCCAGGGTAGATTCTTGTCGACTACCTTGAGACGACCATCAAGCAAGCCGTAAAGATCGGGATTGGGTTTGTTGTAGTGAAGATTGCCGGGTATAACACCCTCCTCCATGGCAATAAGTATCTTAGCTACCGAGCATACGCCCGACGCAGGCTCCGAGTGACCCATGTTAGATTTCACCGATCCAATTAAAAGCGGCGTTGTGCGGTTTTTGCAGAAAAAGTCTGTAATGGAATTGACCTCCTGCGGATCGCCAACCTTGGTTCCAGTGCCATGAGCTTCCACATATACCACATCGTTGGGATTAAGGCCAATTTCTTCGTAAGTCTCACGTATCAGACGATTCTGCATGCTTCCAATGGGATAAGTGATACCTTGCTCCTTGTACCCATCCGTATTTGTGCGGACATTCAGAATCGAAGCGTAAACACGCTTAGCAGCTGATGTACGTTGGAGGAGCAGAACTACGCAGCCATCGGATCGAACATAACCATTTCCGGACTCGTCAAACGCCTTGCAGCTACCATCGGGGCTCAACATATTCAATCTCTTGAACTGGAGTGACATGGTGGGTTTAAGGATAAGCCCAGCACCGGCGACTATTGCATTGTCAATCTTGCCTTCTCGCATGTCTGAAAAGGCCTGTTCCAGGGCGTACAGGGAGCTGGAGCAAGCGGTGTCAATGCTGTAGCTCGGTCCCTTAAAATCGAATGTAAAGGAGATTCGATTGGCAAACATGGCTCTTGCGCAGCCCGTTAATCCGTAGCCATTCACGCGGTCAGGATCGCAGCACCAATGCTGCTCCGTTTCAGATGTCGATACGCCAATGTAGACACCGGTGCGTGATCCTCGTAACTCAGTTGGATTAAGGCCCGCATCAATGATTGCCTCATGGGTTAACTCAAGCATTATTCGCAACAAGGGATCCATGCACTCGGCCTGCTTCTGGTGGACTCCAAAGAACTGCTGGTCAAAGTTCTCAAGATCACCTTGCTTGATCTTACCCATTCTGTCGGGCAGTCCGTATAAGCCTGTTGCAATAAATAAATAAATCAGTTGGTAAAAATACTAGCGAAAGGGAAATTCACGAGTTTCACTTACCGCGCTCCCAACGTCTAGGATCATCCGTGACCATGTCGACACCATCGAAAAGATTCCGTTTAAACTCTTCAATGTTGGAACTCTCGGGCAGTCGGCCAGAAAACCCAGTAATTGCAATCTCATCATTCAACACTTGCTGCCTTGACGCATAGTGTCCACCACCCAGGTCCAATTGGGGGGCAGTACGCGTCGTAGGCTCAGCGGTGATCACTTCCTCAACAAAGCGAGCTGGCATCTTGATTTCTGTCAGGGTATTCGTTGCAGAGTCGCAATCGAAGGTGCTCGATGTTACCTGCCCACTTGGCTCCTTGAAGGCGTCAGGTTGATCGGAATTTTGTTGCTTTTTATTGCGACGGCGGCGCCGGCGACGAGCTCTGCTTTTACCGGTATTTTGTACACCTGGCTGGCTATTATTATCAGATTTGGATGCAACAGCTTGCTGATCCACGGCTTTCAACAGCTTCTAGCGACTGCAAAAAAACGAGAAGCAAATAAATTTCATATTGACGATTAATTTACGAACTTTGATGCTTTCTTATATTCCCTTTCGGGACTACACACGCATGCAGGCACACACACTTTGTGCCCATCTTTAACGGGCTAAGGGCAACGTTTTTCATCATCAATCGAACTCCTTTTAGAAACAACTTACGAGTAAACAAATTGAGTTAATCGTCCTCAAAGCAGATGTGAAATATGGTTGTTCAACTTAAGACCAGTTTTTACAATTCAAAAAGGATCATTCCTGAACAATAATATATACTACTGCGAACAAAAAAATAGCACTACTCTTCTACGCAGTGTTTGTTTGATAAGAATCTTTGTTCCATCTATATTTTGGTCCTAATAAAACGATTTTAGCCAAATGTCATCAACGTATCTAAAACAATGTATATAAAGCCAAACACTGACAAGGAAAGGAAACTTTTAAATTTAGATAAAACCGTTAAGAAATAGTAAAATAGTCGGTACATTTTCTTTCTTAGTATTGTATAGTTTTCATTGATACTCGAAATATTAATTTGGACTATGAAATCCTTTAAAATCCCACATATCTTGAATGTCAATAAAGACAGTGCCACCACAGTTATCGGGTTCATGATAGTAGTTAAATAATCTAAAGACTAGACGGAATGTTTCTCATGTTTGTAATATAAGAATGGGTTGTGTAAGAATAAAATCTGTATAAATTTTACTCATTATAAGCGCACAAGTTCTAGAATTAGAATTTCTCCTTATATTTTTCACTTTTAGTGAAATGCAACATTAAGTTTAATATCAATTAAATAACTAAAATAACTAGAACAAAAAGCTTCCTATTCGTATTGAAATCGAATACATTATTACATTTATTTATTTTATATAGATCTTATATGAGCAACGTCAAGAATGAAAAATATTGTAATATTAACTGAATTCATGAATTGTCATTCTCTTTGAAACGATTTGAAGATTCCTTACTTCTTCGGGCACAGTGTTTCTCCATCTACAAATATTTACACCTTCTTTGACACAAAAGTAAAATGAGAAAAAAGTTTAAAAATCAATATACAATTATTGGTACTATTAAGATGCATCGGAGTTTTGATTTAAGGTTGAGGCCACCTAATCTAGTTTTTATATATATTGTCAGACACGTACTAACACGGATCGCAGAGCAATGATAATAAATGAAATAATAAATGGATTTGCTCTCCAGAAAGACACATTGAACTAAAAACGTAAGCAATTTGGAAATATACCGTTGATCGAGCTTTGTTTGGTCTCTTTTCACTTCAACGATTCTATAATATAAGTACAATCCTAAAAAGTAGCTGAGAGCAAACAAATGATTTTCAAATTTAAAGTACATAACTACTACTGAAAATGCATAATTTTATTAAAATTTTAACTGTTCTTTAATTTAATATCAGAAAAACTCCATTGTTTATTAACAATTTAAAATCTCGGTCAGGTTCAACGAAATGCGCATACTTGAATTTAATTTGATTTAAGAGAGGAAATACAAGAGAGACAATCTACAGAAGACGTCAGGTTTAACGTACACTCGTTGTAACGAATTCGCGATTTAATGTACTAGTTAAATTTTTAAATTGAGCACTTATACTATTTTGAGAACATACCATAAAATTAACGCAAAAATGTAAAGAATCAAGGCAATGATTGAATTTACAAAATTAACAGGAAAAAAGGCAATACATTTTGTGTATTCGTCGCAAATGTATTGAATGGGAGCGTCAAAGTAATGTTGATGTAAAAGAGTGTTTAGTTTTAAGAGAATTGCAGTTTGAAGCAGCAATGAACCAACTAAGCTTAAAGCAAACTTCAATTGATGAATTAAAACGAAGTAATCTTTATTTATTTAAAACATAAAACTATTGTTTCTGTTAGCATAAATAATAACTTTGAATGCATTTATAGCTTCGTTTAGCCGGACGTCTATTATATGGATATACAGAAGGACATAGCTTGATAACATTGTTAGATAGCAATTTTCCCTTATTCATTATTAAGTATCATTATAAATATTATTATAAATAAGGTGGTAACATTTTCTTCAAGCAACTAGTTTGCTAGATATTAATATAATATTTTTATGTAACAAAAAAATTAAACTTAATGAGCGATATACATATGTGTATTTAGTAAGGTGTCATTTTATGTATTATAATTAATTTTTATATTCCCTTATTTTTATCTTAAGTGTGGTAAAAATAAATATTAAAAAGTACGTACATCGAAATGTTTGCATTTGGGAGCAGCATCAAATTGTAGCTTACAGTGGTGTCAAATATAATAGGTATACGCACCTATGTTAACATACAGCGTTAACAGCTGCTATAAATTATTTTCAAGTTGCGCAAAGCTTTTAATGTTGCGCTCAAGCTTAAGCTAAGCAGCAACCTAGCAGGTCAACTGCCCAATGTGTAGAGGAAAGTTAATTTTTGAAAATCAGGTGATTTCTGAGAAGCTGCGCGATTGCCGGCTAAAGCTCTAGCGTGTTTGTGGCGTGATTAGTAAATGCCTTTAGCGCACGACCACTATATACATATGCCCATATGTACATATGTATGTATGAATACGTAGCGGTTATTTGAATGTACAGAGCATAACAGAGTGACTTAAAATATGTTTACATATTTTCAGGGTGACCATTTATTATGTATATATGTACATTTTTGGTTTATGTTAAAGTTTACTGGTATATAATGCTCTATTTTTAAAGATTAATAGTTTCGTTTGCGATAGTTTCCATAGACTCGCTTTGTCCACTAACTAAACTTAGAATATACATACATTCACCCTCGCGTACCTCTGTATTTATTGTTGCATCGCCATCAAATTTAAAGCACCGATCGAGACTATATATCATATAGTTACATATAAAAATATTGGTATATTTCCGCGCTGACATTTTGGTCACACTGCATAAGAGTACGTAGGCAACTAACCCTCTAAACTAACCCAGACTACATTGTTCGGCATGCTGCTTTCTTATTCGCCGACAAAACTCGTATGATGTGCAAAATGCGAATGGCACAATAAAGAAAAAATGAGAAGTCAGTTAAAGTTAAACCGTTGGTTTGGCAAGTTTGTATGTATGTATGTATGTATGCATGTATTTCAAACAGAACCAGCGTCGCAATTTGAACAATCATAAAAACACCGCAAACAATTGAGAGAGCTTTACAAACGGTTCAAATTACAGCTAAACATAAATTTTACATGCATGTATTTTATTTAATTCAACAATAATGATATGCACATGCATATTTATATCCATGTGTATGCACATACATATAATGTATATTTTAGTCATTTTACAGCCGGCAAAATCTGCACATACAAACATACAAATGTTTATGTTTTTTCTATATAATGAGTGAGTAAAAGAGAGAATCAGAGAGGGAAAATGCGATGGTAACAGAAGAGGCATTAAGTTGTTAGACATAATTTTATACTCCAGCCGGCAACATGCTACTCACACTAGCCACACATACATCCCTACATGTGCGTGACGCGTGTTTCTCAGCAATTTGTAGAAAGAGTGAGAAGATAAGGTGGCGTGATTTCTCAAGTTCATTGAAGTATTATTTATTTTTGTATATTTGTTGGCTTTGTTAGCTATGAGCGTCGTCATCTGTGCTTAGGTAGAATTTTTTATTGTTAATTTGTTATAGTAGTGTTTGTCTACGAAGACAGTCGGCGCTAGCATATCCTTTTACAATAATTACTTAGAAAGTCTATATTGATTATCACCGTATCACTTAGACCACAATCGAAAAAATTGCGTCATTAGATATGTATATAAACAAAAGTGTAAACAAAGTATATGTACATTTGTATATAAGCTGTTACCAACGTCGCTGCCTTTTCACTGAACTGGCGTTGGCTTTTTCCCGGATTTCATATTATTTATATGTATATATATGTACATATATGTACATATATGTATGCACTCAGTTCTATTTTCACAGATATTGATTATGGGACGCCTGCACATAGTGACAGAGATGTGTACATATACACATAACAGATCACCCACACCCCAGACCACTTGAGTCGTACGACGCGCGCGCCTCAAGTTCAGTGCCAATGATAAGCGCAAATGGGGTGATTAAGTTGAATTGGTGCTGTATATTGATATAGAAATATCATCAGACATCGTATATTTGAATCTATGTATTCAGAAATGTACATACTTATAATTGAAGTGCCTGAAAATTTTGTATTCCCTTTAAATATGTATGTAAGGATTTGGTGTGTATATATTCTCATATTTATATATGTAGATTAGACATTTTCATACCATTTCTTTCATTTGCTTTTCATTTCTTGGGTACTTATGGAAATCATAGAAATCAAGCGACTTCTTAATTAGTTGCCGAAACCCTATCAAGTTCGCTTTACACACTAAGCACTACCGAGCATGAAGCCTATAAACTTTTATAGGCGTCTCAATCACACAGTCATCCGTATGGGTCTAGGACTTCATCAGACTTACCCTCTATAATAATAATAAAAAAAAAAACAATGCAAAGAAAGGTTTTCGCAAACATTTGAAAAGTCACACAATGCACGACAGGCATGAAATGAGTAAAGTTCAAATTTCGATTGGATTTTGTCATCTTTAAATTCAGAATATTTATATAAATTTACTATTATATATTTTATGTTTATATGTACATACACATGCATATAAAATATTTTTGTCAAAACGTATTTCTGATGCGTTTATTTTTTTTATATAACTTTAAATACATTTTTAGAAATTAACTTCAACTCAGCGACAAAGCTAACAATTTTCTAGTTATTCGGTTTCCTTTTAGACCCACACTTACTACATATGCATAGACGAATACACCACTCTCGCAAATGTACATACATACTAATATGTGTGCATGTAGAATACATACCTAAAAATCAGGCGATTTCCAAACAGCTGTTTTCTGACTCAACAGCAAACACTTGCCCGGGCTATGGCTGGTACTAGCTTGTGCTAAAAGTCGATGGGCGGTTTTTTGAGCAGTTGGTCCTTACTGCTGGTGAAAACCAATAACTTTTAGGTTTTTCTAATCAAATAGATGTGTAGATCTTGGCCAAAATTATTCTTTTGGTCTATCGTTAGGCACTTTAAAGAAATTTTCTCAACGGCTGTGTGAATGTCTTTAAATTCTTTCTTTATTTATTTTAAATTTTTAGTTTAACTTTCGAGCACTTTGGTGTTTGCAATTAATGCGACACTATTGGAAAGGCGTAGCGGCTAGCAGGCAAAACAACCGTTAACTTGTGCGAGATCTAACGACGAAATGCGAATAACGAATAGTCGAGGCATCAGGTGAGTCGATGGCTTTTATACGACAACAGCGTCTATAGTGGCGATGGTGCAAAAGCTTCTCTTTTCTGCAAAGAACAAATCCAGAGAGAGAGAGAGAGAGAGAAATTAACAGCAGCTACAGCGAGATAAGCATAGAAAGCTCTTTGCTCTCTGTTAACCTTTCATTGCAGGCGACTCAGTTACTGTTGTCTGTGATGTTGTTGCTGCATAGACTGGTGTGCTGCCCTTTGTAACATTTTGTATGCAGCATTAGATTAGAAATTAAGAGAGATAAGGAGCCGGCCGGCTGCTAGATGCGTGATACTTAAAACAGGGACATATTGATACTTCCATTACACAGATATACTATAACAATAATATTTAAATAAAAATAAATAAAAACAACCGCTTTGCCCTAATATTTTTAACAGGAGTTATACAGCATAACACAAGCTAAACATGCAAGCTTATACAGGGTTGCGCTTCGAAAAACTTTACCATTGCCGCTTAAAGAAATCTTAACACACCAGGACACTATTGAAAATTGAAAAAATCTGGTAAGCTTATCGTTTTCTGTGTTAATGTGCGGAAAACAAATGCTATTATTCAAATTTATCTTACAAAAATAGAGTTTTTTTTTGTGTTACAAAATACAAAATTATTGGTCGCCTGTTAAACGGTTTTTTTTGTGACGTCAGTTGATTTGGAAGGCTGGCACTTAGGGCCACTTTGAGTGTAACATTTTTATGTGTACCTATTAGATTAGAAATTAAGAGTATTTGGGAGCCGGGCTGGCTTGACATTCAAATGTACATACCTATATAGCATACATGTACATATTTATAAATATGCGTGATACTTGAAATATCGGCAGACATCGGAATCGAACCACTTTTTAGTACATAAGTTAATATATGTATGTGTGTACCTATTTTATTTAGTTCGTTTCAGCTGATTAATATGTATATTTCTGAATGTGTTGATAAAATGGATGTGTGTATACATAGTTGCTATGCATGCTTGCACGTTATTGTTATCGGAAATATTAATTTATATATTAATAATAATACAATAATAATATTATATTATATATTTTAATATTATTATTTATATATTATGCATTATGCATATTTATATATTGTTCAGCCTTGCATGCAAAGTGTTAGAAGAAAGTGCAAGAAAATGACAGAAATGAACATAAAATAATTTAATATTATATAATAAACTCATCAAACACTTATACAATATGAAATTGCTATATTAATTATGAATTTACACAAAAATCTTTTAGAAATGAATGCTTCAATTACTATGAATGTTTGTGCAACACCTGCTCAATGATCTGTAATGTTTGGGCTTCCTTCAGAAAAGTTCGGTGTGTGCCTTCTACAACGTGCATATCTATCTGGGCGCTACAAATCTACAAAGACAATTAGGATTCAATGATATTTGTACGAATTCAAAGTGATCTATGCTTATTTTATGTATACTTCTCTTAAGCCGTAGTCGTCCTGCGACATTATGGCATTATGCTCCGCCGACTTGATGAGCACCACGTCGCTGTTAAGTTTTTTGGTTCCCTTATAGCCTTCTGATAACATAAGCTTCTGTTTAAACATGCACGCAGCTTTCTTGATCTGTAAGCAATATCAATAAGTCAATATAGAATCAAAATCAACATGAGTATGGGTTATTTCTGAATGTCATTGAACATTCTATATCCCTATGACATAAGATTTGAAGCTCTATAAAGTATTCATCGTTGTGTACACACACTTTACCATAAGTATATGTATAAGCATCTACAGTAGAGCTCAGCTATCAGTATTGTCTAGGTTTTCGAGTTCAACACATTCACATTCATTCATACGGCCTTAAATAGTATAAAAGCTGATTTGTGCTGCTGATCAAACACATACAAGTATATTTACCATATATATATATACTCGTATGTTTTAGTTTTTTAACTGATAACTTAGAAAATACATCGTAATATGCCTCTTTTATTCAACTCCAAGTATTTAGTACATACATAGATACAATTGGAAGTTCCTGCTACCTTTTTTCCAATCAAGCGCTTTGCCACAGAAGTGGGTTATTGGATGATTGAGCCTTTCATGTTACATACTTGTTTGTTAGGATTCTACATAGGTAGAATTTTGTGAACCTCCTCTAAATGGTAGTTATACAGTTATACAGTTTCTCTTCAATGAATTTTGTTTCTTGAAAATTGATCTTTAGATAAATTTAACTAAAATCCAATAAACCTAAATACTTCTTTGAAGTGAATATAATTATGCTTTCAACGATTTTTTAACTTTAATATGGAAGCAATTTCCGAGTATCCTACAAATGTATTAATATTTGATATCTCAGAGGAGCGTGTTTAACTAAGAGGTAAAGTCAAATATGTACAGTAATTAAATAGGATACAAATTAGATGAAGCTGATTAAAGAGGAACGAATAATAAAAAGCTTGAAGAGTTGAAAATTTGTGGGCAGGCAGGACATTTTTCGATGGATTTAGGCTGTAAATATCTATTTTAGATATTTATTTTAGGCGTACTTTCAAGGAAATCTGTCATACTTTAGTTAAAAGGGATTTGTAGTCTTGGAATAAGTACGAGTATGTCTGTTGAAAACTTACCACGTCTCTAGACTTTTGAGTGTGGGATCCTAGAGTATCCGCCAGTTTTTCCAGCTTTAACGTCCACGTCTTGACGCCATCAAGCAGTTGCAGAAGCTAAGGACGTTGACGTTAGACGTAAGTCGTTCGACGTAACGAAAGGAAAAAGTAGAGACTCACCTGGTTGTAGTCCACATCCGCAAGAAGTGCCCCAAAGTAAGCCAGGGTCATGGATTGCTGGCGATTCAAATCATCTGTCTGCTTTTTAGCTTCTTGGACATAGCCACTGGCCATGGTAGGAGCACCGTCTAGCATGATAACTTTCACGCTGAACTGACGTTGTTCCAGGGCAACGCCAATAGCATGTGCTAGGAGGCAGCCATATGAGTAGCCTACAATATTGTAGGGGCCGGATGGCTGAAGGTTCTGTATCTGCTGCAAATAATAGGCGGCACAGGCTTCAATTGAGTCAAGTGGCACCTGGTCTGTGCATTGGAGCCCGTACGTTGGGCAGGTGAGTGAAGCGGCAAGAGCTTCGACGGCTATTGTAAAGCCTTCTATAGGCGCAAGAAAGAAGACAGCAGGCTCTTTGCAGGTCTTTGTTGCCTTGGAGTGCAGACAGACAATTACGTCATTGGGTAATACTTCCTTGGCGAACACCTTACGGGTTTCATCGGTTTGAGCAATTGTCGTCCGATTGGTCTGGCTGGCGGAAACCACCGATGTGGGCGTTTTAACTGATGCTGAAGCTGTGGCCGTCGCTGGTGTATCCTGGTTATCAATCTGCTTGAGGGCACTGAAAGTTAGCTGGCGAATCTCCTGAGCTGACAAGACGAGGTCGAAGTTCCTCTCTAAAGTTTGCTTGATCTCAGTGCTCATGAGCGAGTCCATGCCCAGATCAAAAAGTGTTGTTTTGTCCTGGATGCTACTCACGTTGCGCAGACCCATTATATTGGCTATAGTTGTGATCAGACTCTGGCGATTTGATTGCTCTGTCTTCCGTTTCTCGGCAAGCACCATGGATGCCACAATCGGATGGGGCTGCTGCATGAACGTATCCAAGGTTTGGAGGCAGCTACTCATTCGCTGTGGTAAAGTTCCTCCCACGACAGTGTCGTTGTTGCCCATGTGTTCCATTATGAGACCCGTGTCACCGATGGCACCCCATTGTATGGCTGTGCCGGGATAGCCCTCGGTCTGACGCTGCTCGCAAATGCGCTCCATTGCAGAGTTAGCGAAGCCATAGTTGGTCTGTCCTGGATTACCTCGTCCACATGCCAAGCTGGAAAAGCAGATAAAGTGCTCCAGAGCTGGACACATGCTCCGCGAGAATTCGTCTATATTTTTGGTGATTTGTATTTTTGACGCTGCAACAATCTCAAAATTCTTTATGGTTTGGTCTTCAAAGAGTGCGTCCTTAATCAACGCTGCTAAATTAAAGATACCTCCAACCAGTGCCACCTGATTGCTGTTTTCCAGCAATTTTTTGCATCCCGCAGGGGTTGTGGCATCGCTGATATCGATCACAACCTTGACTCCCCGCTCGTGCCAGCGCCGGATCATAAGGGCTTGGTAGCCGGTTCTTAAGCCGGAATGTGAGTTCAATATAATGTAACGTGCCCCTCGTGCTACGAGCCAGTTGGTAAGCTCCAGGCCAAAGCCCCCTAGTCCACCTATAAGTATGTAGCTCTTGTCTGGGTGCATGTATGTGCGGGGAATGGCGTTAATTAGACGTGGTTTGGGCAGTCCAGATTTCTGCTCCTCATTGCGAATCTTGATGACAACTTTGCCGATGTGTTTTCCCGATGCCATAAAGCGGAAAGCCTTCTCGATCTCCTGATCAGCGTAGACAGTGGTGGGTAGTGGTAGGACAGCACCGGTCTTAATGCCCTCTGCTACTAGCGATACTATCTGTGCCTGCATTTCCACTTCTCCTTCCATAACACTGTCAAGCAGAATTCCATGGAACGAGGTGTTCTTTAAAAACACGGACATACCCAACGGATTGTTGTTGCTTAAATCAAATTTGCCAATTTCCAGGAAGCGTCCATTCAGACCTAGGCAGCGGATTGATGCTAGTAACTTCTCTTCGGAAAGTGAATTGAGGACAAGCTCGACACCCTCTCCGTTAGTTTCACTCAAAACCAATTGCTCAAAGGATGTGTCGCGCGAGTTGCCAATGTTGCGTGCTTGGAGCTTGGGGAACCGTTTCAGTAGGAACTCGCGTTTCTCCTTGCTGCCCACCGTGGTGAAGACGGTCAGGCCATGATGCAGAGCCACAGAAATGGCAGCCTGGCCAACGCCACCCGAGCCTGCATGAATTAGGATCCTCTCACCTTTTTTCATTTGGCCGCGCACAACAAGGGCATAATAGACGGTGGAGTATACACAGGGCACCGTTGAGGCCTCCTCCATAGACCAGTTATCGGGTATCTGCCAAAGAAGATTCTTGTTGGCCAAGCAGTTAGTAGCCAATGACTTGGCAGGCACCATAGCCATAATGCGACGACCGTGCGAGTCGCGGCCAGCAAACTCCAGTCCCAGCACACAGTCCTGATGAGCCAAATCTCCAGGCAGAGCGTCCACTCCCAGTTTTCCAGATGCCAACATCACGTCTCGAAAGTTAAGGGGAGCGTAGTAGACAGTGCATGGCTCCCAATTGCTTTGATTGAGGTTCGCATTGCGAGGACTTTCGATCCATTTCAGTGAGGAGAGATCACCCTTGAGCAAAGTATTAACATAGGCTTGTTCCACAGTAAGCAGTGGTTGATGTGCGTCTAGTGGCAAATGCCGGTAGCTACCCCAATTTCCATTTCGATAAACATTTATAGACAAGTCCTTTGCCATCTGGTTGGCATAGAAAGGCTCCGTAAGAGAAAATGCGGGTAGACCTGGATCCTGCAGTAGATAGAGGCGAACCCAGTTGCCACTCTGTTCGCGCTTGAGACAGTTTATAAAACCTAGGGCCCCGGAGCTGGGTTCTCCTTGGGCTACAACATAGACGCTTTTCTGATCTGTTTGCGCTTTAGCCAGTGCGCTCTTTAGATCCGCAATCCACTTGAAGTGATTGCTAGTTACATTCACAACTGGGGATCTTGAAGTGTCCTTGGCGACGAACCTTTTGGCAAGAATGAGGACACGATCAGTGTCATAGATTTGCTCCATAACTGGCAGGATTTGTAAGCGTTGCAAGCGATTTCGTCCCGAGGTCTTGTAATGGGTGGCGTTCTCGTCTAACAGTAGACAGCCTGTTACTGGTTTTATTGTATCAATGCTGTGCTGGAGCTGAAGATCACCTGCTGTTGGCGCAGAGAGCAGATCAATGGCATGCAGGAAGTCACAATTCCGTTCCACGGGTGCTGTTGCAAGATCCGCTGCAATTACCCGTACGCCAAAGTCACGGAATAATGCGCTAAGGTCGGACTCATTGTTGCTGCTTGTGGCGACAGCTATATCAGCCACCAGGATTGGTTCACGTTCGATAAGTTCCAGTAGCTTGTTAGCATTGAGACTCTCTGGTGTATTGCGTGTACCGGCAATCTCCACACCCTTAATCTTTGTTGTGCCACCGCCATTGTTTTCAATGATAAGCTGCATGGCAATGGTAAGGGCCATACTCCTGGCACGCTGCTGATCCCCGCGTGGAGCTGCGTATTGCATGTGTGGAGTAAAGCAGTAGCGTTCCAGACTGGGCGAACTCTGGTTTCCTGAGCGACGTTGTGTCTGCGTCGTCTTTATCCTGTGTATCTCAACACCACCACACTTCACCACAGAGATGTTGCGATGCCAGTAGACAGGTAGCTTTTGCTGGTGCTGTTTGGTTAACTCCAAATGCTTGAGGGGATCGATGACAACGCGTTCAATGCCGGTAGGCACGTATAGCTCACGTATATCATTGCTGAGTATGCGGAACTGTAGCATTGTGTCCATGAAGCTTATCCAATTATCCGCCCACTGAAGGCGTCCCATCACTGCTGTAATGTCAGCATCCAAAATGCCCTGAAAGACGCCGCTGTAGTCGTAGCCACGCAATCGCAGTTCCTTGTATGCGTCCTTGGTGCAGAGCTTGGTTGCACCCGCACTACCTGGCAGCCCGGGGAGATTCAGCTGCAGCTGCTGTGCGTTGGCGACCAACTGAATTTTACCTGACGCCACCAGGCTGCTGCCTTCGCATATTTCAAAGGTATTGTTTCCGTTAAAGTAGTTAACAGTTAACTTAACCGCCGATCCCGTGGACGTGGTCGTGGCCGTGGTCGTGCCTTGGCTAAGTATGGTCGCACGGTGAAACACAATATCTTCAAAGACAACGGGCGAACGTTGGTAGTCGCTACCCTGCTGTTGGGCCAGCATCATCCAAGCCAGTGTTAGGTAGCCCGTAGCTGGGTAGAGTATGCGTCCGTCAATTACATGGCCGGAGAGAAAGGCGTGCTCCTCCTTACTTAGGTCAAGTTCGATAGAAAGCTGGCTTGCCTGTCGGCCACCTCGGAACTTTGGATAGTTCCACTTCTGTGTATGATCCCAGCCCACCAATGAGCTTAGCATGGGGGTACCCCGAGAGACTGGATAGCTTGTTGTTGGTCCAAGATTCATCCTCAACAGCTGCGGTTGTCTACCAGCCGCATACAGCTGTCCAATCTGGCTCAGTAGAAACTCTGTATTGTTAGGATGACCCCGTTGCATTAGGCTCACATAGCTTATTTTCGGTCCCAAGGAGCGTAAAATGGCTCGGAAGAGGCCATGGGGCGCAATTTCCACAATCAGTGCATTCTTGGGGATATGGCGAATGGCTTCATTGAAGAGCACGGGGGAAATCAAGTTGTTAATGAAATATGCTGCTGATGCCGTACGGCATGCCGGGGTTTGCCAGTCTCGCTCCGGAGCGCTGGTGCTGAGCCAGGCCTGAGTGCGCTGCTTGGGCTCTGGAATCAATCGCTCCAGATTCTTCCTTAGCATTGGAGCAGCTCCTGCGATGTATTTGCTATGAAAAGCATATCCGCCGGAACCGACAGCCCTAACAAAAACACCCGATGCATGCAATTTCTTTATGGTCTCCTCCATGGAAGCCACCGGGCCAGATACTGTGCAGTTATCATCACTATTATGGCAGACGGGATAGCAATCAGAGGGCAGCACCTTTCCTATCTCATCCCAGCTTAGCCCAACAGCTGCCATCATTCCCTGCGGCAGCCCTGGTGTCTCCAACACGCTCTTTCCACGCCAATAAGCCGCCAGGACAGTCTGCTCGGCTGTAAGGCATCCATCCATATAAGCTGCTCCCAGCTCACCCGCCGAGTGCCCAATTATGCCATCCGGTTGAATGTTTAGGGTCCTGAGTAGGTCCGTCAGGGCCACTTGCACGGCCGCAATCGAAACAAAGGAGTAGAGCATGTTGTCGAATGTGGCTTCCGTTGAGCGAGTTAACACTTTCATTAGATCAAAGTTCAAGGGAGCTAGGACCTGCGATATTACGGATACAAATTACGGATTATAATTATTTATTTGAAAACTAAAAATATTTGTATCTATGGCAAGTTGAACTCGACTGCCTTTCGGCCCTTGGGTACATCAGAATGTAACGAGGGTTGTCTTTTGCGAGTATATTTAACATATATCGAGATCGGAGCTCTTAGGAATCAGATAACATTCCCAATCAGAAAAGATTCACATTGTTTACCTAAGGTGTCGCAAACGTTCCTTGTCAAGCCAGCGGACTTACGGCAAAAATTACAGACACACGGAAGGAGGGACCCATAGATATGACTAAAGCGACCCAGATATTAGCCCTAATCAAGAATATGTATATTTTATGGGGTCTGATTTGCTGCCTTCTACCTGTTACATACATTTTGGCGTGATATTATTCCAAATTTTGCTTGGAAAGAATTTAACACATCTTTACTTTAGTCTGTTCTTAACATATTTCATGTTTCACTTACTACCGGAGTCCTTCAATTTTTTTGAAAACAGCCATTCCTCTCCATAAAAAAGGTGGTAAGTCTTATATTTCCAATTACGTAGATTGCATTATACTACATCCTAGGAGCATCTTTGTAAATATGTTATCTTTTCTTCTCGATATGGGCTTATAAAGAGGCGATCCACTGCGATCAATCTGTTGGAACCTTTATCCCCTTCGAACGTATAATGGTTCCGAAAGGAATTACAAACTGATCCTGTTTATACCGCCAGTACTAAGGCATTTAACTCTGATCTATTACTTTTTATTAAATTTCCCTCTTTTCTATCTAGAATTTCTACATACCGAAAAGTTCTACTTATTATAGATCTACAATTTGTAGACCAGTCTATGAACCTTCTGGTGTACCCCAAGGAAGGCATCTTGATCCATTATATTCTCGTATAATCAAGTATCCTGATGATATATATAATATCTATAAATTTCGATTTTCTTACCTCTGCACAGTATTGTATGGACTTTTGGAATACTTCAAGCTGCATCAGATCCTTGGCCATGCTGGCCCACTGGCTGCCCATACCAGCATAGACGAACCAAATGGGACGCGGTTCCTCATCGTAGGGAAGAATCTCTATTTTGGATGCGCCCGTGTTGGACAACACGGCAAAACCACGATATGGATGCAATGGGATGGGTTGCGAATGGATGTCATTAATGAGGGCTAGGAATTCATCATCATTGCGGTGCTTTATGGCTGCCTCAAGGAGCTGCTGGACTGCTTTGTCGGTGCGTCCAGAGCAGATGACGAGCTTCAATAAATGGTCCTTCGGCCTTGAGAGGGGCGTCTTGTTTTTGCTGTGTGATTTGAGAATGACATGAGCATTAGCTCCGCCGAAGCCGAACGAGTTAAGGCCAACAATGCCTCCCTGCCAGGGTAGGTTGCGGTCCACTACCTTCAGTCGACCCTCGACCAGAGCCGGCACGGCGGGATTAGGTGTACGGTAGTGTAAATTCCTGGGTATGATGTTTTCTTCCATTGCTATGATCATCTTAGCCAAGGCACTTACTCCTGATGCAGGCTCTGCATGTCCCATATTTGACTTAACGGAACCAATAAGTAGGGGATTGGGTCGTGAGGGATGACAAAAGAAGTTGCTCAGCATATTTGCTTCCTGATCGTCGCCGACCGGTGTTCCGCTGCCATGAGCCTCCACATAGACTACCTCGTCTGGGCTGAGACCAATTTCACTATAGGTTTCCTGCAAGAGCTGCTGCTGCATGCGACCATCTGGAAATGTGACGCCCTGTTCCTTGAATCCATCAGTGTTGGTTCGCACGTTTAGGATGGAGGCGTACACACGCTTTGCTCCCGCAGCACGCTGAAGGAACACCACGGCACAGGTGTCGGCACGAGCGTACCCATTGGCCGCTGCATCAAAGGTCTTACAGGCTCCATCCTGGCTTACAATACCTAGCCGGAGGAACTGCAATGCAAAAATTGGCTTCAGTATGAGATTGACGCCGGCAACGACAGCGTAATCGCAACGGCCCGAGCGCATGTCCGTAAAGGCGTGTGATAGTGCCACAAGTGAACTGGAGCAGGCGGTGTCAACGATAAAGCTGGGACCCTTAAAATCAAAGGTGTAAGATATGCGGTTGGCAAACATGGCACGGGCACACCCGGTCAGGCAGTAACCATTAATGCTGCTGGGCTCCATGTTGGGTATCTCATGTTCGGTCTCCACGAAGGAGAGGCCTATGTAAACGCCGGTGCGGCTACCGCGTAGCTCCGACGGATTGATCCCAGCGTCGATAATAGCTTCATGTGTTAGTTCCAACAGCATCCGCATACAGGGATCCATTAGCTCTGCCTGCTTTTGGTGTACACTAAAAAATGTATCATCGAACTTTTCTAGATCTTCGTCTCTCATCTTGGCCATGCGTTCGGGCAAGCCGTATATGCCTGATTCGTGTGTGTAAACATTATACAGGGTATTACAAATTATTCTTCGTCTAATTGGAATAAGCCTTACCAGCCTCCCACCGCCTAGGGTCGTCTGAGACCATATCAATACCGTTCATCAAATTATGCTTAAATTCTTCTATATTGCTACTCTCCGGCAGCTTTCCTGATAGTCCAGATATGACTACATCCACCTCTGCATTCGTAGAACCGTCGCTCGATGCGTTCGATTGATGCGTTTTCTTCTTGTTAGCCATTGTATAGTTTTCCGGATATTTCTCCTGCTTTGGTTCAGTGTCGAAGTACAGTTGGCTCAATCTATATATAGTACAATCACATAAACATATAAATATACATACACACATACATATACATATAACTTGAGAGTCTGAATTATATATACATATACATATACATATACATATACATATAGATATACATATACATGTACATATACATATACATATACATATACATATACATATACATATAGATATACATATACATATACATGTACATATACATATACATATACATATACATATAGATATACATATACATATACATATACATATACATATACATATACATATACATATACATATACATGTACATATACATATACATATACATATACATATACATATACATATACATATACATATACATATACATATACATATACATATACATATACATATACATATACATATACATATACATATAACTTGAGAGTCTGAATTCGAATATTAGTTAGTTGAAAGAGATTTAATAGTATATGAAGTAGAGCTTGGCTGTAGTCCAAAGTTTTTTATACTCAGCCCTAAAAATCCAATTTTAAGGTGGTCCTTGCTGGGCCTGTGACTAACCATAAGACATCATACCAAAATTCATAAAGTTTTCGAACTGAGTGATTGCCCTTATCTTTATGGAAATATTTACGGTAATATTTTTAGTATTATATTAAAGAGGTTAACTTTTTTAAAGTCGATAGTACTGAATGTCTACCCGTATTAAATATGAATCGTTAGACATAACTAACTTTTTATTGAAATTAAAATAACTAGTTATTCGATTATATTCAATCAAATGAATTATCGATATTGTACTGGAATTAAAAATGTGGATAATTCCAGTCGATTGATGCTTGAGATCTCGACGTATTGCCAAAAATGTATCCAATAAACCAAAGTACAAAAATCTTGAATATACGGAGTTAATTACAGGTAATAAATTCGAGGTCAGGTGAAATAATGTGTCTGCACAAAAAAACAATTTGAACGTAACAGAGGCTTTGGTAAAAATTAATTCTCTCGTATATTTCATTGATATTTAAGATATTTTGATATGCCACCCATCAATTTACCAATTAATGTATCAAAACATTTTCATCATACTAAAAACATACTAAATATAATTTTAAATAAATCCAAAGAGCAAAGTTCTAATAGATCATTTTTCTTTTCACTGTGCATTTTTGGGATACTCCAGGCATATTTGGTATACTTCGAGCTATCAAATTTTGAGGCTTTTAAAGGTACGAGCAGCAAATATCTTAAGAAAAAAGTTGTGTTCATCGAAGTGAAAAGTGTTCACCTTTATGAGGTCCTATCAGAATTATTATGCAACAATCAGAATGTTCACTAATTATTTAAGTACACAACTCAGGCTGATTGACATTTCAAAGGATTATAATTACTGGGAGCATCAACAGAGTTGAGATTTTAATGTCTTTAACAGTGGGCAAGTTTTGGCATATATCCAATAACTTTAATGTGTGATTGCTATATCTGTATAACAGTCGATGGGTTCGATAATTTTCGATTGTTTGACGACCATCCATTTTTGTGGAGCTTCGTTCAATTATTCTCACGACTTTGTCTCATTAAAATTGATTATTAGAACCTTCGAAGGATATCGAGTGGTAATAAGAAGAATTTAGAAAAACTTAAATTTTTCTTCCGATGGCACTTCTTTAGTTTCCGTGCACCAAATGTGAGGACTATAAATTTAAATATTGTACTAGTACTATTTAAATATAGTAGTAATACCGAAATTTCTATGAAAACTAAAAAAGGCAAATGAAGTATTCCTTTTAGCAAAGCCCTTCAGAAGAGACTGACACAACATCCACTCTAGGTGAGGTACGCGTAGAGCTCTTTTGGGCCTTTTAGCCTTTACTTTACTTGGTACTTTTGGTAATTGGTAACTGGTTAATAGAAAGACAAGCTTTCCAATAAGTGATTCCTCAGGATTAATGATATAATGCCAAAATTCGTTGTGAGTTTACATTTAATGGGTTACAATCTGTTTTGAGCAAACGAATCGCTTTTTTATATACGACTTTAATGTTAAGATCCTTCGTACATTGATATTTCTGTATAAAAACACAATTTTCATCCAACAGCTAGCCAGATATTCGATTCTCATTAGAGAATCAAGCTCTGACCTGCGCCGACTCGGGTTTTAGGCACTTTACATAGGATTTGAAACAAGGCACAAAACGCACAAGTTTTATAAAAAAAAGTTATTCGACGTGCCAAGGGGGTGGCCTTTGCTATGATGCACTTGACACACACACGATTAAGGTTCTATAAATCAAGTACATATTAGATACACACAATCACACACACACACATAATTAAAGTGGTACGTATACGTACAAGCAGCACTGTGGCCTCTTGTGGTTTAATCAACAGTTGCACTTGCACTCACTTTTATTGAATAATTTGTTAGGCGACCCGTTGTATTTAGCAGTGTGTATCCTTGCTGATATGTTTTCTGATAAAAGGATGTTATAATGGACTGCCGATATTGCGTTTATATATATTCCTGGTAATCCAACACGTATTCTTATCGCACCGACTAGATCCGAACACACACTGAACGCGTCGCGCAGTCTTCGCTTTCTTTTTATTATGCATTGGGCATTGGGAAGATTGGGGAGACAGGCTGAAGAGAAGCTATGCCTCAATTATCCACCTGTAGCTGCATAAATATTCGCCTATATCCATACTAATAGATACTAAACAGTTTCCCCGCCGCGCTCAAAGCTCATGATTTCATAATGACTGCGCTTGAATCGCGACCGACACACCATCGATCGATCCACTGCTGATCCACTGAATTATTCATTTTTATGCAAAATTTCATTCTAACGATTCACAAACAGAAACACAAACACAAACACAAACACGACGAACAGAAACAGACCAGACACAGAAACTGAAACTGAAACAGAAACTGCGACGCACACCAGGAACCAGGACAGCACTAAGCGTGTGCCCTGCTAATTAGTCCAAGTGTGTGCCTTCTGCGGCAGCCATATTGGCCCACTTGCAGTTAAAAGCCAGCCTAGATGCATAACACGGTTTCAATACGCTTTCAATGCTATTGCACAACACATGGCGACGCAAAGGAAACCACAATATTAAAATTTCGATAAGATGTGGAACGTGGAACCCAATGCTTCACGAGAAGTTTTCACTTTTCGATAAATAAACGAATAATGATTTTCCGATTGTCAAACATCAAAAGGGCAACTATTTCCATTTAGCCTGTCAGCTTAAATTAAGTGGAAGAAGGTGAGATGTACCCAGCCCAAAGATGTTGACGAGAGCCCCGGAATATCGAGCAAGAGGAATGGATGATATGTGGATGCATTTCCGAGACACTTAATCCTTTCTTTTGTCTAATTAAATATTCAATATTTAAACCTAATAATAATTTAAATTTAAAGCTAACTAAATTCGTTCAATGTTTAAATTTGAATTTCTTTCAGCACCTTCCATTTTCATACAATTTCCAATTTACTTTTCATTCCATTTACTTGTTGTTGGAACCGAGTTCCATAAGATGGGATTGATACAAACCTCGAAAAGGATCCCCAAATAAGAGAACATTTTAACTATATGTCACAAGTTTGAGTCTAGCTAAAACAGCTCATAATAAATAAACGAGAAAAGTCTCTTATCATTGTAACTAAATAGAAAACCCCAGGAAATACACAGAAAATAAGAATCAATTGATTAATAAGTCGTATTACATTATCATGAGCTACTATGATATAATGCTAGTATAAATATATAAGTTTAATTTAGCGTTAGGTTCAAGCTTCCAAATCTTAATCTAACCAATAAACTAACTTACAATGAGCTCTAACGTCTTCATTAATTTAAGTCTTAACTATCATTTCCGTACGTAAACGAAACTGAACAATCTTTTTAGATCCTCGTCCCATTGACAAATCATTACAAAAGGTGTAATCAATCTGATGAGAATGAAGCGTCTCAGACCCCATAACACTTTGTTTGTTTGATCAGAATCAACAGCCTAGTCGATCCAGCTGTATTTGTTATCTGTTCATTAAGGGTACCTCGTGGTCGGGTATACTCGTGCAGTCAGAGTGTATACATCTTCAAGGTATGTTCAATCAACTAACTTAATTTAATATATTACTTCCTATGTTGTGCTAGATTTCGTACAAAATGCGTAGTTTCGCGATCATCTTTTGGGCAAACACAAATGAATTAATTAGTTCGAGTATTAGAAGTACTTACATACCAATGGTATGTACATGATTTACAGATTTACATTTAATTATATGCATAGGTCGGTACCTACCCAATCGGTGGGCAAGGGAAAAACGATAAGCTAATCAACTGATCAGGACCAAAGAGCGACGCGGGACATAAGTAGAGACAAATGTAGATAAACGTAGATGTAAATGTAGTTGTATTCATGCATATGCAATATTATAATAAAAAATAGTTTACAAATCAATTTTATTATTATTTATTTATTATTATTTATTTATTATTATTTATTTATTGGGTTGCCCAAAAAGTAATTGCGGATTTTTTAAAAGAAAGTAAATGCATTTTTAATAAAACTTAGAATGAACTTTAATCAAATATATAATTTCCATTTCCATTTCCAATATTTAATGTCAACTATTAACAGTCGACCAAAATTTGAAAGTAACATTAATATAAATTAAAACTGAAGTTATATAATTTAAATTTAAAACGAAATATTTAAGTAAACAATTAAAGTTAATCTGGGGTGTTCAAAATGAAAATATTAAATGATCCAACATTTGTTGCGAGGATTGGGAAAAACCCAGAAAAACCGAATCATATCAATATATTAGTATATTAGTGTAGAATAAAGGAGTGTTAGAATACTGACAATATACTATTACTTACGTATATACTATTAGAAGAAATAGTACATAGAAGCGTAGTATATTAAGTATTAATGTATAAGAGATTTACACTGTTACTAATAAATATACTATTAGAAGTGAATAGTATATAAAAGTAACAGTATAATGAAGAAATAAAAGGAAGTAAGATAAATTGAAGAAACGTAGCTAGAAAGAAGGTTAATTGTTTCTACTAAGATATAGGAAAAGAGAAGATTTTAAAGATGAAAGAGAAGATGCATGAGATCACGTTGTGAAGATTGTTATAGTTAACACATAAAGCGTGGAAAGAACTGTGTAAAGCCTAATCTGTTGTGCATGTAGGAAGGGACAATTGGATATAGTTCCTAGTACAACGACGAGGAATAGAAAAACTAAGACGACCTAAAAGGAAGGCAGACTCAATATTGCCTATAATCAGTTTGTGTAGAAAAACAGCATTAAGAGTTTTCCTACGATTAACTAGAGAAGGAAGATTAAGAAGAAGAAGCCTACTGGAGTATGACGGTAGACGATGATTGAGGTCCCAGTTTAGTCCACGTAAAGCGAACAGCACGAATTGCTTTTGAACGGATTCAATTCGATCCTGGGTGAATCAATATTGAGGACATCAGACGCACGAACAGTATTCCAGAATCGGCCGAACAAGAGAAATGTAAAGGATTTTTGTGGCAAAAGGATCATTGAATTCCTTTGACCAACGTTTAATAAATCCAAGTACTCCCTTGGCTTCATTCGTTTAAAATTAAAATTTAATTTATTTTAGATTATACCTCATGTCATCATAGATAAGAAATGTTTAATACTGGAATAATACAGTCACCTGTAGATTTCTCTTGCAGTGCTGTAAATTCTGTGAGCTTCAAATGTTGTCACCAAATTAAAGCGAGAAAAAATTATTTCAGAAGGAAACAATTGAAAGACAATTATCTCCTTTATTTATTTTGGGGTCCCTAGTATTAACACTTAGTAATATTATATATATATATACATATATATAATATAGTTATTGATATTTCTGGGTGGTACTTCTGGCAGATTGACGGCCGCTAATATTGCGACGCTGTGCACCTTTGGAGCGATTTCCATTGACTTGTTTCTTGGGCCGGCGTTTTGTGTCCGTCTTATGGATAGCTCCAGCTTGACGTATTTTGCTGAATTTCTTGAATTTGGGACATTTGACTCCTGCAGAATTGCGACATCTTGGCTTAGGCTTAAGAGCTGTACTGTCTTTCACCTGAATATAAGGGATAAGAAAAGATCAGGGCATAAAGGATGGCATTTTTGAAGGACCATCTAACCGTTTTAGCTAAAAAACTTAGAACCTGTCGATCTTTGACAGGCGATGGTGATGTATTATTCTTCGATTCACTCTTAAAGCGAAATTTGAATGGGACCTTGACGCGCTTATCGCTTAATGAGAGTAATCCCAGATTAATGCCAAGTTCTATAGAGAATTCCACGGCACGTCTGAGTGTGCCAAAGGGACTGATGACATCGTCCATGACAATATCCTGTATTTGATCGCACAACGTGTCCACTGTGGAACCTGTAGAAAGTACACTTTTTGAATATTTATATAGCTAGTTAATATAATGGCTTAATTGGATTTATATTACATAATATATAATATATCGGCTTTTTGCCTAAATACAAAAACTCACACATATCACGTTGACGGCTTAACAGATCCAGAACATATGGAAGTAAATTTGATGTGTTTATATCCATTTTAAAGTAAAATTTAACAAAATTATTAAAAGTCTCAATGTATTCTTAATCGTGTACAATAATTTAGTAAAAAACAGTGTGATTCTATATTAATGTCTCTGAATTCTATGTGTATATTGTATATATCTCCCTAACAAAATAAGTATACTTCAAGGCCTGCTTCAGTCTCAAATATGTTCATACAAGTTCAAGGTCCTGAACAACCTCTTCCCTACAGTGTAATCTTCATAATATGAGAACCCTTTACCCATGTACACACCTACACAAATACACACAAACACACACGCACACACACATTTGTCGTAAAGGGCGACAAATAAAGAGTACTCCAAAGTCAAGTATGGTGCATGAAGAAGAAAGAGTGCATAGGACCACCTCGACCTGCTCACCGAAGCATTACCTTAATTGACAGTCCTGGTGAGCGTAAAACACGGACAGAAGAGCAAGAGCAAACAAGGTTTCTAGTGCTTAGGAGAGTCTCGAGTCGCACATATCGATCTACAGGAGGTAGATGTTGAATCTTTTGAAGATTTTCCGGCCGGAGTGCAATACCGAAAAATAACAAAACATACAAAATATACGCGCTATTGTTTCTTCAATAACTTCTGTGTTTATTCTCTGATCATTGATAAATTAAATTATATATATTATATAAATTATATTTCGTATGTAAATGTGTGCGGAGTTCCAGCTGGGTTAAGAGTTTCTTATGGACAGGTATACTCAATTAGAGCATTCATAATTCTTACACCGTTAACCCATTGAAAAGCGTAAGAGTGGACCTATAAAGTTCCAGTTTCAAGCATGTTTGTATTAGCATACTTTTGAACCGATCGGGTGGTAGACACAAAACTAATTCAGGGATAATGATAACACTATGCTGCTGCGCTGCTAGCAGCGACGTCGCAGCACGACTCCTTTGTTGTGCGTGTGATTAAGAAGTAAAAGCGGGGTATATTGAGCGTGGGTTAAGGGCTTCTCGAAGTCGGTTATACTGAATTTTTTTGTTTTTCCATACATTGTAGACATTGTAGACCCAACATGGATATAACAGTATCCTATTTCAATTGAAAACCGGTTGCAAAACTCTGAAAAGAATGAATTTCATACATAAATTAGGAAATAAAGCCCAAAAAAAGTAACGTTGGAGTAGTACTAATATATCCCTTGGCAACTTCCAAGTATTAAAGGCTATAATTAAATACCAAAACAACTCAGAAGAAAACAAAACAAAGGAAATCAAAGGAAATCAATGTTGAATAAAGAAGCGTGCTTCGTTTGCGTTCACCTGATGCCACAAGATGTGCTAGCAACAGCAGACGAGAATTTGTGGGTAGAATTAATTGTGGGCCTTGACCTTGAGTTAGCGATAGAAACATTATTAGTTTCTTAGCCTGGGGAACATCCTACCATATCACCGCACACAGTGCAACGTTGCTAGCACATGAAAGTGATGTGATAAGCGCTAGAGCGCCGCGTGCCGTGTCTCGGCCAGTGCCCAGCAGCGGCTAGCTGATTGCTGATTACTGATTGCTGATTGTTGATTGGGGATTGGGGATTGGGAATTGGTGATAATACAGTGATAGTACGGCTAGTCATACAGGCGCTGACACCACATAAGGTGTACGGAAATTTTTACTGAAGAACAAGAATTGATATGTACGAGTACATTATATTATTTATTGTTTTCTTTTTTTAACGCTGCTGGTGCAGGGAAGTATTAGTTATCAGCTAAATTTTGGCTATTGCTACCTGAATACAGGCTTGGAATTGCGCATACGACCAGATGACCTTGGGAATGCAGGTGACAGCTGATAACCAGCTTCAGGCAGGAACCAAAGCTGTACGGCTCTTTTCACGGTTACTTTAAGGTGAGACTCAAAAGGCGGTTTCGATTACGGAACAACGCCTTTATACTGGCACATACTCGTATGGTATACAAGTCTATACGTCAGAGGCTATTAAACGTTCTCGCTGAACCTCACGCCAGCTGCTCTAATGCAGCTCCATACTTGCGACACAAATCGACTTGCGTCACGATGCGCCGTTCAAAGTCGGAAGACTTGAGCCATTCTTCTTTAATTTACACAGTGCGCTGTGTGTATCCAAGTCAGTGTGAAATACTATTGTTATGGGCGCGGGACTTAATATTCGATCCCGATAGCGATCCGGCCATCCGGAAAAAAATTTGCTTGTCTCGATCCGGCTGATCACTTCTATTAGTCATTTCAAACTGTGTGTTCACTGGTATTAAAATGTTCTACAATTTTCAAATTATATTTTAATATTTGTTTAAGCTTTAAAGTTATACATTGGTGGAAACATTTCTTGTTTAAATAAATTCGAAGTTAAAAAGACAAGCGAGCAAATTTTTAGCACTTCAACAAAACACGCACTTTACGCGATTTAAATAATAAAAAAAAAAATAATAATAATAATAATAATAATAATAATAATAATAATAATAATAATAATAATAATAATAATAATAATAATAATAATAATAATAATAATAATAATAATAATAATAATAATAATAATAATAATAATAATAATAATAATAATAATAATAATAATAATAATAATAATAATAATAATAATAATAATAATAATAATAATAATAATAATAATAATAATAATAATAATAATCATAATAATAATAATCTTTATTTAATTTTTTTTTGTATTACTTTTATTTTACTTTATTGATGTTATTTATTTTATTTACTTTATTTTCAAATATCTGGGTCTCACTCTGGACAGGAGACTGACCTGGACAGACCACCTCAAAGCAAAAAAAAATCAGATTAACCTGAAACTTCGGCAGCTAAACTGGCTCCTAGGCTTCAGGTCCCAGCTTAGTCTACGGAACAAGGTCCTAATATACAAGGCCTTAATTAAGCCCATATGGACATATGGCTTACACCTGTGGGACACGGCGTCATCGTCTAACATAGAAATACTACAAAGGGTACACAATAAAATCCTCCGCAAGATTGTGAAAGCTCCTTTCTACGTTAATCCACAGGGACCTTAAAATGCCTTCCATAAGACGCGAAATCCAAAGGTTCAGCGAGCGTCACTGCAACAGACTAGACAGCCACCCGAACAACCTCGCCTTAAACTTGCTGGACAACAGGCCCCACCTTGAGTGGTGATGTACCGGCGTGAGCCAAAAAAGTTGCTTGTCAGGTTATGCTGGCATACAACTTCTCAGCCATTTTGCCAATCCATCCAAATTTACTTATTATCGCTAAGATAGATTGTAAATAATAAAGAATATTATAAAAAAAAAAATTTATTTTATTTATTTTGTAAAAAATATTTATTTATAAAAAATATTTATTTTATTTATTTTATTCATTTTATTCATTTTTTTTATTTATTAATTAATTAATTGGTATGTGTTAAAAATGAATAATAACTTTTCTAATATATTAAACAAAATAGGCGAAATTGAATATCCAAAGTTTATGCAAATAGTAGTTAGTAATACAAGTGTTGGGAGAGAGTGCAATGAAGTTACGAGTAGGTCTAGAAGGTACAGAATTATTGATTGGTTCTTAACATAGATTATTCCGTATCTGAGTAGTAAATGAACTTTTGATTCCATTGTTAATTTGACATAATTTCGGATTATAAGATCTGTTGTAGTCTACCACCAATTGTCCGACAGTCGGACAGTGTTATTAACAGTATTTTGCTATTAAAAAATGTGTGTATGTATTTGTGTAAGTGTGTACTTGGGCTAAGGGTTTCACGTAGTCGGGTGCACTCGATTACACCGTTCTCGCTTGTTTATACAGAAATTGATTATAATAATATTACAGACATCCGGAAAGTATGCAACTTATTGTCGTATGTTTCTTTATTGTTGTACTCCATATAGAATTGAACTCGTGTACAAGTGATTATACCCATAATCCGTTGAATATGTGTGCAGAGGGTGTGTTAAAGATATGAAAATGTGTTTAATACAAATAAGAAACACTCGTTAATATCTCGCACAGGTATTTCTAAGTGTTTTACCTTAAGCTCGAAAGAGTTCACGTTAATTACCGTTTGGCTAAATGAATTTGTAATAAATAAACAAATACATTCAAAGCAAATTTATATTTTCAGAAAATTCAAATTTTCAATTGCTCAGAGCAAGGATAATTGCAGCGTTTCACAATTATCTACCACGAGCGAGCAAATATTTACCACACCAAGAAGGAGCAAAGGAAAAATGTTCATTTCTTTTTCCTAAACTCTCGAATGTTTCCTTCTAATATTATTGCTTTGCATATATTCATTAAGCTCACTTTGAGTCTCATTAACCTTCGGAATTTTTTTATATGCCGAACTTTGTTTGTTTATATTATTTTCCTTTTCAGTAATTGTAGTTCATTTCAGATCTCTGTTTTCTATTACTACTGTCGACATATCTTTCACTTGGTTAGCAGTATTATTTGTTTCATTGCTATTTAACAAATTTAAGTCCTTATAATGTAGGTTATCTCTGGCTTGAATCGTTTTTAGATTACTTATTTTGCTAAAATTTTTTCTACTTAATAATATTTCTTGGATACTTTAGCATAGTAAAAAAAAAGAGTTCCAGCTGGTTTTAACATAGGGTTTTAGAGATAAAGACAGCCTGGCATTTTTTGTATATGTTTAAAATTATCTACTATTGCATTCCTATCAAGTAGTTCAAGCAGTTCTTATGACCAGGAGAAATCTCTGTTGGAAAAATCTTCCAGACCAAATTAAGAATACTTTACCCGCATGAAAGACGTTTATTTGATTCAAACATAGCCTGTATATTTAAGCCATTGTCGAAGATAATAATGGTATTGTCTAAATTTAAGCTGTCTTCTTTTCAAATATTTATTGCCAGAGTATATATATTTTCATCAGTTTTTGATTGATCCGTCCACATAGCAGTATCTCTGGCCCTACAAATCTTCTCCAATACGAGTCTTCGTTTCCTTGATCGAGTTTTTATCGATTTGGATACGGAAGAAACGTTATGTTTTTATCACCTGGAAGAATCCCTCACCTGGAATTTAAATATTTATCAATGATAATAAACAGTGAAATAGTAAATGCTCCATTCTTTTCGAGTAAAGAACGAAGTAAAATCAATCTCGTTCACTGCATTTGCTTATTGTGCTACGAGAATGTATAGCACGGAGTAGACTAAGAGAACTTACTTAGTATATTAATTAAATATTATATATTACATATGATTTTGTATCTCGTATTACCTTCAGTGAAGCATAGTAGACGCAAATCCTTGGCATTGTACATAAGCTGCGTCTGAGCGATAGTTTTAAAAAATCCAAATGTCACTTCCTCTGCTTCAACAAAAGAAAAAGTCAAGCGTAGGTTGCCATTACGAGTTCTATTGTCATGGTATAGACGGATGATTTTAAAGTGTTTCCAAATGCTTAGTTTTTCTTGTATTCAAATGCGATTATTGCCGTACAATATATTTAATATAAAATACAAGCATATGTCAAGTGTGTGTGCTAGTGATCAGCAAGTATAAAAAACATAAGGATATAATACATTCTACATTACACAAATATTATTTTTATTATTATTATATTATAATTCGTGTTCCTAGTAAAAAATTCGATAAATAGATCAAACTCAAATTGATTTTATTCTTGGTACAAGTGTAAATAAACCCACTCCTAATATACGTGCGAATTGCATAAGGATCGGAACCTATTCATGAATCAGTTTTGGATGACTCTGGTCTGAATTCTATTAACGGCATCACAGCAGAAAGCTGCCTGTAGGGTGTGTGTGTGTGTGTGTATATGTGTGCGGCTATGCATATACATATTTGTGTTTGTGTGTTTTTCTTTTTCGTTTATAAACCTGGGGGTTGGAGTCACCAGTTATACCGATGACCCGTGCCACCGGCATGCACGACTGGACACCCTACCAGGTCTTCCGGATCATCTCAGATCGCTTTGGACGGTAAGAATAAACTCTGCAATTCCCTTTCTCCTTACGTTAAGTACTAGATAAACCAAGTGTCTTGATGTAGGGTGTATTGGTCAGGTGCGTTTGCAGAAATGATTAATATGTCAATATTGTTGGTCATGTACTTAAAGGCTGCATTCGCCGTTTCAAATTATTATTCTTAGCTTAGAGTCCAAGGCATGGTAATTTTTTGTCAGATATGTTTGAAAGTAGGGAAAAACGTTCATCATCTTTGTGATTCGTTAGTTAAGTTTTGGCCTCGTCGGATTGCACCTCCTTGCGATTCCTTACACTTCTTCTTAAGTTGTCTGTTGTTAGTATTGATTGTGGTCGGCTTCTGGGATGAGCCTTGGAGAAGCTAATGCCGCGCAGAACAAAGTTGTCGGCATTTTGATCAGTGTTCCGTGGATCATTTTCAGAGCCTTTATAGGTTGATATACTAAGCTAACATTCGACTGTTTTGTGGGCTTTGGTTATCTAATAATATATATATATTAAATAAATATATATATATGTATGGATAGTTGGTTTACTATTGTATATTTTGGTGAATCGAATAAATGATCCGTGATAAGCACTAAGGTCAGCGCTGAGCCTTTAAAATAAAACACGATTTAAACTTCCGCTATTTTATTTTATTAGAAGAAGACTGTGTAGTGCTTCACTTGAGGGTTAGCTTAAGACTGTCTTTAAGATGTTTAGAGGATTCTTGGCTTACTGTTTACAATTGATTGTTATTGATGCTGAGCGCGGGCTATAGGCGCATCGAGTTATATGTTATTGTTTGCATCTTGATACTTTGTTTGTTATGGTTCACATTTTGATGCTGAGTGCGAGATTTTGGTTAATTGGGCTTGGAGTGCGGCAGTAATAACTGTCGTAGTTTATTTATTTGACTTTTCAATGGGTATAGAGTGGACGAGATTACGTCACTGGTAATATAGTTGGTGACTGGTAATATATATGGTTATAGTTATACCTTTCCACTACAAGAATTAAATTATAAAATAACAGAAATGATTTTAAAGTGCATATAAATAATAAAAAAAATTTCTTACATTTCTTGCTTCTTCAAATTTTCGGGTCTCATAAGGGAAATTGCTACATGATTAAGAATGACATTTAAGTATTCTATTGAGAATTGAGTCTGTTCAAAAGAAGTTTCTTCTTTTTGCTCTTCGCGGCTTTAACTGGGTTCCAGGTACTGATTTGCCTTCAAGCCACAGTAGATTGCAATTAATTAACCTCCCATCTCTTACTAACCGTCGCATAAATTAATAATTAGCAAAATTAACTCATCTTTGTTATTGAGCCAAATTAACTTTTCTGTACCTTTGAGACGTACTCGTAACTTCAGACCACTTTCTCTAAATACTTGTAATACTAACTACTCTCTGCACGAACCTTTTCGAGTTCTCTGTGTTGACTATAACAGACTTTTTCGAGTCTTCAAGTCAGAGTCATCTTTTGATACGATTAAGAACCATATTCTTAACTTTTTAGCACGTAGTAACTTGCACCAATTTGCTTTACTAATCATAGTGATCTGATTGGGTTTTTCTGGCTTTTCCCAATCCTCGCAACAAATGTTGGCTCATTTAATACTTTTATTTTGAACACCCCAGATATTAACTTACATTTTTTACTTGAATATTTAATTTTAAATTTAAATTATATTTTTTCACTTTTAATTTATATTAAAAATTGTAATTTTTGGTCGACTGTTAATAGTTGACATTAAATAATTAAAAAAAATAAAAATAAAATTCCATCAGATTTATAAAAATTAAGTACACATAAGTTATATGAAAGTATCCTACTGGCAGTGTCAATAACGTTCATATTCTTCTGCTACATCAAGATATTTACATCAAGTCGATGTATCCATCTTCGTTCTAATAAACACATTGCACAGCATTGTTGTAGTGCGTGTTATGTTTTTATATATTCAAACATGAAAATTAGCTTAAAAACTATTTATATTTATATTTATTTATTTTTATTTATATTTATTTATATTTATTTATATTTATTTATATTTATTTATATTTATTTATATTTATTTATATTTATTTATATTTATTTATATTTATTTATATTTATTTATATTTATTTATTTTTATTTATATTTATTTATATTTATTTATATTTATTTATGTTTATTTATTTTTATTTATATATATTTATATTTATTTATATTTATTTATATTTATTTATATTTATTTATGTTTATTTATTTTTATTTATATATATTTATATTTATTTATATTTATTTATATTTATTTATATTTATTTATATTTATTTATTTATTTTTATTTATATTTATTTATATTTATTTATATTTATTTATATATATATTTATATTTATAATTAAAACAAGAATGGGAAATATTGAATTATTATATTGTATATATTTGCTTATGAGTCTAGGAATTCTCGGCTTGATATAGTCGTACACATATTATTTGGTTTGAAATCAATCAAACATTATACATTTATTTAACAGATCGATCTTATGCATAAAATAGCAATATGGTTTCATATAGTGAATAAATATCTGCCGTTGGTCGTGTCTACCAAACGGTTATTGACAATGTTCGTGGTCTATTGGACTCACAAATGAAAGTGTTTGTACTATTACAAGAAATCGATTTCATACATGGCTCTGAGGTGTTAGTACGTTGAACGATCACACAGTTATTATTTGTATTTGGTTGTTTTGATTCCTCATTTGGGCACCATTCCTGAAAACTTGTTTTTGAGCCACTCGACATAGACACATAGTCCCCTTCTTTTCCGAGGTCGTTGAGGTCCACCCAATACCGGGTCAGGTTGTCTTTGACATTACTATCAAACCATTTACTAACCTTGTGCAAGGCCTGCTTGTCCGTGAAGGTGACCACATGAGCTCCTAGACTGTGACACACATGGATAGCCGAGTACCAACTGACGGATATCTGGTCGGGTAAGTAGTAATAGTTGGATTCGACTTCCTTAAACATTCGATCGTACTTGAACTTTTCTGGTATACCGACTTCATGGCTTATAAGTGTATAAGGCTTATTGTCTGTGGAAAGGAAGACTCCTATCTTATATTATATGGTAAAAGTCTTTGGAGTATGAAATGTCAAAAATAAGGTTAGCATCCTACAGATTCCTCTGATCGACTAATCATATAGAAGTGATCCACAAATATGTAGTGCAAAAGATTTAACAGTCCCCATTATTACCAAATAATAAATGTGTCTAAGAGTGTTGAGACATCAATAAGTTGGACTTTTGCTGACAGATTTTCATTCCGGGTTGGTTCTGTACTAAAGATGCTAACCAAAGGAAATTGAATCCCGTCTTCTTTTGCTAAGAATCACCGTAAAAACTATTTTGAAATTATAATTTATAAAAATTTAATTCGTCAGCCCTACATATGTAACACTTTTATTGCGATACTTCAATTTCTATCGAGCTTTTCCCGCGGGTTGTCCAACTCACTTCTAGATTCGATGATTCATAGCGTCCTACAGAGTAATCATTGCTAAAGCAGATCAAATGATTGCATTTGAAGGAGTCTTTAATTCCTTTGAATAACCAGAAGGCTGGTCTGCTCTACCCTGTCAGTTCCGATTCCGGGATACACTCGAAGAAATGCACTGGTTTTTATACGAAACTCACCTTCAATACTAGCCCATGATGATGAAAATTGTCCCAAAATCTTAATTGTCAGTAAAAGGCTGCAAAGTATGAACCGTAGCATTGTAGTGTTATCCCAGATACCACGTCCGTAGAGAAAGAACTTTAAAATCTGATTGAATTCAATCTGTTGAAACTTCCATGCGTAACTACAAGCTTTTAGGGTGAGTCAATAAATATTAATACTTAGGCTTAGCTTTTATAACCGCAATACCACGGACTATACAACCATTCTCTGGCTGTAAATATACTCGAATTACGGGCTGCTGTATTCAAAGTACGTAATGTAGAAAGCTAAAAATATTAAGCGGATGAATTCTTATCAATTTATATACATACATACAATATCTCTTGGATAGAAAAACGAATGCAAGGCCGAGCTACGCTGGATGAAATGTTCGACTAGGAAAGGCCGCTTATGAGAAACCTTCAATGTGCAGACCAAGTACACACATACACATACACATACACACACACATTTACAAGCAATTAACTTTATTTTTATTTATGTGTCGACTCCCTTGGGAATAATGGTAAATTGTTTCTTGAATAATCCTTGATTAGTATCAGGTCTGAATGAAATTTGCAGCAAGGTCCCAGATTTCCCAGAAAAATTAGTTCAGCTCATGAAATGATTTGATTTTCTAGTTTTGATTGCGGGTAGAAGGTTACAAAATCTGAAACAAACGCACAGCCAGAAGGTCGACTTGGCTATTGATGCTGATCAACATGGATGAGACTTGACAGTTAGATAATAGTTAACAGTTAAGAAATTGACGAGGTTATCTCCTATCTATAAGATGGAGGTTAGGGAAGACCCAATTGATTTTAATTAGTTGTATAAAAGTCTTGATTTCAAATATTGTAGATTTTATATTATACTCGTACATTTTATATTATACATAAAATATTATTCTGCATTATAGTGTAACAACATAATATAACAACAAGTTCCATTACCGAAAAGACAGCGACTAATGTTTATTTTAATCAATTAATTAAGTAATTAATAATGTGTATGTATTGGTACTAATATCAATTGTGTAATACTCTTTAAATGTATAAAAACAAATACAATTTCAAATACATATGGTATAAATACTTCAGTTGCAGATTACTCCATGCATATGTACAATTTATGTATATACAGATACCATGTCCTTGTATATAGGATATAGGATTTAGGTCATAAAATAACAAAGATTATAAACACCGTATATATATGCATACAGTAGGTATATTTGACGGAGAGCAGGCGGAAGAGGGTGTTAGTCCACTTGCTTGGTCTCATCTCGATTGCGTTTAAAGGACACGGAATGTATTAGAAGCGGTGGCAGGTTGCCACGTAGCATCTGCAGCCGTTTGCTTTTGGCTTGTTCCGGGCGGCGCAGCTCGTCCTTCGACGAGGACGTCGAGGCCGCAGACGTTGAGATGGACGCCAGAGATGTGGAGCCGGGTAGAATCTCGGAGCTTTGTGTCATGAGGATGTTGGAGCGCCGGAAGTACCTTGGCATGGAGTAGTCATCCTGTGAGGCACGAGCTGCATTTGCATTCTGTATGGAGTAGAGACTCTGCGATACTCGATACTTTTCTATAGTTGGTGTATCCTCGTAGTTCTTCGGCAGATTACTGAATGATATCGAGGGTACCTCCGGGGTCATACTGATCTGGCTGCCCGTGCCTGTAATGGCGAATATATCTGTCTCGCTTGTCGCCTCCCTTACATGCATGTGCGGAACACTCTTGGCGGAGCGAAGGATGCGCTTGGGTGTCATCGGCAGTCCGCCTACACTAGGTAGCGGTAGCAGATGCGGATGTCGGTCTATGAGGCGAGGTCGCAATATCACCTCCTCAAGCATGTCCTCCTTGTCTTCTTCCGCGATAGGCTCAAACTTTTTCGGCGATAGTGTCTGACTGCCCTCCGGCGAAGAATCCGATGGTGCCAATGTAAATGTAATGCGCTTCTCTGACGACACTGGCCCACTAGGAAGTGCAGTTTCTTGGGGTTTGGTTGAGTCGGTGTCATCACCACGAAGACCAGCTGTGAAAATAAGTAACGGCTTAATCTCAGTAGTTAACTTATTTGATTTTATGGGCTTAGCTCTGATGACATGGGCTACAAGAGTTACATATATACATGTTTATAACATATATTGTTGTTCTCAACCTGAAGACATAACTGTTCATATGTGCATATGTGTTTGTATATTTATTATAAGAAGAAAGATCAATAGATCTTGCTAAGAGTTGAGCTCAGGCCATTTCTTTTCTACTTGGCAGATTAATCATCTTGTGAGTTGGACGACTTATCGAATAATTGTTATTGATCATTTGACCTTATCGGATTAAATAACTTATAAGTTTTTCTTGTTTTATGTGGGTACCAACAAAGTCACAAAGCGTACAAAGTGATTTCAGTAATCGACGAGCACTTTTGTGATTCATTTACGGCTTGTAAGGAATTTTTTTTTTTTAACGTCGTAAAAACAGTATTTCGATAGTCATATTAAAGTGACGACATCATTATTACCAATATCGATTTTATGTTAGGTTGCATTAAACTTTTTAAGAACTATTTCCGGATTTGATTAAAGATAACCCAAGCCAACACAATACAAATTCTTTCAGAACTTTACAGGGTCATCGAACTTAAAAGTCGACTGCGAATAACCTCTTTAGGTTAAAGGGTTTACTTAAACTTTTAATATTTAACTTTGTAGCACTGTTTTTTAATCAAAACTAGTGAAATACTTTATATCTCCGCCATCGTCATGCTGGTCGATAAGTTAATCGTTAATCGATACTTATGTCCAGAGGCCATTCCATTTGACATACTATTCAGTCTGCATTAATATTTACATAAAATATATGTACATATATTACACACAAAAAATTATTTGAGATTAATCAACATGAATAAAAGCTTCCACAGTTTAGAGAATAGACTAACATAACGTAAATACATTGGTAAGCAGCTAGAGCTCCATTAGAGATTGTTGCAATACTCCATTGTTAGCTTTCACATTGGAAGTACGAAATATGAACTAATGAAAATAGTTGTAGTTAGTTGTACATTTCAACAAAAAAAATTGAGAAATGCATTTATCTTAAAAACAAATGAGAGTAATATTAATTATATAATTTCATGCTTGATCACTTTTTGAAACTCATAAAATTTCGAAAACTCTAAAACGAACACGTACGTGCTTATTATTTATTCTTTAAATTAAATCAAAGAAGAAAATACAAAACAAGAAAAATAGAATTATCAGTGCCTTAATTTATTTCTGGTTATCAGTGAAGCAAACAGAAAAACTGATTTATGTTCCATACTCGTCCAGACTCGATAGGAACACACCTGATTACGATTACGGCTAAGGTAACATTATCTATTGCTTGTTGTGCGATTTTTTGTGGACTCTCAGAAAGAGTATCTCCAGCTAAATCATCAAATGCGATTGTCAGCTATTAGAATTTTATCATCTATGTTGCTGATAAGCAGCCTCGAAAGTATTTATAGCTTAATTGGGCTACTGAATACTACCATTACGGCAGCTCTTTCACCATCTGCTGATCTCGTTCTGATATTTTATACCCTGTACCCAAGACAGGGTCAGTCAGTTCGACGTTTGTTGTGTCTATATCCGAGTTAATCTATAATATAGTATATATATTATAGCCCCTCTATGTTCGTTTATGTACCTTCAGCATCGATCTCAGAGGCTGGCAATAAGTGGAGACACCCAAATCTGGAGTGTGTGTAGACGAACTTGAAATCCTATCTTGGATATTGAATATTGTACGTAGTAGAGAAAGATCAGCAAAATCAAGAGACATGAGACATGAGTATGTATGTTAATATCTTCACATTTCTAGGGAATCTATCAGGGAATTGCTCAATGTGTCTGCAACTACAGGGTATTTATTTGTCGTATACTGTCGAATACAGCAGTCTTACTTGTTATCTTCTACTTACTATAAGTTGTGAGAAAGAGTTTTCAGCTGTTATGGGCTCATGTGAGATCATGGGGGTGGAGCAGTGTGGCAATTGCTTTGAGTTTCAGGTGTGCTCACTGGTGGATGGTAAGATCACTATAATTAAGTATTTTGAGTGCACTGAGTTTTATTCTGTTTTCGTATTCAAAGACGAGCAGTGCGGCAATATATAAATTTAATATACATAAATGTAATATATTGTATATAAGTATATAAGTATGGCTTATATGAATTTGAGTTGCATGAAATAATCAATTGTTTTTATTTTTATTTGCAACAAGAACAAAGTTGTAAAATTAATTGATATTATTGGAGCGAAAACTTTTCTTAGGCCTGAGATATTTTTAGAGTTACTGTTTAAGGTAATAGTTACGAGAAAGTTTGGCTGGAATCAGAATCAGTGAATAGACAAGCGCTAAATGGGTCTGAAGCATTTGTACTTGAAGACTCCCATCGTTCAAAGGATTCGCATGATTCACATGATTCACATGATTCAAATCAATTAAGTTAGTTACAGCAAAGTGATTTCATTGCTGAAAAGCACTTTGCACAATTAACTAAAAGTGCGAATAGGCTCTATCTGTATCATAGATGTATTGCCAGCCGTTGTAAGCCGAATTAAATAAAGACTAAAGGATTTCTGTTTTATCTGGTAACTATTAGAGTGTATAGCTGCAGCATAAGTTTGTTTTGCGATATTTTCATTTCATTTTGATCAACATACAGTCAATCGATAATTTTTGTTTGCTACAAATTATTTTAAGCAGTATTCTATGTACATTACAAGGTCTAACAAAGTCCATGAATAATAATAATACATAAGACTTAAAGGTAGCTAAGTACTTACATCATACAAGTAATAATACTAAATGCTTACTGTTTGTAAATATGTACGTATTCTTATTGTCGACTTGTCGATTCTCACTCTTTACTGGTTGAGTTGGTTGGTTGGTTGCTTGGTTGGTTGTTGGTTGGTTGGTTATCAATACACTTACGGCTAATTAAAATTATTAAGTCACATTTTGTGGTGTACTCATAGTTACAGTTACCAAACGAAGGTTAACAATGCGTTAAATTGGTAGGTATCTTTGGCACAAATACTGCTATAGAAAGCCAACAATATTGATATTCGTATTACATTATTGTCACATCTCATCTGTTTAACTCAAGTAGAACTTTACTTTGGGCACCCCACCGGAGACGATGCTGCTGCTGCGCGTGCTCTTACCACTAGTCTTGCCACTACCCCCACTACCAATAATGTGGGCATGACCGTGCCCCTCATTACCTTCCAGACGGTTCAGCAGGCGCTCCTGTTCGCTGAGACGCGGTGTTGTGGGCATATCCTTGTTGGGCGAGTGTATGCCCGCCAAGTAGGTTTTTGTGCTAATACGGTTCAACTTGGTTGGCTGATGATCCTGGAAGATCTGCGAGTTGGCAAATACAGCCAGTATCTCTGGTCCGAGCATGGGCACGTTTGTCTGCGTTACGCGGCGAAAATCCTCCTCGTGAATCTTGCTGCTACTCGTACATAAAAATACATATAAGAAAATAAATTTAAATCGATAATCACTATATTCAATATATCGCTATATGTATATATATATATGATAAAGTGCAAATCCTAATGGCAAACATTTCATTTGCACGAGCGCTCGGATGTCAGTTAATCAGTGAGCAGCAAAGTAAATTGGAACTTTTACAAGCAAATTAATGAAATATGTGCGAAAGCGCGCGATTCACTGACAGACAACACTGACAACTGACAACCGACAACTGACAACTGACCAGTCCAGATCTGGTGTGTTTGGCCTTACAATTAGTACCTCATTAGGGACGAGTTTCCGCGACCAGTTGGCTGATCGCAAATGGGCTGTGGCACGGTTAGCAAATTGTTGTTATCCGCTGCTGTGGGCTGAATGCGTCCAATAATGGTGCCATTCTTCTGGGACGCCAAGTACTGCTCATCGTCTTCAGGGTTGTAGTTGGCTATAAAAGTAAAACAGATATTTGATCAATTAATCAATCAATTGGATCTATTCAGGACTGCGATGTCAACAACTTTAACTTCATTATTAATTATGAATTCGAGTACTCAAGAGTAATAAAAAATAAGAAAACAAGTGCACAATTTCTACAAAAAACAAGCTACTGTGCATTGAGCATTGTCCATTGTCCATTGGCCCATGTCTCTGATCATATTTCAAGCAGTTCCAATTATTTGATCAGTTTCTTGCAACTCCTCGGCAGATTCTTGATCGATTGTTTACACATTTAATTATTATTATTACTATTTTCATCAAGTGCTCGTATCAATATATTTTTCAAAGAATATCTACGTATGTCTGTCATGACATAATCTGGTTTACCTTCGTGTGCTCCAATACCCACTTAATTCCCTTTCCAATTAAAAGACATCTACAACATCTATTAGTATATGTATATGTCTGTAATATGTGTTCCCTTTGTTTTGATTTTAGTTCGCAATCCCTATTCAATCACCGCCTCATTAAATTCCATTCAAATATGAGTATAATTTCTGTCATCATATTTTTTGTTTCTTTTGTTTTTATATATATATATATTGTATATTTTTTTTGGCGCATTGTCTTGAATGCCAATCACGTTCAAATCGTGACGTGTGTGTGTGTGTGCCTGTGTGTTTCCCATCCACATTATCTACGTCTGTCGCATAACTTTACGGCTCTAAACCTCTGATATGTATATGTATATACGAGTATACGCACTTATTTATACTTCATTGCATGTACTATATATATTTTGAATGTATGTATATGTACATATGTACATACGTAGCATGAGTACCAGGTAAGTAAACATGCACCGGCTTACCGTCAAGTGACCAACAAGAGAAAGAGACCACTCGGAGAGTGAACAAAAATGAAATAATGCTCCAGAGTCAGGAGTGTTCGACATGAAGATACCTATTACCCAAGGTTCAAAGTAACCTAGCATATGCATATGAATGTATGTTTCATAAAGATATGTAAACAATCCGAAAAATACTTTTTTGAAATCTAGAGCGTTTACAAATCCTTCAATGTGAAATTGCGGGAACGTTGTAAGCTTTCCAATCTTTTTAACAGGGTAGAAAAAAAGTACATGAAAATAAATTGAAACTTACCGATCGATTCATCATAGCAAAAACGTTCCTCAAAGCAGTTCCAGTAGACATCTTCCAAGCAGCTGAAAGGTGTGTGAGTGAGTGTGTGCGAGAGTGTGTGTGTTCGTATTCGTGTTTGTGTGTGTTTGTGTGGAGGGGCATAGGAATTCAAATGTTAGCAACAAAGCCAAATGTATAAAGAAATAACAAGTTGAGGTTTGCTTACTTCTGACAACAGCGGCACATTTTGCAGGCCTCTCCTAAAGTCTAAGAAAACTTCGAGGGTAGCAGTAAATAAAAATTCAAAGTTTTTCCGTTAGTCGTTGTGGGTTGGAGTTCGGGTATTTCGCCTTTTTTTTTTGAGTTATTATGCTCTCTGTACGGCATAGAAAAGCGAAAAAAAAAACAATTACAATTATGTGTTGTTGTGGAGTGCGTGTGACTCGTTCGAAAATAGTTTTTTGTTTAGTGACGCAGCGTGGAGCGTGGAAGCAGCTTGATGTTTTATCGGCGACTGAAGAGGTAGTGCCTATGAGAATCTCACAGATACCGCAATACCACTTCACTTGCTCTCGCCTGTTATTTCGCAGGCGGCAGAGAGCACGGAGTTTTCAAATATCACACCTGTCATTGTGTATGTGTGTGCGTGTCTGTTTGCATACGCTCAATTGAGTGTTCGGCTAGCTTTGTTCTCTGTCGCGGTCTACAGCTTTAGCTTATTGGCTATCGTAATGCACACAGAAGCTTTAAAACCATAACTCTCACTCTCAAGTCGTCACACTAAGTTTCAAGAGAGCATAGTGCGATCGATCGAATGAGAAAGTGAGAGAGTAAAATGAGAGAAAAATGCTTTAAGCTTTAAAGCGTAAGCAGTTATTCGCATGCGTACTCTGTTCTTTGCGCAACGAAAGCAACAAAAGATGTTCTCTGGCATTGCCACTGTTCTTTTAACCATGATACGGGCTTGGATAAAATAAAACGTTTTTATTAAATGGTAAATAATATATTAAACAAGCATTAAGTTAGATTCTACAAACATTTTTTAAATATTATTGTAGACCTAGAATATTTCAAATTATATCCAAAGAATATGAGCTGTGTATAAACAAATATTATTAATAAATGATTAAAAATTTAATCTTTTCAACTAATGGTCTACGCTTACAGTTAAAAGCTTTGCTTAGCGCAGCGGTCATGCAATTTAAAGTTTTTAAACTTGCATACAGCAAGCTGAAACGGTGTAGCCGACTACGAGAAGCTCTTATCCCAAATTTTTCTGAACTTACTATATACACTCACATTGAGGAACACCTCAATTAATTCTGAGTAATGTTGTCATAACCTCCGAACAATTGAACGCCAAATTGATTTTTAAATATTTTGTGTTTATTCTGTAATGCTTATTAAATTTGCGTTTATATATTATGCATTTTATATATTTATATTTCGATATGAGTGTATAGAAAAATAAAGCTTATCCATTATTAACTTCATCGAAAGAATGCAAATATAACTGCAAATACTAAAAAAAAATTGTTTAATTTTATATGTTTGTGCTACTAAATTTAGTGTGATTTTCCAACATTTATTTTTTTATATTGATATTCTAGTGGGCATTCAGCTGAACCCCCGTGCTCATACCTGCGTACGCCCTTGTTCGGAGGTGTTTTTACTGCGTTTTATATACATTTCTTACCCATTTTAATTGAGTTTAAGGTATGAAAATACACTCATGTATATATATAAACGTATATATATAAACATATATACAAACATCAATATGTATGTATACTCGTAAAGGTAAGTACACAAGCACACGTACAACACACACTTGAGCTTTTGCTGCGATAGCATTTGGTTTACTTAACACTTTGTGCGATAAGCAGCCCGACCAATAAGTCTGCGAATTGGGCCACATTCCAGCACAGGTTGTGCGATCGTAGATATCGATGCAAATGATGGAAGACATAAAAATGAAATATACTTTTGGGCTTTTCTAGGAATGAAGCACTTGCTTAAGTATGCAAATAAATATGGCTTTTTAAAATGGCGCCAAAGTGGCAGTGAATCAAAATACCAATATCGATATACATATGTGATATTGTATCGATATCATCGCTCTTGGCATGAAGTCCAGAGCAAACAAATCAAATAATAATTGTTGTTTGCTTTGGTAGTCTACTCCCTATTACATAAGTTAGAATTAAAATGTTGTCTTACTTCAATATATTTCATCGTTTCATGTGCTTATCGATTTAAGACTTAAAGTTTTAATGTTGACATTTCTTATCGTATTTATTGAATATATAGTATTTGATTGATAAAGTGAGGGGAAAACAAATTGATTTTAAATGAATGAGCGATTAGAAAAACGTATATAGAAAACATGTGACGAATAGACAATATAACAAAATGTGATTTCTACAATTAGCAAAAGGTTTATCAAGACTTATCGACGATAAAATACCGTGTACTCTCACTATGCCAAACTCATTTATTTATAAATAAGAATTATGAACGCAACGTAATACACACACTTCACACCTTCACATACTGTATGACGAGGGCATATAATACTTAACTTATCTTATCTGACTTAAAGAATAAAATAACGGATTAATTTGCAAATAAAGGGGATTATTATAAATTTGTAATGTACATACTAAATGTGATGTACATTACTCTTGTGGTCTTTGAGATCGACACGTTAATTTTGAAGGGTAGAAGAAAATGGATTTACTCAGTTGGCTATGATAGCTTCTACTGCCTATTCAACTTGTTTTTTAAGCCTTTTGGCAAATGGAATCATCTAATACCTGTAGTACACTCATAAAAGTACAGCTATAAACTTTGCTTGAAATATATGGTACGTAGATAGTAGCTGAAAAGTATTCATGACACAACTGAGATCTTAATGGTTTCTTTGGTCAATAAAACAATATATGTTTTAGATATTCATTTTCAAGAGGTGTTGTCATCAAAAAAGACGATATACGGATCGTATGGTTCCACCTGCAATGTTTCGTATAAATAAGCGAGATATAATCTCAAAAGAAGGTATAAAATGACTCGTGAATAAACTAAGAGTTAAAGGTGTGAATTATATACTAGGATTTACAAAGGTTTCAATCTTGAATCACTCACTACACGAACATGTGTATAAATAAAATACACTTTAGTGCTTAATAATGCACAAAACAGGTTATTTCAGTTGGTGCAGCTTTTCTTGATTTCTCAATTGCAAACGAGTTACAGTTCAAAGCTTAGCAGTCATGTGAGTTCGAGCCCAAAGAGGACAAGCTCACAGTCACTCGCAGTCATTAACAAGGCAACGAAAAGCATTTATAAATCAAATCTCTTTCCCAAATTAACTAATTGAAACTCGTTGACACATGCACAGATCTGACAGTCTAGCACTCGCTTACCCCATTCATTAATAAACAAACCTAGAAAAGTAGCGCCAGAAATGAAAATCAAATTTAAAGACTCTTAAACTAGAAAATGATCGATCGAAGGACTAGGAGCAAGACTTGAATCCCAATAAAATACCGCAGCTGTTTCTTTTTTGCTCCTTTTTTTAAACAAAAAGTAGTAAAATTCGTACCCATTGCATATAGTGTTATAGTTGCAATGGCTGCGTTCAGCAAAAGTTTAAACTGATTAGCTTACTGCTGAATGATTCAAACTTAATGGCTTAAATTTTTAAAGGAAACTGACATTGTATAAGTCACCCGCATAAATAAAAATTAATATAAAAACAAAGATTGAAATATATAAATAAATACGTATATGCTTACATTTACACCTAGATGATATAAGATACTTATTTGACTTTCTTCTCAGTAACATTTTCACATATTGAGCTTTGAAAATTTGGTAGCCAATTTCATAAAGAGTTGCACACAATTAACATGCTGAGCTTTTCGTGCCCACAATTAATAAATAGTGACTGATAGTCGAAAAATCGTATTCACCATACATACAAAACTGACAGATAAAACTCTCATCGACTATTTCCCTTGAACGCAGCCAATGTATTTTACTTCGTCTTACATATTACATGTTTTTGCGTGCATCGCTTTCAAAGCGTATTTTATTATATAACATCGCACGGGAGCTGAATAATGGAATCACATCACAAAACTATTTGAAAATATAAATAATAATATCAGGAGTAATCCCAAATGCGTACTTTGTTAGCAACATAGATTAACCAAATGAATTTACTTTAATTAGTAAATTATTGTTTTAGCAGTACTTTAAGCTTAATTGGATTCTTCTGTAAAAGCTCATTCATTTGGATTTGCACAAGTGCAAAATACTGGATTCAAATGATATGAATCCATTGTCTACATTGGGAATCAACAAGATCTATTAAATACATGAGTAACTATTTCCATCTGTCCTTCTGTCCGTATGAACGCAGAAATATCAGATGCATACTATAATATCCACAGTCACCAAATTTGGTATATTGGCTCTTGCATCCCCTATATAAGACATGGCTATTTTATGTATATACCATGATAAGCACAATCTATGCCGCAAATTTCAGATCGGATAACAATCACAGAATACATTCAAGGTACTTTTAACATGTTGCTGAGTGTATTTCTGGCATCGACCTAGCAGTAAATGTGGAGGATTGGTTATAGTGTGTTTACGGGTGTGAGTTTAGGTGGGGACACATAAAGCCTAGGTAAAGGGTTTCTCGTAGTCAGACACACTTGAGTGGAGCATTCATACTTGTCTTCATTATGTGTACGTAAAATATAAATCTTTCCAGACACTTAATTAATCAATTCTATCTACTTTGCAAACAGTACTGATAATCGCGAGTATCAAGGGGTTCGTGAATAAAAGAGCAACTGTTATTTCTAAGTTATTATTTGCACAACTCACACAATTTCCTATGAAACAAGGTACATAACATATAGTACTAGCCTGATGGCTTTTCTTGCCATGGCTTTAAATTTTAATTGTAATTTAGGAAGAAATCTAGCTATAATTACATGTAAATAAATAATACAGTACTTGTTGTCTTTGATCCATCTTAGTCTTAGTTTTAACACCTAAGAGATTAACGATTATTATACGAAGGGAAATAAATGGCTAAATCTACATGGCTGTGGATACTGATTAGGAATATATATATACATGTACATATTGTGAATATATGGATTCTGCCATGAAACGTAAAGCTTAAAGAACATATTATTTTTATGTACTTAGCCTATCACAAACAATGTTAAAGGTATATTAAAATTACACAAAAGTATGTAACTTACGAATTTAAAGTAAACACATTTGTTTTTGATACCGATCAAAACGTGAATTGATATAGCTCCGCCCGCCCAGCTCAATGTACGCTTCGATCTCAGAGATTCTATTTGAGAGGTATCTCGTAGTCGTGGAAAGTCGAACGAGGAGTTCTTACTCGTTATTCAGGTGCGCTTACCAAAAAAACAAAAACAAACGTCAACGAAAAGTCTCAACCGAAACGAAAGCGAGTTTGAAAATAACTTCCGCGCATTCAAAATAAAACACAAAAGCAAAAAAAACCAAAAGTCGACAACAATAAAAGCAATAACAACCTCAACGATCACGATACTCATACATAACACAGAGGCACTCAACCGAATCACGCGATGCTGTAGACTTGTTCAATATATACATACATCCATATTTACAAATAATAAAATTATAATTTAATAGAGATGGGCGCACAATTCTCATCTGATTCTTAACGCGACAGATAAACCAGAAATAACTTACATCTGGAAATTTCAGTAGCACAACACGATACGCCAGAAAAACATTCTTATTTTGTTTCAATACTAATATTCGGGCGTATATATATATAATATAAAAAAATAATTAGGTTATATTCATTAATATCAGAGTATTTATATATATATATATTTACGTTCTGTAAGTTAGTCACCAATTTTTAGCTCAAATTATAAAAATAAGATATATACGAGTACAGTTTAGTCTCGATAATGATGATAGTCATTCACTCAGATGGTCACGCTTCGATCTCTCTTGTTAGTTTAATTATTTTAATTATTTTACATAATTTCGCATGTTTACGCAAATAATTTTTATTAACCATAAAAGAAATAGGTTTATTTGTGTATAAAATTTGCGTTTAGCTGTCATGTAACGACAGCTGAATCAAATTGGTTGGAATCAATGAACTTTGGGTGGTTAGAATATTTCCCAACATAATGGAGTAGGAGAGTTAGAACTCTCCGTCAACGTGATATCACGCTTCATATATTTGGACAAAATGTACTATGCTGAGTTCCACAATACCTGCAGATTACGGCCTGGATTATATATATGTATATTCACAAAAATCACATTGTTAGAAAAAAGAAGCTTCCAATGTCTGAGGAGCTACTGATTCCTTGCAGTCTCCAGCTAAGAAAATCACAACATCCACACCGCCGGGTACTGGCCCAGTACTCCAGGATGCTATGACAAATAGTCTAAATTACTAGTCTACTGCTGGATTTAGCCATGTCAGTCATGGATCAGTGACCCTAGAGCTTAAGACACCAAATTTAGAATCTACGTTCTTGATTGCAAACTTTTAACTTCTCGATCGTAATGAAATATACAAAAAAATTTAAGAAAAACATAATCAAAATCTGGATCAGTTAAAAAAGTAAATGCATAATATCTAATTAAGGGAATCCTCAAGGAATTCCGCTTGATCTAGTAAAATCGTATATGATGGTCGCTGGTCGGAGTAACTATTAAAACAAATAAAGTCAATATAATTTACTTTCATAAATAAAGAGTAGTAATAAACAAAGAGAAACGAAGTTAGTTAACTATTATTAAGAAAGTAAACTAATAAATAATAATAATATCTAAATAATAAGGACTAAATGAGAGCATTTAGTGATGTTAATGAATACTTATATTAAAAACGATGTCGGAGATGCTACCTCCCCCTACATTTAATAAGACAACTGTAATTGAATACTTGTTCCCAAATTGGGCACTAAAGCGCTACCAAATTTCAATAGCAATAAATAAACAATTCCAGTAACAATCACCCCAGGAAAATGTTTGGTTTCTCTAACAGCCAACTTACTAACAAATAATATCAATACAAAATGTAGCTCGTGGAGGGTCTACAAACAAATCATCAGCGGTATTTGACTAGAAAATAACGATCGTCACATGATTGAAAAATATTCACACTAGTTAAGTTATTTATAAATAAAATATCTCTAAGTATTGTTATAGATTTTGCAAACTACCCCAATTTGTTTAGCTAAAATTTGTATGCTTGGTACTTGTATTAAGGGTATCTCGTGGTCGGGAGAACTATAACTTATAAATTTAGCTAGATATTGTATGTACCCAATTTCACGTACATTCAATGTACAAACAAAATAAATAAAATACTCACACCAATACCCTTTGGATTGTTAGCACGCTGATAGAGAATCCAAAGCAAAAATGCTACTAACACTCGTACTACCTGTAATAAAAACTAGTGAAACTCGATTGCAATCAAACCCGATCCGAACTCTTGCACAAAATGAAACTGCTTGGTTTTGAACTGTCAGAGCCAAAATAAACAGGGCCAGTGCTCGACGATGCGAGCTTGTCTGACTATAATTATTTGTAGACATAAGCCATGAACGTCGAACGTGCATACGGTTATTGACACCTCTCGGCCTGGCCTGAATGCCTCAATGAAAATTCTCGGCGTAATTGAACTGCATACTCGTAAAGCAAGCTTCGACATCCAACGACGCAAATATTGTTTTTATATTGAAGTTGTCGTCCGCCGTGCGAACGATTTAATTCGCATAGGTATTATTATTTGAGTTACACGTATATCACACAAGAGTTGGAAAGCAAAACAAACAGAGTTACGGGTGAGAAAATACGTTGACTAAGTTGAACATAATGATTTTAATATACTCAGAGTCCACGCAAAAGTTCTGGCATTATCTTATCGCGCGGATCCCTAAGACAAAGGATTGAATCGCAGAATACTATTGAAATTCAATTAATTTATATTTGTATGGTTTACCATGTAATTATCCTTTTTTTAAGGAGTTTAAAGCTACTCAAAATGAAACAGTTACATTTTAACGATTTCGATTTTTACCAATTTAAACCATTAAAATCGGAAGCGGTGCTTTAAAATTGTGGAAATATATGTTCTTCTTTGTCATAATTATTCCTCTTCATCATGAACACTCGTATATTTATTTATTTTATTTTTGATTTATATATTTTGATTATTTTACGACTATGCAGATAAATATTGAAAATACAATTTTTTTTAATTCAAATAATAATATTCTAATTCGAATCAAAATTATGGTATAGTAGCCTAAGCGTGCAAGAAGTTTGTAGTTCTTAATGATGAAAAAATTAACTAATTTAGTTCCACCAATTTAATAACTTAATAATTCTCACGCAACTGCATTTATATGCGAATCAAGTTGAACAATTCCTATTACTTACTCACACTCGCTTTTTGCATACAAATCCAGAAATCCTTGGAACATTCGGAAAGAACATTTCGACATGATTGAAAAATGATTGATCGAGTTTCGAAGGCTCGAATAAAAACGTGTTCAACGGATTACACAGTTCACAATAAGAGATGGTTGACTGGAAAACCAGATTTCAGTTAAACGCTTTTTTATTATTAACATTCGCTGAATCTGGTAACAATTCTAGTATACAAGTCAAATTGATTAACTCTACTGTACTCTCACGAATTGATGAAAACTATCTAGACTCCGAATTAGCAGTATAAATCTGCTTAGTTGAAATCTGGAAGAACCTAGAAATATCCTTTGTTTATTTACACGAGCTTTTCTATCATGCTCTCATACACATTAGTCAAGTTTTTTTTCGGTTTTTTAAATGAATTATTTCTTATTCGGATAACTGGACTTGTTTCTGATTGAAGAAAGGGTATATTAAAGTTGTGCAAGTTTATACAATAGTCAGATGGAAAATAATACAGTTTATAGTTCATTGCAATGCTTGCCTTAACAAGAAAAGGAAGATTACATTATTAAATAAATTGCAGGTGAACCCATACCTGTACAATGCGAGGAATTTTAATGAGAAACGAGACCACAATATTCAATTGGCTTTGAACGGTGTAGCGTATGAAGTATCAGGTCTGAGGGACCCCGGTGAGTCATTCGCAGAACTCATTTAATTCATTTATTCACTGCTTTACGAACAAAATGATCCTGTTCTGCATAGCATTAATTCTTTTCTTTCTAAAAACGAATTAAATAATATTTATTATGCTTGTTCATAGTATAGATATTTCTCGTAATTATAATATTGAATGCTGTATCTTAGTTCCGCTTTCGTTGTATTCTCAATCAATTACGGAGGATGACGAACACGTATTAACATGAGTCACAAGACATGTTATTTTCCTCTTAACTGATTGAACATTACTAGTATATATAAATTGTGGAACAGTATGTAGCTAGCATATGGAAATACCTTCGACGTCAGTAATTATATAAACATGCTACAAATCTATAGCCAAATATAGGCAAGAAGTCGTTAGGGTCGTTGGATTTTTGACACATGGGTTAATGGGATCTCGTAGTCGGGCACACTCGATGGGAGTATTCTGGCTTGGCTTTTAATCATTTAATAATTATTTGAATCATTGAGAATTATTACGAAAATAACCGAAGTATAGATTTCATACAAAATATTGTTATTGTGATTAAAACGGCATTTTATCGGCGTAGATAGAGAGCGTTACGTTGGGGAGGTTTATTGTCTTTCAATTCCTCCAATTCTTGTACTCTACTTCTTCGAACAATATGCGCAATCAAAGATAGGAGGTGCGTTTTGAGGCAGACATTGAATGATTGACGTATCGATTGGTGAGAGCCTTATCAGTACTAAAAGTGTTGACACTTCCTTCAATTATACTACTTAATTCAGTTATGTATACAAGATGTTGAGCCAAGAGTTAATAGTTTGTTCGTCTTTTCCCTGAATTGTTAACTATAATGATTCAAAAAAAAAAAAAAAAAGACCTCACCAAGAAATCACTATTTTCATAATTCAGACTTAATTGGCTTTAAACAGGTTACAATTTAAAACCCGATTTAAAAAAATTCGTCGTCTGGGTTCCCAAATATATGCAAATAAAGTAGGTTAGGAGCCAAGAGCCTTGTCAATTTGCCTGTAACATAGTGTAAATGCATAGTTTTAGGAGTCTTGTAGCACATAAATTTAGGTTTTTAGTACATCGAAAGAAAGAATAATTAATTGAAGTAATTATTGAGTTTAGAAGAGATCAGAAGTATTCTTAAGAGTTTAACAATTTGTTTTACATGTATGGCAAGTCAATACAAAATGAATATTCAAATAATATATAATACTGTATATTAATATACATACTGTAAATAAACACTTAGTAAAAGCCAATATTTGTGTATATTTGATATTGTAAGTAAATAATCATCTATATCAATGTATGTGTACTTCTACTTCTATGGTTCATGTAGGCGTAGGTTATTGTTATCCGTCAAAAATGATTTATTTAAAATAAACTCTTGCTCTTAACAAATATTTATTAGCTTGTGTGCTATTAGCGTCTTTTATTGATAATACACATGATAGCACAGAACAAAAAATCACACATTTCAAATTGACTTCGCATTTGATTTGTAATTATAGCTAATGTCTGTGTGTGTGTGTGAGTGAACGAATATAATATATACGAGTATACATGCATACTTTACATGCAGATGTGTATGTTTTAATGTGCAAACGATTCAAAGAATTTAAGAAACGCGCAATAATGGTAAAACCGGAATTAAGACTTGCAAAGATTTGGCTTGTAAAAGACGGGTCAAGCACTGGCTAAGGGCAAGGAAGAACCTAAGCCCCAGGGGAAGAGCAGATATTTTAAAAATTTCCATTCACTTCGGACTTTGTTTAAGTTGCGAAAATAAAGCCTTTCAGGGTCGTCAATATGTTTCTCAGTGTATTGGTTCAAACAGACATACTCATGTATATATATTATATACATATATATCATATATGAACGTAAACGTATATGAACATACATACTTATGTTCATGTCTACATAAGTAAATATATATGGACATTTTTATGTGCTGGTGTATTCAAGTGCGTTTTCAATTACAGGTTCTTGAACACTGCTGTTTATTTTGTTATGGTTTGTACAAGTACTCGTGTCTTATAAGGCGATTACTGAACAATTTGATTTGAAAATGGTATTCGCGGACATAAGGAATCACACTTAGGGTAAAAGCTTCGTGCTCCACAAAACTGGCACTTTCAATGGTTTAATTTTGCACCTTGCGCATTTTTTTAGCGCTTTCATTACCACTTTTTAGACCGGTTTTACCGTTATTTTTTGAAAACACTACTATTATTTTGATCGTATATACTTTTCACTTCTTAATACACCGCAAGAACTACTTTAATCAAAAGCAAAACTACGAAAAAAACAATCCGAGGAATCGGCAGAAACAACCCGCGCACACGTTGTGTCAGGTTCAACACTCGTCGGTTTACTGAGTACGACACAACGACGACGTCAACAACTTCATCATTGACGATCCGATGCGATCCGATCCGACTGGAGCTTATAAAGATTTGAATGGTGACAGTGTAAATATTTTGAGTGCTTTTACAATGTCATAAGGAAGTATTGCACATTTGATTCGTTTAATAAGTTTGAATATATTTATATATATACCTAATTTTTTTTTATGTAATTTCTGGTTAACTAAATTTAAAATAAACTTCGGTTCTGAAAATACACAATGTTATAATACTTATTTGTTGAATTTCCAGTCCCAACGTTGTGCAAGCTTGGTTATTTGCCTCAAATGAGCACATTTATGAGAATGTCATGTCCTTCGCACTGCATTTCTTAAGTATTGAGAAATAAAGCTAGTAGAAAATTAAGTAGATTTTTTCTTGGTTAAATTTACTAAAATGTGTATTTATTTATACATGCATGTGAATATTTATCTAAATAGAAAATTGTCTACACATAATCAGCTTAACGCCCTAGTTCTAAAAATATTAGTACATAAACGTTATATTTTTTAAACTTTAATAATTCTAACGTTACATTCGTTTTAACCAAAAAGTATAAAGGATTTGAATAGTCTGCTTTAACGCTACGAAAAAATTCCCGGATGGCTATTTTTGTTGATCAAAATTTAACGGTGTCTATATGCTCAACATTGAAATAAAAAATACCTTCATTACGTATGTTTATGCACTTATAATATGTTACAGTTGTTATAGCCAGACAAACTTATTTTACTATTAATTCTTATTTATCTTTTTTATTGAGCATCGGAAGAGGGCCAGTCAAATAAAAAGATCAGATAAAATATTGTTGTGTCTGCGAGCATCGAATTTCGCAAAAAGGAATTAATAACGAATAAATTATATACGCTTCGATCGACTCAAACGACTTGAGTAAAAAAAGTGAGGTTCAGTTAGCGAAGGAACAGGGAACAAGAGAAATGGGTTCGAACATCAGCAAAGCCAGCCAATCACAGAAAAAATTCACAAACGACACCATTTTGACTTAAGAGCGATACAAATTTAAACATTTTACTTAAAGGTAGATGTTAAAGCACTGTTAACAAAATTCAATGTTGCAATGTTACAATGTTACCGTATTCTTATAGACAAAAAATGTTTGAAATACAATTCCTTTATGCGAAAATATAGGTTTCGATATTTTTGGCAGTTCTGAATTTGATAGAAAATTTAAATTAATAGACAATGCGCTGAATATTCGTAAAGTGTTGATAGTCAAGCAAGCCGTAATCAACCGCATTTTATTCCCTTTATTGTCACAAACAAATGGTTAATTCGACGCCCTGTGTTTGTGTGGAAAATGTGTTCGACTTCAGTGTCAAGGAATATATGTCATAGATGAAATAGAATGTATAGTATATCAATACTGTTAATTAGAAAATACCGCTTTCGATTAATTTAATCAAATTGAAATAGAAATATCGATTACATCAGTAACATGTTCATAACAGGCTCACATTGAGTATAACATTAACACCAGGCGAGCATTAACATCTTTAATTAACATTTCACGCATAAAACGAGAGAAAAAACCACGGTGGAATCGAGAGAAGAAGAGAAAAAAGAAAAACACATCACCACAGTCGACCTATTTTCAGGTAGTAGGAGTAAAAAGCGATATTTTGTGGAAAACTTCGATTGTACGGAAAAAATTTTTTACTTAAACGCGTTTAGATATTTTGTTGAATAGCATTAGTATTATCACTATCTGATAATCAAATGTGCGCAAAATGAAAGTAACAATCAAGTCATGGACGGGAGTTGCATCTTGGCGTTGGATAGCAAATGATGAGAATTGTGGCATTTGTCGAATGTCCTTTGAGAGCACCTGCCCCGAGTGTGCGCTGCCCGGTGACGATTGCCCCCTGGTGTGGGGGGTCTGCTCACATTGCTTTCACATGCATTGCATTGTCAAGTGGCTTAACTTGCAACAGTTGAACAAACAGTGTCCAATGTGCCGCCAAAGTTGGAAATTCAATATGCATTAAAAGCTGAAAAACGTAGCAAATTAAGAAGGTGAAAGAGAACCAGTACGAGAAAGAAAACGTGAAAAAATTAACAGCAAGAAACAACAGAGGCACGAAAAAAACAGAAGAAAGAGACAAATTGAACTAGTAGCAAAATTTTAGATATGGACACCACAGAACAGCAGCAGCAACGTCGGCTGCAGCAGCAACATTCGTTAACGGGTCTACCGCCACTACCAAAAAGCCTGAGTGCCGCTGCAACTGCTATTGGTCCAGGATTGGTAGCTGGTCACGGGCAGGGACACGGACAAGTGCAAGGGCAGGCACAACTGCGCTCGCACACGTCCTCTCCGCAGCAAATGTCAATGCAGTCTGCCTCGTCTGTTGCCGCCATAACTGCCGCAACGGGTGATCTCTATCTGGGGCCATCAACCTCTACGGCGGCTGCTGCTGCCACACGAAATCGTAATTACAATGGTCATGGCCGACATGGCAGCTTGTCATCCACACAGGAGTCGCTTAGCGATCGGGATAGTGTACACAGTCGGGCTTCGTCTACGCACAGCGCAAGTGGCAGTGCAGCACAGCAGCACACACCCACAAACAACTGCAACAACGCCTCTACCACTATCGACAACCAATTGGCGATACTCCGCCGTGAAATGTATGGACTGCGGCAGCTCGACTTGTCGTTATTGTCACAGCTTTGGGCGCTAAATGAGTCTATACAGGGATTTCGGGTATTTTTGCAGGAGCAAGATGCCCTTTCGCCACCATCACGGTCTCGAACTCCTTCTGATGCTAACTCATTATCGTCCGACGAGGACGATGGCTCCTATGCACCAGTTTCTGTTCCAAAACTCAATGCTCCGCCGGTGGTCATTACCGCACTATCGTCGCCAGCAGCTAGCGGTGGCCTACCTACAAAGTTGGCTACAGGTTCGACTACATCGCATGCCTCAACCAGCTCCACATCGGGTACATCTGGCTCCTCTTCGGCGGCCTCATCAATGGGCAAACACCACCATCATCAGCAACAGCAACATCAACAGCAACAGCAACATCAACAGCAGCAGCAGCAGCAGCAGCAGCAGCAACAGATGCCTCATTATCACCATCATCGATCAGCACCACCACCAGCGCCACCGGCCCAGCACAAAGCGCACCCGCAGCTGCCGCGTATACTGCAACAACGCATGCGGCACGCGCCTCCTCCCCCACCGCCCACGCGGCCCAAGGGCAGCGGAGGAGGCGCAAGCAGCAGTAGCAGCAACCATAGTATCAGCAGTGTCACGCAGCAGCAGCAGCTGCATCAGCATCATCAAAGACCCGTATGACAAAACCCGTTCTTGGACTAAGTATGCCCCAGACGCGTAGTTAGTTCAAGAACGAAAATATACTCTTAGTAACAATTGTTACGGTAACATTTCATAAAAGTCAATTGCACATTCATCCCGGAGTCAATTTACATAGGAAGACTAAGGGCAGCTGGCAACTTGGTAACTTCACTGGTGAGAGTGACTAGGGCGACGGCAGCTGCATCCCACACACAAAAACACATCCAATTAATCATCAATCACATCCTGGCTTGCCATTGGTTCCATTTCGTTCTTGATTTTACAGTAAATGTCATATTATTGAATGTTTGAAAACTACCAGAAAATTACAGCTGTTAAGGATTTCAGAAAGGAAATTGTATTCAATAATAATCTTTAAATAGTATAGGATGAGATCCTTCAATAAGAACTACATATATCGCTTATTTATATATACATATATATCTATTTGTATATTACACATAAACTTTGAACATGAATTACTGCTTGGAAATAGAATACATCGAATAAATATTATTAGAACGTTTTTGTTGCAGATCTCTTGCATCGCAAAATTCAATTCAAAATACTAGCAACCCTATAAATACTTTGTTAAATAACATATTGTACTATTCGAAAATATTCTAAAATACTAAATAAGAGAAAGATTCACTCATTAGCGTTAACCAAAACTAAACTCTTGGACTAAAACTAACACCTAAAACATTAAAACTATATCTATACCTACCCATTTGCATATTTCTTGGTTGCACTCCAATCAAAAACACATGTGCTTCGTTTATTAATCGTAGTTATGTACTTGTAAAATGACGCTAACGAGCTCTTGCAGAGGGATTCCTAGGTGTTAGCGTCTTTGCCGACAATGTGGCTCAAATTAGGTAATTGCGCATTTATTGTGTTACCAACAATATATTTAAACGTTAAGAGACCAGAAAAGTTAGTTGTTCAATTAAAAAAAATATATGAATACAATTTGTTCCTCTTATACCAAACCAATATTTAAAGGAACCTTCTTAAATTAAACAAATCAAAAGGTCTAAGAATGCTTAATCTATTTGTATTTTCCATTCCATTAACCTAACCGTTCTCAAATATATGAGCGTCAGTTTGAGTCTTTCAGCTTCAAGAATAAAATCAAAATAGTGTATCACAAAATAAGAAACAACGATTATATCTAATAATTACCCCAAACATCCTGAATAGAGACGTAGAAAATGTCTGGTACACAAAATTTACCGAATATTCACCATATACATACCTATTCGTGAATAGGTGCTGACTAGGAAAAGAGGGAATATTACCTATATATTATAAACTAAAATAAAAAATATACGTTTACTATCTATGCATTACCAAATTGACCTAATAAGCAGAAAATGAAGATTGTATACCATATACCATATCCAACAAAATATTCAAAAAAAAGTGTACACCTTCACCAAGTATTACTATATATGTTACATTAACGTATAGTTAGGAGGAACATTAATTAAACATTACACGTTAATTTCATTATACACAAAGAACGAAGTTACTTTAAGAATAATTTTGCAATTAGAGTTAAACTAAAAAAAAATTAAATGTTTTCAAGGCTATTTTTTTGTGTATCTCAAATATTTTACAACTTCAAACACAAGGCATTTTTTAACTCAGACAGTAAATTAATAGACTTTAAAATTTACTAATATATATATATATACATTTTTATAAGCTCTGATGTATACAACAAGCATTTATTTAATGTTTTTACTTGTAACAACAAAAGATTTGGTAAAGAGTATTGCAAGCAATTGGTTGAATATTGAATGAGGATTTATGGAACGTTTTTGAAACCTGGTAAGGTAAATATCGTTGAAAGTTAATATAAAATAAGAACTAATTAAAGAAAAAGGAAATGAAATACTGAACAATAAATATCACTTTAAATCCATCCGGCCGTACTTTAAGAAAATATATACAGATTTTAATAGAATTATGGGAGTAGACTGGGATATACAGTACAAGCCTAACTTGGCATTGAAGATTTAACTTCAATATAAATATAAATGGAGAAGAAAATTCAATTTATGTTGTTGAACATGTATGTATTTACTGGATAAAAACAGCTCCGACCCCATAAACTTTATATTCTTGTATTTATGAGGAGCTCATCTATCTAAATTACAGAATGAGACCTGGTGGCTTGAAATTCATTTTGCGGATTAATACCGTAGATAAATTTTATTCTTCAACATTTAGAATTTTCCTTATACATAAAAATAAATAATTTTTAGACACATTTTTCACATGACAGTTTAGATTCTCAGAGAAATCTGATTGTTTCTAATACTGTCTGTTATATCTGTGCATATCAGACTTGGGCTAAAGCTATTTCCTAGCCGGTTACTGTCGACTAAAAAATTTTTAAATTTGTTCAAACTTGTTCCTCGGCTATTGCATCATAGTCTTCGTTTTGCTCTGTTCAAAGCATTAAATGCATATACATATACATTTCAATACACCCAATTCTGTATAAATACAGTGGAAACGTTTTATTAAAAATCGATCACAAAAAACTCGTCCAAAGAAGAAGAGGAAGGATAATGAGTTGAAAAAAAGGATTGGTACGCCATCTTTCAAAAATAGGTAAGATAAATAGTGTTTTTTGTATAATAACTATTAGGAGAGTCCTTATAAAAAATAAATTAATGTTTAGGAGCATTTTTTTACATTATTGAAACTAAAGTATATAATCATTTATACGGTATACAAACATTAATAACCTAGAGAGAATTAGTTTTATCGCACAGTCATTTTCCTTAGCTGCATTGTCGTTAATATATTTTGCGAATATAACTCACTTCCTCCTGCTTACATATTGTAATATTGGAATCTTCGATTAAATTCAAATAAATGTGTACATAGTTCACACATGAAATATTTATCTTTAATAAATGCATATATACCTGATACCTGATTTAACACCACGGCAATGTACATGTATGTATGAGAAAAAAAAGTATTTTAATTTTTAATTCTTGATGAGGGGTATCAGAAAATTCTGAATGATAAGGCAAAGTTTAGTTTATATTCAGAATAGACAAATATATTTAAACAATCAGTTCGTCTGGAGTTTTACAAAAGTTATGTTTAAGATTGTCTGATTATCTTATGATTTTATGTGAATCGTGGACATTACTTTTTTATATTTATGTCTTATGTTATAAATATATTTGGTCAAGTGAATTTATTTTATAGTTAAAGAAACAGTTCAAATTTGTGTAGTAAAGTTATGTACTGAATGATCCACAGCAGTTAGATGGAATTTCTGTAACGATTAAAATAATAAATTTTTGATTATTTTCACGGTATGAAAAATAAGTCAGTTACTCACTATCAGTTTCGCCCCAGCCTAAGGGCACGTCTAATCGGCTGTTCTCCCTTTTAAGCCATTGATACAGGGGATCAAAGTACTCAAGAAGTGCAGCAGGATCCATTTCAGTTTCTCCAGTAAACTCCTCCAGGACTTCTTTCCAATGCCTTGAACTGCCCGCTGACAAGAATTTTTTGAATGCCTGGCCGGCACTTTTGCTCCCAAATATATCGCAGTTATCCAAAGTATTGGTACTGTCGCCGGGAACGTATTGTCCGGCCAAACGACACAGTGCTTTGTGAAACTGAAATTGGAATATGTGGGCCGCAAAGTAACGCAAGTACTCGACATCAGCGTCGATGTGATACTTGGCTGGTGGATCAAAGCTACTTTCGTCGCGGACAATTGGGGGTTCTACGCCGCCAAACTCTGAACGCATCTGCCAAAATCCGCAATTCCACTGCGACTCGTCGAGTTCGTTGCGGAACACAGCATACCGATATTTGTCCATGGTGTAGGCAAAGGGCAAGAAAACTATCTTAGATACCGCCTGTTTAAAGAGCTCATTAATGCGGCTTTTTTCATCAAGGCGACCGCTGCTAGACAGACCAATTTTTTTCAGATGTTTGGCAGACATAACCGATAACGCTATGACATCACCAACAGCTTCGTGGAAGCCCGGATTGGGCGCTCCTCGAAACACGGTTGGCTGCTGTTCGTACTGCAAATAGTACTGAATGTGACCAAGCTCATGGTGCACCACATACAGATAGTGAGTGTTTATCTCGGTGCACATTTTGATACGGACATCGCTGTCTTGATATAAATCCCACGCTGAGGCATGGCATACTATCTCGCGGTCGTCGGGTCGTGTTAGCACACTTAAGTTCCAAAAGCTAGATGGGAGAGCCCGCATACCCAACGATTGGAAAAACTGATCACCAAGCTCAAACAGTTTTTGTACACTATACGCCTGCCGCTCCATCTCCGAAGTGACGTTTACAAACGGTTTTTCAGGATATGGTGTGAATAAGTCAATCACGTCATTCCACGATTGTCCCCACATGTTGCCCAACAGATGCATCGGTATGTTGCCCTCTAGAGACACCACATCGGGTCCATAATGCTGGCGTAGACGGTGTCTAACGTATCCGTGTATTTGCCTGTAAAATGGCATCAGCATGTTGTAAGTGGCATCTAGCTGTCGCTCAAAGTCGTCATCTTCGTAAAAGTGCACCCAGTAATCGGCATAGGACCGGTGGTCTAATCAGAGATATCTTTTTAGTGCGGTTCACAAGCCTATATATTAAGCTAACACACTATCACTCACCATTGAGTTGCGCCGCTTTGCGAGTCAGCCGCACGTATTTTCCAAAGTTTTCGCGCATGGGCGAACCAGCTTTGTTATACCATTCTTTCCAATACCAGGCAAGCTCGGCGGGATCGCGACTCTTTGCCAACCGCTCCTCAACGTGTGGTTCTAGGGTTAACGAGCAGTCGCTTTGATTCGTGAAAGAGCACACATTAGTGGTAGCATAGTTAGATTGCATTAAACTAATGGCATTCTTCAGTTCCAAATAGTCTTCCGAATTGAGCGCATCTGCTCCGAGATCCTGTAACATAATTGCCTGCCTGCGTATGTTTGGGTCATCGGAGTGGGCATAATCACCGGCTTTGACAGCTTGGGCTAGCAGTTTGTTCTGCTTAGCGTTGTCGGCCTCAACCGCAATCATAGTCCGCCGATTGTCGTCCGTAACATTGGTGTTATAGGTATAGGTGGCAGAATATCCGGCATGATACCGCTCACGTAGTTCGGAGTTCGCCTTTTCAAAGAAGCGGCGAGCCTGCAGCACGGATGCAGAACAACTGTTCTCATCGGCGATTCCATAAGGTACCTGAACGCAAAACAATTGTAAGTACATAATATACATCTTTGTTTGAAGCTAATGTTGCAGTACTTACACTCAAAATACATGCAAACGCAAGCAACAAAGGCAACAGCAACCCGTCCATTTCACAATTGATCTGCTTTATCAGCTATTTCCTAACGCAGCAGCAGCACTAGACCTGGACCACCTTTGCACTTTGAATTTAAATTTCAAACTGACACAATGTACTAAGAAATAATCTATGTTTAAGAAGCCCACAGTTCTGCATGTTCTCTGCCTCTGATTTGTTTTCAGCTGGCGCAGCTGCTTTTATGCCTACATTCAGACACACACACACCCACAGAGTCACGTAACAGACGCATGGACGATAACAGACTCTCAGGGCGATAACATTTCTTTAGCAGTATCCCATTCATTGACCGTCTGCACCAGTCAGCAAGCGCTTAGTTTTAATTGAGTACTTTTTGACAAGCTGCTGCTTTTTGGACAGTTTTTGATATATTATATATCAGTTTTGATATTTGATGTAGATCCTACAGAGTCCGGGAGTCAAGACAATACATTGAACTGGCGACAGTGTGTATCTATCTTTAATATTATTTTTTAGAGCAGCATATTGCGGTGTACTTGAGATGTAAACCGTTTTTATCTTGTTTATAGCTCACAAATTGAAAGATGAATTTGAAGTTATCGGTGCATACATAGATATATATTTCGATAGTTTCCAGGATATCCAAGATTGGTAAGATATTTCGTGTATACTTTGTCAAGACTACCTTATACCGTGAAATGAGATTCCAAGTATACATATTTTATTGATCTATATCTCTCAATTGGTCTATATCTCTCAATCATTAAATATAGTATGTTTGGGTGTGTTTGGAATGGGTTACAGTGTGTTTTCAAAGTAACGTATGGCTACCAATTAATTATAGACATTAAAAAATATGCCTCATATACAAAAAAATAAATAAATCAAAACTTAAAGGTCAACTAAAAAATGTACACTTTTAAAATATTGATATGCATTTTTTTTGACAGCCAATAAACAATAATAATGTGTATTTATTTTTTCAATTAACTGTTAACAAAAATATTGCGGGAGGGTATGTTTTTTTTCAGCTCAAAATAGCTGTTTATTTGTTTATTTTGCATTTATTATTTTGAATCGCTAAGAATAGTCACTACGAATTAAAACTTATACCTGCCTTCTAATCTACGGTTGCCCGTATTCACCGTTTCTATGTGCACTTTGCATCTTTACCAAAGAAGAATGTTCTTCATCAGCACGCGTGTCGAGGCTTACATATAGTATAATCTCATTCGTGTGACTTAAGTACATGAGTGGTTATGGCCTAACTACCATTCTGCAGGTGTTTTCTGCAAGCCAAATTGAATTTTAAATTATAGAACATCATATTACAGTATTGTAATCTTTAAAGTGAGATATATCCGTTCGTTTTACGAATGATTTAAATTTTTTGTTTTATCAATCGATCGTGAAAAGAGGTATAACAACATTTTTTATCTTAATGTTTTTTATTACTCCTTGATTACTGCTTGATTACTCCTTGATTACTGCTTGATTACTCCTTGATTACTGCTTGATTACTCCTTGATGCGTATTGCACAGTTTTAATAAATTGTAAGAACATCTTTAAAAAAACAAAAACAACAAACAAACATTACTGAATACCGAAAAAAAAGTTTCAGTTTTAACCTATTTTCTATAGGAAACTAGAAGTTTTCAGTATTTCAAACAATATAAAAATAATCAAGTGGTTATAATTATAGCGTTCGTACTGTATAAGGATTAAGATAAGGAAAACATTTATATATCTTTGTAAGCACTGGAACTTTTTCACTTCATTAATGAAAGCTAGGAATGAGTTTGCAAGGGCATTGAGCACAGGGGCAGATTTAAGTGAAGGCAAAGCAATCCTGCTCGTACATTTTTGAAGGGCGTCAAGTAGCTTCTCTTAGGGCGCCAGCTGACTGTCCATTAGAAAAGCCGAATGAGATTTTGCCTGGACTTTAAATAATCTTTAATCCGCCCCTGGGTACACAAGACTGTTCTATTCATTGATGCTACACGTGTGATAATCTTGCAGTCGTAAACTCACGTTTTATGTTAGCTATGCCCCGAATTCGTGTAGCGCCCGTACACGTCCACTTTTTATCTTTGTGCGCATGCTAGTTCAGTCCGTTTTCCAAAATAATTCTTAGACTTTTCTGGTTGGTTCTTAAGCAGTCTTGCCGATGTTATGGAAATTTATTTATTTATTTATTTTTTTATTTATTTATTATTTAATGTCAACTATTAACAGTCGACCAAAATTTGAAAGTAACAATACAATTTTTAATATAAATTAAAGCAAAAAAAATAAAATTTAAATTTAAAATGAAGTATTTAAGTAAAAAATTAAAGTTAATATCTGGGTTGTTCAAAATGAGAATATTAAATGATCCAACATTTGTTGCGAGGATTGGGAAAAACCCAGAAAAACCCAATCAGATCACTATGATTACTAAAGCAAATTAGTGCAAGTTACTACGTGCTAAAAAGTTAAGAATATGGTTTTTAATCGTATCAAAAGAGGACTCTGACTTGAAGACTCGAAAAAGTCTGTTATAGTCAACACATGCACAGAATAGTTAGTTTTACAAGTATTTAGAGAAAGCGGTGTGATGTTACGAGTACGTCTCAAAGGTACAGAGTAGGTAAATTGGGTCAATAACAAAGATGAGTCAATTTTGCTAATTATTAATTTATGTAAAAATAGAACTCCCACCATCATGCGACGGTTAGTAAGAGATGGGAGGTTAATTAATTGCAATCTACTGTGGTATGAAGGCAAATCAGTACCTGGAACCCAGTTAAAGCCGCGAAGAGCAAAAAGAAGAAACTTCTTTTGAACAGACTCAATTCTGTCTTGGTGTACCAAATATTGAGGAGACCACACACAAGATCCGTATTCAAGAAATGGGCCGAACAAGAGAAATATATAGCAGCTTAGTCGTATAAGGGTCGTCGAATTCCTTAGACCATCGTTTGATAAATCCAAAAGATTGAGTCGCCGTTTTCACTGTAACCGCGATATGTTTGTCAAATTTTAATCTATGATCGAGAAGAATTCCCAAATCGGTGACACAGTCTAATCTCTCAAGAAAAACCCGGTCGAGCATGTAATTAAATGTGTGAGGCGTACTTCTATAGAATGACATAACCTTACATTTAGAGCAATTCAGAAACAACAAGTTGCATTTACACCAAGCAAGAAACAAATCCAGGTCCAATTGCAATAAATAAGGAGAGTTGTTGTCATTATATGATAAGCACAGTGAAGAGTGAAGGAAAATAGACGGGAGATCGTTAATAAATAAATTAAAAAGTAAAGGCCCAAGGTGGCTACCCTGGGGTACACCAGAGGTAACAAAGACAGGTTTAGACAGTGAGGATTTAAAAAGAACTTTTTGGGTTCTACAAGAAAGATATTCGAAAATCCACATAAGAAGGCTGTGTGGAAATCCGATAGTACTAAGTTTTTTAAGCAAGAGATAGTGGTTAACGGAATCGAAAGCCTTGCTGAAATCTGTGTAAATGACATCAGTCTGCTTTTTGTTCTGAAAACCTTTGATAACAAGGGAGGTAAGCTCAAGTAAGTTAGTGGTAGTAGATTTCGATTTCACAAAACCATGATAGCAGGGTGAAATGATAGAGCTACATGAGTGTTGTAGTTGAGATGTTATCAGCTTCTCAAACACTTTAGGCATCACGGATAATTTGAAAGTACCCCTATAGTTTTTAGCATCAGACTTTGCACCATGTTTGTGAAGAGGAATTATAAATGATTCCTTCCAAATGATTCCTATGTAAGCAAGGGCTTACATAGAGAATTAGCACAGTACCTAAGTACACATCCTGGTACTCCATCTGGGCCTGGTGAATAACCAGGCTTGATTAAGTTAAGTTCGTTAAGTAACGAACTTTCCAGGATCACAGGTCTAAAAATGTAGTTAGATTTCGGCAAGGTATACGGATAAGGGGAATTAGGAAGAAAGTTAGAAGATGAATAAGTAGTTTGGAAGAATTCTACAAAAATATCGGCTGAAGACTGATCAGTATTTGCTTTCATGTCTTCATAAGAAACAGAAACAGACATAACGAGAAAAATCTGAAGGATTATTCGAACTCTTAAATCTTTTATAATATCTAGTCTTCACATTTTTAAGCATTGCCAATTCCTTAGAGAACCAAGGAGGTCTATTAGTTCTCCTGGGAAGCTCTTCTGGAACGCATTGGTCAAAATGTGATTTTATAATATTATAAAAGATTGAAGTAGCACTGTGGCAGATGTGGATGTAGCAGATGTCGATGGCATCAAAACACTTGGAGAATCAGACTTGAAATATACATTGAAAATGTACCGATCTGGGATAAGTGCAACAATTACAATCTCCAGTTGGATCTTAGTTGCACATCTCACAACGAGCTGTAAAAATATGTTAAAAAAGGTGCCTTCTAATATGCAAATAAATATTATACCCTAAAGCCAAAAAAAAATTAAAAAGACAGACGGATAGGTTTAAATAGACTTGGCTAAGAATATGGAATAATAGATTTTTATGTATCCTTTTCTTTAAAATTCCTTAATATTTTACTTGATTGGTATATTCGTATAAATACTGTTAGTGCATCTGTTGTCCACAGTACTATATCAAACAGAATGGAACAGAGTCCGTTTTAAAGCAATTTGTATTGTTTGACTCACGTGGATTAAACTGGAATCCCAATCTTCGTTTACCTTCGTACTCCAGTAGGCGTTTTCTTTTAAGTCTTTCGTCGTTATTAAAACGTAGAAAAACCTTGTTAATTATTGGCGACACAAACACTTCTTTGCTATTGGCTCATATTAATTTTTCCGTCTAGTCAATCTATTAGGAATTATATTCTACTTTCTCTCTATACGTGCACAACTAATTATGCTTTCTTTTCGAGATTTATGTGTGAATTATAACACTCACATCAAAATTCTCTCGAATGGATTTTCTCCTTCTTCTCTTCTATTTTCCTAGACCTTACTAAATACACCTTCAATAACCTCTGTGGTTTAATAGTAAATTGTCGCCCAACTACTTTACCTATATGTTAATCACTTGCTTTCTATTTTTTTCGTCCAACACATAATCTGTTTCCTTCCTACTTTTATCATTTTGTCTTATATTTTTTAACTTCTTATTTATTTTTTTAAATAGCTTATATACTAACACTTATTGATCTGATTTGGTTTTCATTTGGAATCATTTGAAATCATTTTCTCAATTTTTTGTATTTTTAAAATTTACAAGTCAATTTTCAATATTTTTAATAACATATAAATTATAATAATTTGTGCTTTTAATTTTTAATATCCTTTTTTTAATTAAACTTCTCATATAGTCTGTAGTTGACTGCTATTTTTCGACTGTAAATAAAAAAATCCATCGAGAAGTCAGCTTCTCATTTCATTCCTGTGTGCAATGTAGCTCGCAGATGTGTAAAAAACACGGCTGAAAAACTAACTTCTTGAATAAGGTATCGCAGAAGTTAATATTTTCAATTTATGAAAGAAAGAAAGATGCTATGAAAAGTCCCTTTTTTATTGACAGGCTTTAACATTCACAAGTTGTACAACATATTAATGGAAGTCGTTATTTATATTTTAAATTACATCAAGTATGATTATAGACATGGATTTACTCTATTTTTATTATTTCCATATACAAATAATAGTATATTTTCTAGTCATAAAGCTAGTAAATAGGAAAATTCTGATCAACTTTATTTGTCCAGGCATGCAAGCCTCCTTCCAAGTCCCGAATAAAATGATTTGGAAAACGGTTTTTTATGTGCTGCACGGCTACTTGGGAATCATTGCCTCTTCGACATACCACAAATATGGGAAACTCCTTGCTCTCCAATTGCTTGGCAAAACGTTTAAGGTAACTGTCATCAAGAATCTCTGTTAGCGGCACGTTAATTGCCGCGGGTAGTTTGCAAATTTCAAACTCGGCGGGCACACGCACATCCAGTAGTAAATGGGGCATAGATTGTAGCAATTTCTGGTACTCCAGTACATTTATTCGTTGTTCTGGTTTGAGCAATTGCTGAGGGTGATCTTTGTCATTTGCATGCATGCCACAGAATTGCTCATAGTCGATCAGTTCAGTGATGAGGGGCAGGGCTGAGCAGATGTGACAGTTAGATCGCTTGCTACGTATTTTTATGTTGCGGAACAGACAGCTGCTGCCATCAAAGATAAGCAAACGTCCAGCCAATACGTCACCCAAACCGACTATTATCTTGATGGCTTCCAGAGCCTGCATAGCACCTATTGTGCCGGTGACGGCTCCTAGGACGCCACCGTCCCCGCAATTTGTCACCGCCTCCGGTGGAGGTGGTTCCGGATAAATGCAACGATAGCATGGCCCCTGCGGCCCGTAGTTGTACACCGTTAGCTGTCCATCAAGTTTCAGCGCACTGCCTGAAACCAACGTCTTGCGTAGTAAAACACAGGCATCGTTAAGGAGATAGCGTGTCGCCACATTGTCGGTACAGTCCAACACAACATCAAAGGGACGTATTATAGGTAATGCGTTTGAGCTGTTCAGCATACGCGAGTGTATCGTTATATGACAGTGGGGATTTAGGTCTAGTAATGCAATACGAGCTGACTCCGCTTTTGACAGCCCACAGCGGGCTACCGTATGCAATGTTTGCCGATGCAAGTTACTGCGCTCGACTAGGTCATAGTCTACCAGACCCAAATGGCCACAGCCTGCCCCAGCAAGATACTGTGCCGCTGGGCACCCTAGGCCGCCCATTCCAACAACAAGCACTGAGCTGTTTTTTAGTTTTAATTGGCCATCTACTCCAAAGTTGGGAAGAATAAGTTGACGACTATAACGCGCGATGTCATCGTTGGAGAGTTTTTTTTCGTTTGACTTTGATGAGGAAGGCGGTAAACATTCGGTTTCCGTTGGTGCTTGAAGTTCGCGCAAGTCCTGTTCTTTCGCATACAATGCCGCTTGTAGCTCGGAAATTTCTCGACGCAGCTTTGCCTTTTCAGTTTCCAGAACATCAGCTTTAATCATTTGGGCACGCACTTGTTGCACTTGTTGCAGAGGAAAACTAATTTATCGATAATTAGTTTTAAACACCAGGCCGGCGTTGCCATCGATCCCAAACAAACAAAACTGAAGTTTGTTTTTCTTTTTTTCCAAACATGTGATATATCTTATTGGCGATGCTTTGTTTCGGGTGCTCTATATAATAGTACAACTTATTTATTCAATTTCAATGGGTTATAAAATAAACGAAAACATTACAAAATATTTTATTAAAAACACACAGATACTTAGCACCGATGTCGATTAATCTTTTAAAAAAAAAAACATCGACTAGTCGATATTTGCGTCGCTTCCCTGACGGCAATACCACAAACAACAGTCAACAGCTGTCTGTGGGCTCACTTGTATTTACCAAATTACCTAATCATAAGTTAAAACTCACAGGATCAGAATGTCTTGGCTAAGCAGCACAATTCAGAAAGTGTGGAGAGTAGGAATCAACGCTGCACCTTTTAAGCCGTCGACATGTTGTACAACTATACGTCAGCTTTCGTATGCTGAGCGTCCGGCACGCGGTCGAACGGTGCGACGTTACGGCTACAAAGAAAAGATATTTCAAAGTGGCTTGCTGCCGCATTTAGATAATGGACAAAAGCTACCAATGCCTGTATATCGCCCCAAGAACGCTTGGTCGGAGAAGCGGGCGCTTTTTGGTCAGAATGATTACATAGACATTTTGGGCACGGACCGCTTGCATCCAACTCGTGTGCTCTATTCTGTACCCTCCTGGCTGCGCGGCGTCTCAGGCAATGAGTATCAGGTGCTGCTGCGCAAACGTCGCATGCTCGAAAAGACCAAGTATCCAATTGCCCGACCGACCAAGTGGAAAGATTTGGAAAAGCGTATCTTGTATCTTTACAAGTTCCTCAATCGAAAGACAAAAACGGGATACTCAACACAGTAATCTAACGATTCCAATAAATAATTTTTCTTTAAATAAAATGTTATGCTATACTTTAATGTGTGTGATTTTTCAACTTATTCTAACAGAATTCGCGCTTCTTCACCATCAATTATAATCTTCTGGCCGTTGTAAAGGCAGAATTCTCGCTTAACGTGCGCGAAAAGTAAATCCGTTATTAAAAAGATTTGTCCTGTACAAAAGGCGAGTGTGGCTCCAAAGAAAAAATTTGCATTTGCTGAGCCCGCATAAATCCATAGGTGCCACAGGGCGCCCATCATTGACAACGTAATAAGGAAGAATGTGAACACCACAAAACCATGCGCCATGTCTACGAGACAAAAAAGATTAATAACTCAATTTACTCTCCATGAGTTAGGATACTTACATTTCCAGCAGCGCCGCCACAGCGGTAATAGAGCCAAGTAAAACCCGACATCACCTAAGCTGGGATATGCTCGAAAGACCGCCATAAGAGCAATCAGTACGGTACTCAGTAGCACCGGTTCCTTGCGCAGCTTTATGGACAAAGGAACTAGGTATAATACAGTGGCATTCAGCTGGAATGTTATGAGAAACATGGTGCGGAAATGCTCAAACATTTCAGTGAAAAAGTACCAAAACAGCCCGATATTTGGTTGTAGATCCCGAAAATAGAAACTATAAGACACGTAGAAAAACCGAATAATTCAATTAACTCGAAATCTAATATATAAAGCTACGTACATGAATCCGAGCGTACCATCCAAAAAATTCCAACTATTCATGACTAGGAAATTTGCACCAGCAACGGCCATACAGCAAGTCCCAAAAACTAGGAATATGGCGATGCCTAGACACACAGAACGCCGTGCAAAAAGAAGGAGCAATGGTGCAATGAGAACCACTGGATACAGACTGCGCATGGTCTCAAATGAGAGCAACACGAGACATGACAGAAGTTGCCGCCTAATCATTGCATACAGATACATTGCTAACAGCAAATTACTGATTACAGTTGAAGTAAGACCAATGCAGCTCATAACTGTGAGTGGATTAAATAAATAGCAAACCAGGACCAGTCGAGATATGTCGCATCTGTCATTGGCACTGTACTGTAGCTCCTCGGTATCCTTCGCATATTCCGTGTGTTCCAGGCGCTGCTCTTTTAGTTTTTGATCCACAAAATGGCGGCTCAACGAATACAGGATCGTGGCAGTGCATAAATCAAGTAGAATGTACAGCAGGGGAACCAATTCCATATAATTTACCAAAATTCCAGATAGAGCCTTCAAAACCAATGGCGTCTCATGTACGAGATCTCCTTGATATGGATCAATACCTTGCCGAAGCAAAAATACACCCTCTTTCACTAAAAATATTTTATAAATTAGTGCATTATAAAGGCACGTAATTTTGTAAATACAACTGGGAACTCACTGCGCTTATACGAGTTTAAAGGCGTTGCAAATTCCACGCGATTCCCGATAAGCGACGCCAAAGACGTGCGACTTAAATAAAGTCGCATGGCCCCACCCAATAAAATCAGTTTGAAGCACTTGTAGTCCATTGCTATCACAAAGTAAGGATCTAAAGATTTCAAGCGACAAACATAATTTAAAGCCTGACGACGACGGCCTTTAACATCAACATCTGTTTGCAAATATGTATAGCTATTCGATTATCATTGACATGTCTATCGATAGTCACGCTCACGTAAGTGCAAGCAACAAAATGTTTTTCATTCAAATTATATATTTTGTTTTTATAATAATCAGTGTATTTAAATTTAATCTGCTGAGCTCATCAAATAATGGTTGATATATAATAAAAACAGTTTGTTACATTATTTAAAAAATAAGTTGTGCTTCGTGCTGATATTTAAACGTTCATAAAAGTTTTTATTATGTTGTTAAGTATTGTATTAAAAACTACTTTATATTGTTAACAGAGTATAGCGGTAGCACATATGGTACATTAATTACCACATACATATATATATATATGATTAATTAATAATAATTAATATGATTTCTACACTGTTATTCAATTGATGAAATCACACCAATACCATTGTTTCTAAACAATCGAGTTACCTATCGATTAATGAATTAAATTTTCAAGCTAGTTCACTTTGTTCATTTGAGTTGCATGAACGATTGTGTTTTGATTGAATTATTGAAATTTTATTTACCTGCAAGTAACATACAATTTCTTTGAAATGACGGGGAAGAATTCGTCTATAAGAAAAACAAAGAAGCAACAGGTTTTTAAGGAACTTTCTGAAAACTTTGAGAATTTGATCAAGGAGACAGACCGTTATTTAAAGTTAGTTGTTTATTCTGTCAAATCGGCGCACGTGTTTAATGCAATGCCTTCTTTCTAGACCACAACCAGAACGAATTGATGCGATTCACCAGCTTATACAGCAAACGTATGGGGTAACAATCAATTGCGATGTCGAAAACAAAAAAGATTTCTTGCCTGAGCTTGTGTTGGATCAAATGGACGAGGAACAAATATGGCAGCAGCTTGAAATGCGTAACGATTTGGTCCTCACACAGTTCATAGAACAAGCCTCCCAGTTTATGGCAGTACGGGAGCAGCTTTTGGGAATTGAGCTTGACGACGATGAAGAGGAGGGGTTGGTTGAAGAAGACTCTGCCGAGGAGGGGTTGGGTGAGGAGAAGTATCAATCAGGACTCGAAGAACTTGACGATATTGATGAACTACCCCCGTCAACCAAGCACAAGCAACAAAGGGCCAAAACCGGGAAAATGGGCAAAAAGTCTATTTTAGATGACAATTTTTTTAGGCTAGACGAAATGAATCAGTTTTTGGAACAAGAGGATGCTAAAGAAATGCGCAAAAACAAAAAAAATCACGCAGTGGACGATTCAGAGGTAATTGATCATTTCGCAGAGGACTTTGGAATTGACGAGGAGTCCAACGATGACCATGACGGCGTCAATGCAAATTATATCGATTTCTTTGATATGGATGACGATTTGCAAAAGGAAGCCAAGAAGGTACAAAAGGACAAATTAAAGGATTTTTTTAATGAGAGTGACAGCGAGCAGAATAAAGAAGTAACTGATGAAAGTGCAGCAGACCCGAATTTACAGGATGCTGAAGAGCAACCGAGTGATGTTGCAAGTGAAATTGATGAAGCTGACTTTGTGGCCCAGAGTGGTTTGCAGCCAGGCAGCGATTCAGACACAGAATCCGAGTCTGAAGAAGATGGAGCTATGGATAAACAAGATCAGGCTGTACAATCGTCCAATGAAATTCGAGAGGCGCGCCTGCTCCAACGTATACGAGACTACGAAGATGTGGTGCTTGGTGAAAAACCCTGGCAGCTGAAAGGCGAAGTGCAGGCGGCAAATCGGCCGCAAAACTCGTTGCTGGAGGAGATACTCGAGTTTGATTCAACGACGCGGCCATCTGCACCCATTACCGAAGAGCAAAATTGCACAATAGAGGACATAATTAAGCAGCGCATACGCGACAAAGCTTGGGACGATGTTGAACGCAAAGTGCGTCCAGTGCACACGCCCCAGGAATATCGCAAGCAACTAGTGCTCGATCAAGAAAAGTCAAAACAGTCTCTAGCTCAAATTTACGAGCAGCAATACCAGCGTGAAATGGATAAGTTAGATCCTAATCGCGATGCTGATGACAACACGGCTACAGAAAAGAAGGAACATCAGGAAATTAAACGAGCCATTCACTCACTTTTCCTTAAGCTTGATGCGCTCTCCAACTTCCATTTTACTCCCAAACCTGTGGCACCCGAAGCTAAGATTGTAACCAACACACCCGCCGTCCACATGGAAGAGGTTGCTCCAGTAGCAGTCAGTGATGCAAAGCTGCTGGCTCCGGAGGAGATATTCCGCGGTCCTAAGCATACTCCGCTGGGTAAAACTGAACGCACGCGCACGGATAAGAACCGTGAACGTCGGAAAAAGAAGCAAAAGCAACGCGCAATCAACGCTGCTTTTGAAAAACGTGACCAGGAACGTGCTAAGCAAGGCAAGGCACCTACGCAGCGTGAGGCTAACGCAAAACTGCTTAAAACAATCACCAAGAGTCGCAATGTACAAAAGGTCAGTTGTTAAGCACAAAATGTTTTGTTCATAATCTTTATTTATATGATGCTATTTGTATTTGTAGATTACGACCAGCAATGACAAAGGTGCTCTTAAATCCTCAAGGGCATTCTTTAACAAGCTACAGGACACGACTTCATCGACGACAGCGACAAATGGTATCAAACGTCCTAAAAAGGACACTTCTAAAGCGAATGCCAAAAGGCTCAAATTATAACTTTACAAATTGTCTTACATAGTAAATGCTAATTATATTTGTCCTGTTTCTGACCGCTAAGTTACTATTGTGCCGAGTTTCTATGACGTCGTAAGACAGCGCAAAGCTTCAGTCACGTGTCCTCAAATGCGTCGCCCCCATACTGGGGTTTCTTTGAGTTTTCTCGGAAAACTTCAATTTGAGGCGCCATGGGAGCTGCCTCGCGACGACCAGTCAAATAAATGTATGTGTGTGAGCGTGGATGTGGCTTGTGTAAGGACATTTGAAAACGGCTATTAGTCACGCGTGCTATCGCAATACTGAGTTATTATTAGCATGTACACATTAACTTATAATAAATTATTGGCGCCTTATAACAGCGAATTTATTAATAAATCCATGTGAGCAACAGAAGGACGTTGAGATATAATTGCAAATCGGTTTGTTCTAAATGTGGTCAAAACAAAGTGAATCTGTAAAATTAAAAATCTCACTAAGTCAACCATTTCTCGATTTTGGACACTAAGCTGTTTTTTTGAGGGTGGAACCAACTATTTCTTTAATTCGGCTTTTATCTTCTGAATTGAGTTATGGATTTGTTAAATTAAATAGTCAATAGTCGAACGGCGCTGGCTCCCGACGCAAAATACGGTAAAAATGGTTAAGCTCTTTAAAAAAAAACTGCAGTTTGTTATTTCCTATGAATTATACCAAAAATTGTCAATTGATGCATATTTCTCAAATGCATTTCTGAAAAATGATTGGTTTGGCGGATTTCTTAGAATTATATGGATTGTTTACGTATAAAATACTGAAAACATTCGATGGCTTTTAATTTTATTATCTTAGTGTTTTCTAATATGGCACTCATTGATTATTGGTAGATTTTGATGGCAGTCCACTATCAATTAATATTGTGATCGGACCTTCCTTTTTATGATTGCCATTATAAACCTTTTATATTTGAAAAAGCCTTCTGCAATTTCGATCTTATTGTAAAAGGTAATTTTTAGAATTATTATATTATGTGTATAGAAATCATTTGTAATCATCCAAGTAGTAAGATGATAGAATCTGGTTTCTTTATAATTAAATGATAAATACTATCCTCTAACTACTTGGATAGAATATGTTTGCTTAATAATTAAATGATAAATACTATCCTCTTACTACTTGGATAGAATCTGTTTTCTTAATAATTAAATGATAAATATTTATACAAATTAAATTGTTTTGATCTTAATAAGATAAATGAAATGCGCCAAACTTATCGCTTTGCAGCAATGCTACAGTTATCGAATTTATATTGGACAATGGCCACATCAATACTGAACAAACGATAACGATTGTGCACATGGTACGATAATTTCTCGTGCACGTGTAGTTCGACGTGTTTTGTATTTAAATTTTGCTTGATATTAAAAGCAATTTTAAAAATGGTGAAAGTACAGAAGCCCGTGGCAAAATCTTTAACCAAAAGCAAACAAGGTAAAGGAATTACTAAAGAAACCCAGAAAGTGAGCAAGAGCAAAAAAGCAGAAGCATTAGCTCTCGCCTCCACGGATGTTACAAATATAAAAAAGAATGCTTCGAAAGTGCAAGAAACTAAAAAGGCGGAACAATTAAAGAAGGAAACCAAATCCGGTGCTTCAAAAATAGTGCAAAACTTAAAGCCACCCAAGAGGCCATTGATCTTGGCACCCCCAATATCACCAGCTCCACCAGCAAAAGCCTCAAAAGTTACCAAAAAAGTTGGCTCTGTTCCCTTGACAAAAAAGGTGAAAACACAACAATCGAGTCTACCTGGAACTCAGAAAAAAGAAATTAACGCTGCAAAACCATTATTACCTGAGAAATCTGTGAACCAGAAAAATCAAAAGAAGCGGCCACAGACTACGGTCCCTACCCACAAAAATGTTAAGACAATTCCAGCCAAAAACATGCAGGGCCAAGTGGGAAAAAAATCAAAAGTACAACCAAAGCTGGGAGAGGATAAGAATGTAAAACTTGTTAATAAGAAGACAGTAAAGGTAAATAATATCAAAGGAAAAGGAAAGGGAAAGGGAAAAGGAACTGGACAGCAAAAGTCGTCTAAAAAACTAAAAAAGAATGTCGTAAAGCTTAATTTTGAACTCCAACAGTTTGATGAGGATAATTTCCATAAAATTGTGTGCGAAGCCAATGTGCAAAAAGTTTGCGATGCGCTTAAGGTTCAGGTGGCTGAGGAAGTGCAGAAGAAAAAGTCCACTTCAATCTTTAGCGATTATCGCTATATTCTACAGGTATGCTGCTATAAGATACCCAGTTGCCCGAAGCGCGTAGTAAAATTGGCACTAGAGCACTCGCTAGTCGGTGTTGATGACGATGTTGCAGTCATAGTTACTGACTTACAACGCGGAGCGCGCTTTGACTACGAACCCACCGTGCAGCACTATGAAGACTTGTTGCGTGAGGCTGGTATCGATCAGCGTCTAATAATTGTTCCTTTTAATAGACTGCGCAATGATATGGGTACATTTGAGGCCAAGCGCAAGTTCTTAAACAGCTACGACTACTTACTATGTGATGGACGTATTTCGGGTCATGCTACTGCTTTTCTGGGGAGGGTGAGTAATTTCGAAGTGACGTTATTGGATTCTACAGTAGCATTAAATTCCATATCGATTACAGGCTGCCCAAAAGTCCCGCAATGTGCTTCACCCAGTTCGTCTTAACAAAGATATCTATCCCAAGGAGATTTCACGCGCTCTGAAGAGGACCGCCTATAAGCAGCTTAATAAAGGCGATCTAACCGCCATTCCGGTCGGCAATCATGAGCACAGTAGCCAGCAGCTGACGGAGAATATTTTGCTAGTTATTAAACAACTTCAACAGAAATATCCTGGCGGGTTGGCCAACATACGGTCAATGTATTTAAAAATCGATATTGTTGGCACCTCCTCGCTACCCCTATACATCAGCATGTGCGCCCCACCTGCGGACATTCCTTATGTAGTTGGTCCACGCGAACAGCGCATGCTAAAATTGAAAAAACAGGCTAACGAAGTGCTGACTAAGTTTGCGCTTACGAAAGATGTTGACTTTATCAAATTAACCAGGGATCAAGTGACACGTAAGGCGGAGATACGAGAGCAACGCGAAGCTTTAAAGGCTGCTGATGCCAACGATGACGATCAGAACACGGCTGTACCTAAAAAGAAGATACGCACGAGTTCAACTCTTATACCTGACCATGAAGAAGAGTCCGACGATCAAAATGAAGATGATGACGAAGATTCGGATAATGAAGAAGATGACGAAGATGAGGACAATTAATCAAGGTGTAAACTTGAGATTTGAATATTTTCTTTCGTTTTCTTACTCACCATATTTTATACGCAAATTACACTTTGTAATGCTTATAAATTTTGAAGCAATTTTAAGTAATAAACAAATATGCTATTTTAGGAAAACGATTCTTCCGTTTGTTATAACCTACTCTTAAAAAACCAGATCTGCATTGAATGCATGATGCGTTACAGTAATAACCACAAGTAATAGTAGTAAATCTGTACTCTAAATTCTTGACTATGTCCTAAACCTACAGCCTTGTCTTGAAACACCCCAACACAACCATAAACGCGTACAAACACGACGTACATCTACTCTTCAAATCTTAACAAAATTCGTCAGCATCAGGTATTTCATTGAATATGTATTTACAAAATTCATTTCATTTTTCTATGCTAGTAACAAGTACGATCTCGAACATCGAACACAACCCATTAAAAAAGGGTAAATATTTGTCTATTAAGTTTGTTCGTCGGTACTTATGACCTCGTCGATATCATAGATAATAAGAACTACATACAAATTTAGTATTGTATTCAAAACATTCGCAAAAAAAATGTATTTGGAATTTCAAAATTCCTTTCCCCACTTCACACAGGTGTGTATTAGCACAGAATACATTCAAAAATCAATTTAACATGATGATGCACTACGCTGCTGTCAGCGGCGTCGCAGCAGAAATTTGACAAACGCTTGCAAAGTCTTGCTGGTACTGTGCTTGTGTGTGTATATAATGTTGGGTTAAGAGTTTGACGTAACAGGGTATAATCAACTATAGCATTCTTAATTGTTAGTAACGTTCTTACTTTATGTTATTTCGAGTATAACTTGATTCTGTATCTTAGATGTTGTCACTTTAAGATCTGTATATCTTACATATTACATATACATATTGAATTTATTCGTTTACCATGTCATTCTTGGAATTATCTACATGAAGTGAACTCTGCTACATTAAACATCTGAAAATATTACTTAAATTTTAGTACCTGCTGACATATGTTTCAAATGACAACAGATAATAACAAAAGCTGTTAGAAACAACTCTGTACGTAATAAAACCCTATTTCATAGCTATTATGGCACTTATTGAAAAAATTAATGTCTAATGGGCTAGATTAAACACAGTAAGTACTTGTATTTGCATATTTAGATAAGTACTCGTAATACTCGCTCTCCAATAGGTCAGTAAAACAATGTTTAATCGTTGAATCGTTGAATCATTGAAAACACGTAAAATGGGTATAGTGCTGTGATGCAACATATGTAATAGGCAAAAGTAAACATGTTCGACCCCACAGAGTAATTATTATTCATTTTTTTTAATATCTATCTAGCCAGTAGAGAGTTAGATTATGCGTATAACATAATCTTAAGTAAATATAGTTTAGATCATTAAACAGACAGTTGCAAAGAATGTTGAACTGTTCAACTTACGTAGAATTGAACTCTACCCTTGCAATGCCCAGTTGGAGCTAATTGTTTTTGTTTCTATTTCACATAACCTTATTCACAACATTCTTTCACTGCTGCGGGTATCCTGGTATTACAAGGAGTTCAGAATAAAATTTGTATATGTATATGAAATTTATATAATGTACTATGCATGTTACTGTATCATATTGTATATGTCGAGATTCGACGTAAATGCCACAGCAGTGTGAGTGTGAGTGTGTGTGAGTGTGTTGAAAGTTTAAAGGAAATACTAAAATACTAACATGACATGCTTTGGCTTTGGCTTTGGCTCTGGCTTTGTGCTTGAGCACATTGTTGTTCATACATAACATGGAAATATTCGCATGGTGCTATCGTTTATATAAGTATAAATGTACATAGATGCATATGGTATGGAAACAATATAGTATAACAAAATAATAAATATACAAAATTTACCAATACTTTCGCTACGGGTGTCCTGTGTCATGCTTAAGTGAAAATGCACTTCACTGTAAAAAGACAAGCTAGTGCAAAGACGAGAATCAAAGGGAAAATGTTCATAAACATCGACTGAAGCTTGTAAGAATAATAAGCTAGAATATCAAGTAGTAATAGTAAATTAGATACATCAGCTTAATATCCCTGGTGCACACACCAAATGTAGACTGTGGTGGATTAACACACAACAAAATCCAACGTTTCAAAGTTTTTGATGGATGACCAATCCTCATGCGTGTCTCTTGTATTGCTTGTACAAAGAATTGAAGGTCAGAAAGTTATTAGGTATGCAGGCACAAGATGAAGAGAAATCCGGAAAAATTAACATTTGTTGCTGTAATGTCTATTCCTTAATTAGTTTTATGGTCGGTCTTTCAACTTTGACAGTTGATAAAGTGAATCTTACTTTTACATCCATCTATACATATGCGCATACATGTGTGGTGGGTAGGTACATACAATCAAACAGTATACATACATACATACAGTGTGTCATTAAAGTATTGGCACTTGCACTTATTTCGGAAACACGCAAGAGCAAGAGACCAATTCAGCTAGGCTATAGACACACACTATAGACACTGGAAATAAAACTCCAAGGATTAGGGCTTTCAGGTCGTCTACTAAAATTAAAAAAAACTCGTAATTTTTATTTGCAATCATTAAAATGGGCTTTCATGGCAAAATGGATATAGCGCGTTATTTAAAAAACAAAACGGTATTAAAAAACATAAGGAATTGAGGTGTAAGAGTATTTCTTTGACTCACTGTACATACGGATAGGACACTCTCGAGAGATTAAAATCACGTTTGGTTCCACTCCTAGCGCAATTTATGGCTAAAACGGAGCTGGCCACGTCGTGACGCAACGCAGCAAAAACATTATAAAGCTTTTATCAGCCGCATTATCATTAGCTGGTGGCCAACTCCCTGTTGCTGGCCGAGGGCGTAGCAATGGGGCCAACTGCTTTTGAAGTACTACAATAGAATATTACCGTAGGCTTTTCTTTACACAATCTGAAAAACACTAAATATACACAGATATATGAAAAACAATGGGTCAAGGGTTTAATAAGTAAGAATGCTACGAGTCTAGATACCCTCAACCCTGTTTTTATTTATCCTAAAAGACAACCTAACGGATCTACATACCCATAAACATACGCATACAAACACATACACACACACACACACACTACAAGCAAGTTACTGATTACGCTCTTACCGTCCGTCGGCCGTCGCTGCCATCAGCGCTGTTGGGCGTCATGTTACATTGATTCTTGAACAACTTCAGAACTGATTATCCGATCAGTTAGGTTTTTGCATAATAGTTGAAAAGTGCTAATATTCAAAACTACCAGCTTACAAATTTGCTTAATAATCATGTTTTAAGATAAGATTTTAAAATTCTAATTAAACTGGAATTACGGAAACTACATTTCAAATTTGGTCCCTCTAGCCTCTATAGTCTCTGACAGATGTACATGGCAAGATTGACTCGTATATTGCTCCTGAAAAAATTCTTAAAGATCTAAACAATTTACTTTAATTAATATTCACTTAGGTTTCATTTTCGGCACACTTTATAATTATACAAATCTTATTACACACAAAAATTATTCAAGAAACAATGATACATCTTGCAACTGGGGAATGTTGCTTCCACTGTAGTCGGTTACATTCGACTACAGAATTGTTACCTGGTAATTATTCGGATTCGAAATTATTCTGTACTACTCCGTTTTCAGTTACAGTTCCTGAAAATATCTGTAAGATAGATAAAACTTAGCAATTCGTATGCAAAGACTGTGGGGAAGTATATTTATTTAATTAAAGTCAACTAAGAGCAGCTGACTACGAATTCAATGTAAAATAAAAGAAAATATTAAAAAATAAAAATTAACAAAATTATAAATTATAAGATTAAAATAGGAATAATTTAAATTAAAAATAAAATTAAATAATTTAAATAAAAAAATTTTTATTTAAATTTAAATCTGGGGAATAAAAATATAAGAAAAATTTATTTAATTTAAATCGATCCAACATTTATTGCAAGGATTGGGGAAAACCCAGAAAAACCCAATCACACAATAAGTATTAGTATAGAATATAGGAGTATTAGAATATTGGCATTATATTACTTACGTATATTCTATTAGGAGCAAAAGTATATATAAGCTTAGTATAATGAACTATTAATGTATAAGAGAATTAGTAAATATGGTTTACACTGTCACTAATTAATATACTATTCGAAGTAATCGTATAAAAAAGTAGCAGTATAATGAATAGGTAAAATTAAGAATTATAAGGATAAAAATGAGTTAAGAAAAATTGAAGTTGCGTTAGTTAGGGAATGGCAAAGGATTTCCACGAAGGTAAAGGAAAATACAGGATTTTACAGAGTGAAGGGATATTACTCTTGAGAAGACGTGGTACAGCGACTTAAAGTTTACACATAAAGCATCAATCGAGCTGTGTAAAGCATCATCAGTTGTGCACGTAGGAAGGGAAAGTGGAATAAAATGCCTAGTTGAACAGAAAAATTGAGACGACCTAATAAATAAGACGAACTAATGTCACGATTAATGAATTTGTATAGAAAAACCATACCAAGAGTTTGTCTACGATCCAATAACGACGAAAGATTAAGAAGCTGAAACCTACTGGAATACGATGGTTGGGTCACAAATTGTTTGTGAACAGACTCAATGCGATCCTGGTTGATGCTATACTGTGGGCACCACGTGCATATCAACATACATATTTTCTGCTCTCGATATGTTGTATGTAATTTTCTACATATAATTCAGCACATATACATATAGGTAATATTATGCATAAATAAGACTGTGATTCACAAGTTTACATTAGGTTAACCTCAAAAGATATCAAACTTGAGTAACTCATTGCGGTGCCAAGTGAAGTTTAATTAAAACCAATAACAATGCTGTACACGAGTATACACGACTATTAAAAACTCTTAACTTACACTTTCACTCTTGCTGAACTTGGAACACATACATAGTCTCTTCCTACGCGTGAGGGAATACTAATGTGATATTGAAACAAATTTCGTCTACGTAGGGAATTCTCCAGCTTTTATGGTGCCTGAGATCCATACGTTCATACAGACAGACCTACACACGTTAAGTCGGTCATACAAATATACCTAGATCAACTCGGCGGAGCAAATGTTCATATACGTGTATAGTTTCTTAATGAACACATTTTTTCAATGGGTTAAGGGTGTAGCAATTTTTAAAGAGCAGCATTATTGTTTTGTAGACTGTAAAACTGTGCATAACTAATTTTTATTACAATACGGAAGTTAAGATGGAAAACATTGTAATTCGATCTCACGGCAGGCAAGTATCTGGTTGTATACAATATTTAGCTGTGTCAAAAAAGTTTGTCCATTTCATTGAACAGAGTTCAGCTAAATATTCAAATATTGGAACCCAATGGTTGGACTATGGTAATGATGAGGCTAAAAGCATATTTCAGTCAATCTCAAATGAAATTAAGGATGTGATCTCTTGTGTATAAATACATATACTGCTGTATTCATTACTTTGAATATAAGTAGGCGCAGGCAGACAGTTGCTTGTAGTGTGTGTGTATGCATGTGTGTACCAAGTAAAGTAAGAGTGTAAGTGAGGACATATCCAGCCTGGGTGAAGAGATTTTCGTAAATGGATATAGTCGACATCCTTCTTAGTTGTTTTTAAATCAGTTTTGATCTGCATTACAGATAGTCGGATTAACTTAGCGTTTTCTACTATGAATTCATTGCGGGGAATCCTTTCCAATAAAAATGAAAGTCTTTAAGCCGTGTTTTTTTTTAAATAAATATAAATATAAATAAATAAATTACCAGACCATGGGAAATTCCGATGAATTCTTCCCCCGATTAGGAGTTTAAATGGGAGAAAGTACTGGCTTGCGATGGAAAAATCTTCAATTAATCAATTTATAGTCGCTTGACATCGAAATGTGTCATACACAGAGGAAGACGGACAGATAGATCGTTTCCACGTTTGAAGTTGAAAAACAGAATTCGGTCGGAAATACTTTCACCTACTTTTCAAGCTTAAAATGTCGTTCCTTTTACCACGTTTTTAATGTACAAAGGGTAAACGGTAAAACAATACTTATTCCGAACAGTCTTATCATTTAGTAATGTCAACAGATAAATAAAAGTTTATAGGCGTAATTGTGACTGTCGTATCGAATTTAGTCAGGGGTTATTTATTGTTATGTTTGATTGGTTCTACGTGCGTTCCGGGTAGGTGAAAATAAAAGGTGATGCAAAATATTAAACATATTGTATAATGACAATTAGATAAGTATTCTTTCCGACATTATTAATAAGCCAACCATATTTCACACACTCGCAAATAGGGCTTAACCTTTGGATTTATATTGGATTTTGGCTGATTGTAGCCAAATGTGTTACTAATTGAAAATAATCTGGTGCTGATTAAGTAGATTATTAGCTGATAAGATCGTGTGACAAATGTGTCTAGGATAATTGTGCGTAATTGATGGCTAATAAACTGATAGGGAAACGCACTCTTTGCCAAATGGTATTGCTTACAGGTACAGACAAGGTCTGTACTCAGTCAGTCGCCAGCGGCATTAGCGATGCTTTTGCCGCACCACGTGTTGCACATTGCTCATACGACGTGTGACGCCCATTCAACCTATCCAAGCAACCACACAACGATGAAAGCTATGAATGCGCACAATCTCGCAGGCACCATGAATGTCGTGGGCGTTCGTTTTGTTCCTCGTGCCCTACCAGTTACCTGACACAACATATAGGCGACACACACACACAAACACAAACACAGACACGGACACAGATACTCGTGCACATAAACAGCCACACGCATACGCACATTCAAGTCTACACTCCGTTGAAATCTTTCGAATCCTCCTCTGCTTAGATACGAAGGCTTTATACAGCACGAGCTCATCAGACCACTCGTATAAATCGAGTGCGCCTTGGCTACCGATTTCACTTACGTTTGAGTTCCACAGCGGTGCAGTTAGTAGCGGAAAGACTCCGACCTATAACAGAAGTAACACCAGTGGAAACAGACCAGCGACGGTGAATCTCTTCAATTCTTCAATTCTCGACCATTGTTATCTAAAGTTTTTTAATTTAAAAAGTGTCACAAAAATTATCCTTTTTTTATGTTTGATTGGTAGATCATGCAAGTCAGTTTTTAAACAAGAAAATTTACTGTGCAAACCTTAAATTTATAACAGTTATAGCAGGACTCATCGGAGGCTACTTCAAAAAATAGTTGAGATTTTTGATATTCCCTTTAAACGGTGAGTTTAATGAAATTTTCGAAAATAAGCGTTTATCTTGATCAATATTTTATTTGTAAGCTATAAATCTTAAAAAATTTGAAATATCTTTTATAGCATTTCTTGCGATGAATTGTTATAATAGTTTTCAGAAACTCAATTGACTTGTTTAATTATCGCAGAAAACACTCCGTGTACCAACGGCTTTTCTTCAAAGTATTAAACTCAAATTTGATCGCTTCAAGTTAACGGTTATTGTAGATTATGTTTATAAGGTGGTAAATCGAAATCGAAAAATGAAATCGAAAGGATTCTATATATTTATATATTAACGTTCATGTTCAGTGAGGAGTGTGTTAAAGCTTACTACTCACTGAACATGAACGTTAATATATAAATATATAGAATCCTTTCGATTGCATTTTAATTTTAATTGATATTCCATAAGAATTTATTTTTTATAAAATTCAATTTGAAATGTCTATGTATTTGTGTTTGTCAGACTTACAAGTTTAAAATATCGCCGGCGGCAAAATCCTTTTTTCCTGCTTATTAAATACGCATTTGAAATGTAGAAATACTTCAGGGGAAAGGCTTAGGAACTAAGCTTTTAGTTCTTCAAACTTATTTGTCTTATATAAATTCCAGTTGAAACACTAAATATCTTCACAGACCCTTCTGTGATAGCTAATAGTAATGAATTTGTACGCTGTTTATCTTCAATAAGACTCTTTTTATTAGTTTACAATAATAAGGAAGAACTTTGCAGTAATACTTAAACTTAATCCATAAGCAATAATTTGAAATATAATAACGTTGTTACAAAATGACTACAATTATATATGTTAATGGTTTTAGTTTTTTTATTATAATGATATAATATTATATGTTGAATTTACCTTAAATATTTTAAGGGTTAAGTATATAAATTGGCTCTTCAGAAGTTGCCTGTATATTTATTGAAAATGTTTTTTATAAAAGTTCCACAATAAGGACTAAAATCACGTTTTTAAGTAATTTTTAGTTTTTACTTTTTAAAATAAACAAGTATCTACTTAAAATGAATCCTTAACCCAACTTAAGCCCAAGCCAGTCTGCCAGACTGAGACAATGGCGCAGTCCTTTGAAGGATGTTTAGAACATTTGTTGCTTCGTTGTCATTTTGTCGGCTCAGCAAAGCCTTTGCCCATGCAACCTTTTCCCTAGTATCATAGAAAATCATTATTTATTATTGAAAAATTGAGGTCGGTTTATGCTTTTATTACTTTATTTAGCTTTGTCCTGGCAAACAAAATGCGAAAATCTTGAGGATTATCATTCGAATTGCAAGCTTCAATAGACGACCTACACATAATGCGCACATATCGAGTCTTTAAAAAATATAATATTTTATGGCTCAAAGATTATTATAAGTATATGATTTTGGGCTTTTGAAAGTTAGAAGAGAAATCTTGTCAATTATATTGGACAGTGCGGCTCACATTGTACTTTTGAAAAAACACTCAAGATTTCAGTCACAAACATTCGACTTGAATTATTTAAGCAAAATTAAGCCAACCTGGCCCATAAACGACCAATTATAATATAAGTTGAGAGTCTTCAGTTTAATTCACTTGTTTGTTCAGCGGTTCGCTTAAATGATTTCACATTAAAACTTTAAAACGAATGTCGTAGTTCTGGCTCAGAAGCGTTGACACGGCCCTGTGGCGGACTCTGGATTTCTGTAATTAAAACGTAAATTAATTGAATTTAAGATGTGTTATTTGTTGTTTGTATGTTTTAAAAAACCATTATAAGTATTGAATCTGCTTGCATCTGCTGGCAAGTATTCTAAATACGCGTAATTACTCAAGGATCTGCCTTACTTTTAATTTCTGTATGCAAGCTAGACATTCACTAGAAACTACTTAGGACAATCTTTGATCTGAAAAGTTTTGAGAACAAACGAACATACAAATCCCAAGCATGAGTTACCATCTCAAGAGTCTGCTCTTAAATTTTTGCTGACAGAATTACGATGCTATAAGAAAGCTCTAGTCGGGTGTACCCGACTATGAGGAGCCCTTTGCACAATGTCCAAATAGACACACACACACAAAAAGAAGCAGGGATTTGTGTGTGTACAAGTTATGCTCCGTTGCCGTTGCATGCAGTTCTGCCAGCATCATATTAAATTGATTCTTGAATAACTTTTGTGTTTATGAAATCTAAAGCATATATTCAGAATGTGCTAATATACACGTGAACGGAAAGAAAATGAAAATTATCAGTTGATAAATGATTCAAAATCTAAAGGTTTCTGAATTTTACAAGCTCATACGGCCGCACAGAAATACCGACGGATAGACTGGTGGATAGCTGTCCTGATGCTTGCGGAGATTCTTTCTTCTGGCTCTGTTAAGCTGTTAGGTAAAAAGCTGTGAATGTTACTAAATTAAGAGGAAAATAATGTATCCCATATAATTTAAGTCACAAAAAAGTAAAAAAATAATAATAATACATTTTGCTGCCCCGGTTTATTTTAGCTAATGAACTTTGTGTCCAGTCCTCAAAACCTCTTTACAATCAGTTTTACATTGCATAGGAATTTATTTATTTTTATTTTTTATCATTTATTTATTGTCCAGGATCAGCTTGCACTTAAGATTATAACAGGGCAAGTATCTTAACCAGTTAGAAAACCACGCTTAGGTTCAAGTATTTAAATTAAATAAAAAAATGTCTCAATTTTATTCCATCTATTTCTGTTGCCTACATTTTTGCGCAGGTGTCTTGCATACAGATTCCATCAAAAACTACTTAATAACACATTTAATACCAAGCCCCAAGAGTATTTTATAATGCATTGAATGGCAATAAGAACAAGTTGCGATTTCTTTGTGTCTCCATCGTTTTGTTTTCTTTAATTTTCCTAAAACAAACAAACAACAACAGAAGAAAAGGTCGCAATGGTGGGACTTGAGAGTTGGGCTCCTCTTTCAGTTTAGCGGGGCTTAAGTTAGTTGGGCCGCTAAATTAGGGTGGACCAACAGTCCTGCAAACCTGATGCTGCACATCTGCTTCTCATCGGAAACATTTTTACACTCAATTAATTCACGAAACGACAGTGAAATTTTTCTACTGCGTCCAACGTCAATTAAATAACATTTATGAAGTTCAAGGAAAACCTCCAGTTAGAGGTTCAGCACCTCTTCAACTACTCCGGAAACTGAAATGGCCTTAAGTTGTGGTCTACAAAATTCATTCTATTGCTTTTCCTAAGCCCACTTCAAGTTTCGCGTTTGTTCTTTTAATTAAATTTGCATATTTTTATTAATTAAATTGCTGTAACCATTGTTTACCCGCAAAACTCGGCGGTAGCACTTGATGACTGCTTTTGGGTATGAATATTCGAGCACAAGCACACACATACGCACAAGTGTAACAACACACACACACACACACACACACACACACATGTCCACTAATCACCATAGAGCTAAAAATCCTTCCCAAAAGCTGTTTGGGTCTCGGTCTTAGCTGCATTCATTCAAAAATTAACATATTTGTAGTATCTTGCTTTCACTCGTACAAGAGTCGGTCCCAGAGTCAGAGTGGCAATTGTTATTCCCCTCTTATTCCCTTAGTCTATCGTATCATGTCCCTAAAGATTCTCGTAGTCCGTTCTTTATTAACAGGTCTCAATTTTAACGCTAACGCTGATGTTATTGCTACGGTATTACTATATTATGGCTTTTTATGCATTAAATTTTGAGAGCATTTACGATCTCGAATCGGACACGAAATTCAACCCAAAAATGTTTATACCTAATTAGATGGTTTAATGTAAATGTAAATTTCAGCTTTTTGGCATATAATTTAAACCAACAGAATGCAGTACTCGAGTATACTCGACTACCAGAAATACTTAACACAGGAGGGATCGGCCTATGTTCCAGCAATTTAAAAACTTAACCAAAATTATTTATCAGAATACAATATTATGTTTTCTACTTCATGACTTGATGACTTTTGATTCTAAGTTGCGAAATTAATGAGCCAAAAGTGAAAAGTGTAAAACATGTGAATAGACGAATTAAAACAGAATATTCTATGTAATGTAGTAATGAGCATATTTGCTTAAAACCAAATACCAAATAACTCCTCCAATAGTATCAGCATCAACAAAAATTACAAAATCCATATGAATACGACTCATACGAGATCCATGCATTCCTAAGGCACACAGCCTTACAAGATTGACTCAGCTAATTCTTATCAAGAATATACAAGACAAAATCGCGCATGGAGAAGTCAAAAGTGAAGACAATGCTGATTTCTTTGATTCCAAGGGTATTGTCCACAAAGAATCTGTTCCACTCGGCCAAAACGTTAATGCGGTATTCTACCTTGGAGTTTTGAAGCGTTTGGTGCGCCGTATTCGACGTGTTCGGCCGAATATCGCGAAGATTAAAGTTGGCGTTTGTTGCACGATAATGCGCCGTCTCATCGATCGACGCTTGTGATCGATTATTTGACCAAAAATCACATTTTACCCATTAACCACTTCTTTTGGATCGAGTAAAAAGCTGTATTGAAGCAGAAGGAAACTATTTTGAATAAAATAAATTGATTTTGCCGAAAAAAACATTTTTTCTGTTTTTTTTTTTAAATCCTGTTTACTTTGGAACGCTCCTTGTATATTTGTTATGGGGTCTGAGACGCTTCTTTATGCTTGTTACATAAATTTGCTCAAAAGGTGTCAATTAACACCCCTATTATCCATTACCCATATTCAGTTGATAGAATTTCAGTCTAGAAATGGAAACATATATCATCTGTGAAGCCCCCAACTTAACTTAAGTTTCGATGCTTGGCCTAAGGTCCTCTTACTTTTCTTTCCTTTTTTTACTTTTGAATGAATGGTTTTTCTTAATGTCCTTGAATATCCATTTTGACTTATACAAGTTTTGTGTAATATACTTGAGCAACATTATATTTTACTTAACCAGTTGAACGGGTTAATAATTAGAAGCTTGGGTTAAAATAATACAAGTATCTTATTACTAATGAAAATACTTAAACACTTCCTATTAGCATTATAATATATTTCAATAATACTAAGGACTCTTCTAATGAAATGTACATTCGTGCCTCATTTGGGGGATTTTTTAGAGTTTCATATGGCGAAGATGATATAAAAAGTTTTTAATTTAAATGCCGTCCATAAATGTTTGAATATTTTTTAAAGCGAATTTATTACAAAATGCAAACAATTTGGAAGCCTTTGAGCAAACACGAAGGGCTCTCATAAAACCACCGCCTTCGCTGAGGACCGCGGTATGGTTGGAAGATGAGTAGAAGGGGGAACTGTATGGGAGATGAGTAAATGCATGTCTTATCACTGGGGATTGGCATTTGCTTGTGGCAGCCAATGGAAATGGCAATGGCAATGGCAAAAATGTTCATCAAAATGCTCCCCGCCAAAGAATTTCTTGTGGAAAATGCAACATAAAATATAAGATATAAAATACTTTTTAAATGTAGATAAATATTTGCAAACAGGAGGCATAATGACATCCGAATGAAATTGAATATCTTTCATAAGCTCATACAACTGTTCCAGTATTAAATAAGTAAGAATGATCCAGTCGAGTGTGCCCAACTACGAGATACCCTTAGCACATTAAATCATGTTCGGACTGAACTCAGCACAAATATAATAACACAACAATTTTATTTTGTGTCTGCTTTTTCCAACAAAAGACGAAATTCTAAAAACCATTGTTTTTCATCTCGGGGCTGTTTTCTTTTACTTTTTATGTCGTACGATTGCACAACTGTAGTATAGTCTTGCTCTTGGTGTAGGCCATGTTATGACTGTGGCACAACTAACCAAACACTTTTAGCGTTGTGGTGCCCACAAAGTTGTAGGAACTATCACACAATGATTGAAATAAGAGACGTGGGAGTATATCGTGAAAGCGACCTTAAAGTACACGTAATAGAAAATCATTTACATTTTAAAAGGAATTCAATGCAAAAAGTTGTCATTCAAAAAGTTGAAATTCAAATGTGCAAGGGTCCCCTATTTGAGTTGAGAAAAGTTGTGGAAAAGCGCTCATAAAACATAAACAAACAAACGTCAACAGAATGGGGCAAACAATATCGGCGCAGACTGAAACTGCGACTAGGATTGGTTCTGGGATTGGAGCTGGGACTGGGATTGGGACTGGGACTGGGACTGAGGCAGGGGGGCTGATGGCTGTTGTGTGTTGGTTGCTGTTGGTTGTTTGCAATGCAATGAAGCAAATGTAAAAGAGCAACAACAAGAGTATTGACATCAGTGGTTTTCCACGAGCATCAGCAACAATATCAGCATCAACTTTCTGATGGAGAGGGAATAAAGAGAGAGGAAGGGATAGGTGCGAGACAAGGCAACAATTACAAAATCCATATGAATACGAGTAGTACGTAAGCATTTAAGAAAAGTTTGCCACCTTCTTTCGTTGTTAAACTTCAGGGGTTTTACCCCCAAAAGCATACTTTGCGCACCATTTAAATATTTTGCTACTTTTGTGTGGCCTTCTGACGCAGTCAGTTCCTTAGGGTAGTTACCTCTTTGTGACGTGCTAGGAAGTTTTAAGCCATAGTTTACGGGTTCAAAGCAAAAAGTATCTGCAACTTTTTCTGTATAGAACATGCTTATTGAGTACCCAACTGCTTGTGACCTATAAAATAGCTTCAAAGTTCGCACTCCGTAATCTGGTTAGGTCACCATAGGTAGGCAACACATAACCTTTTTGAGAGGAAGCCTAATAAGACAATAGGGCCTTGTACTACTAGGGTAAGAAATAGAAAGAAGTGAAAAGAATGTTACACTTCATAATGTCAATTCCTCTTCAACTTTGGTGCTTATCCAAGATGCCAGTATACCTTTTCATATATTCGTATCTAAGACACTTAATTTTCTATTGCACTTATATTGCTTTTTAACTCGTATTCTCTTAAACTCAATCAATGCTGAAGAGATTTTACGTAAATTGAACAATTCAAATCACCTGAGGCTTATTCACAAAATATTTCAGTGTTCCTTAATAAATACATCAACAATTCAAGAACAAATTCCCATTGGATAAAAGAAAAACCTAAAGCCTGTTGGCTGCCTGCAATTTCCGATTTGGTGAGCGTTAAACATCCTCGTACAATTATTTTAATCTGTGTTAGGCATTTTTTGCATAATTCTCTATCAGTTCTGCTGTATAAAAGGAAAGTTTAGGATGAAAGTCAGTTAAAGTAAAAGCAAACCGCGACCTAAGCCAAAGAAAAGTATTCCTTGGGTCGCAATGAATTTTTAAGTTAATGTAAAGAGCTCTAAGCCTGCTGCTCACATTGACGCTGGTTCATCTCATCCCATCTCATTCAGTCATAAGATTCCCTCAGCTTTAAGAAGTGACGACTCCCAAAGGATTCTTCTGTCGGCTCAACGCTCTTCTTGTAGTGTACGATGCTTTTAGCCTCAAACGATAAATGTTTCGCCCTGCCCTCACCACTGCACCTTCAACTTTCTACCTTTATGTCTTACTTCCCATTCCGACATAGGCCTGTCCGGCACGTCGTCTTTGTACTCATCCTAACTCCGTGGCTTGTAGAACAAGTTGCATGCGGAATCTGAGTTGGGACAACAATTTGTTCATTGTCGGCATGTGTCGGCATTCGAGAAACGCGTTGTTATGCCTCTTACAAAGTTCTTGTACTCGTAGCCACTCTAAAACTTTTTATTCTATAGGAGTACTGCTTAAAATCGTATGCACATAGAGGTATTAATACTTTTTGTGAATTATAGTAAACTGATTAATTGTTATGGAGCCCGGAATGTGTAGTCTATGTTCAATAGAATGGTATAATATATTATATTATTAATATATATATATATATATTTATGTGAATTCCAGTCAAAGTACCTATCCACACACTAGACAATGGACTTCTGAATGTGAAACACGCCTAGTATCAGTTCTGATGATAAAGTGATAGAATATCCTTGGGTCTATAGTGTGTGTATACAACTTATAAACAATAACTGAACATTACTATACAACATGTATCATAACACTCTGAGATTCCTTCTTGCTCGTCCCTCGCTTTTAATGAATACATGGTACATAACTATCTTTCGTTTGTAATAAGCAATTGAACTTTTTTATTGGGGTAAATTATAAACATATGAGAAGAAAATTCTGTGTATGTAGTACTGTATTAGATTTTCCGACTCATTAATCATCGTTTCAAATGGCTTTGCATTGGATAATTACGTGTTCTATTAGCAGGTGGGCTGCAGGATACTTGGACGGCTTATGTTTGAGGCAGGAAACAAAACGTCAACCAACTGTGACTCTGTGAGATTAACAGTAGTAATGAAGCCGTAATCAGTTCGAAGACCATTCGCAACCCGACATCGACAGACAAATACTGATTGGTAGAGACACACACAAATCAGGGGAAATAAAACGACTGGTTTACCAGTCGACATCCGTCGCCTGTCTGAAGTGAAATCAATCTTCCGGCTGCAGCTCGGACGAGTTGTTTGCTTAATTTGACAAACGAAATAATTTGATGAATATCTAAATGGCAGCAGAGACTCAGCAGGCATCCGGTCGTAGTCCAGCAACCACCCACTCCCCACACTGACCTCGACCCGTCTTTGTCACTAATTCAATAAGCATCCAATTACAACGCGGCATGAACCAACTAAATAGCTCCTTTACTTCTTTAACTTAATTCCCCTCTTTCACAAGCTGCCATCGTTGTCGTATACGCAATTTTCATTTTCATTTTCATTTCGTATATGAAAATTTAATGCCACTAAAGTGCTCTTGTGAGTGTGAATAATTTTCATAATTGTTTTCTCTCCTCGTGACAGTTTTGAATAAGTCTATTTATGCATATACATTAGCAGCTTTCGTTAAAGCTAAAGCTAAGCCAACGGCAAAGCCAACACATTATGCTTTAATAGAAACGTGAGTTTAACATACGTACGTATAGTACGTATACACAATGAAACAAATCACGTATTTTGATTTTCGACAGAGACCAATGAATGACCCAAATTCAATTCACTCACGCCCACGCGTTCGCCCTCGAGCTCGCCTTTGCCTTTGCCTTCTCCTTCGCCTTCGCCTTCGCCAAATCGCGATTTTCAGATGAAGCCCAACCCGAGAAAAACCATAAGTACGTTTTCAGTTACCCACACAGCAGGTGACCATCTACATCTACATCTACGTCTACACATACATTCACATCCAGAACCACATCCATAGCAGCAAGCAGATTGCTGGGGCAACCAACTAACCCGCCAGTCGAGGGTTTGCCCATAATCAACGCAATGCAATTTCAATGTCTGCGTCTCGTGTTTCACTTTAGCCAGAACAACCGTGTACTGCAGACTGAACTGGAGCTTAATTTCTTTTTCCCTCACTGACTGCCAAAGCAATTTATAAGAACATATTTACAAGTATATACTCGTTAATACGATTTCATACACAAAAAAGGACAATACTGCCCATCTGGCTGTACGGCTATCTACCGAGTCAAAGCCCTGCTCCGTGCGCCTTGGTCTGATCATGCTGCGTATTATGTTCGCCCTGCTTATTCCAGTACAGTTCATGAAAGTTTCTGTGACATTTTATTAAAGGCATTTTTTGTTAATAAAACTTAAAGATTGTTGCAATTGGTATTATTGTAGATTGACCCTTGCAGGAAGCATATGTACAGCATACATAAAGCAAGTTCAATCCACTTCGCGTCCAAGAATTTTAAGAAACTTTATTCACCTTGTAAACTCATACATGTACACAGGAATATTCTCAATGTGAATGGAAGCTCTTGCTCTCTAAATGATTTAAACATGGTATAATTCATATAAAGGTCTGTATTAAGCCCGAGACAGTCTGCAATTACTTGTACTTCGTTGCCTACTGATTTCAGATGGCGAATCATTGGCTCTTTGCGCTTTGTTAACTTAAGTTGGCTGCTTAGAATCACATCAGAATAGATGCACTTTACTCGTTATACGAATGCAATTAATCGCCTGGCACTTGGCTGACTCGGAATATAAAATTCGAGTGAGTGAGTCTCTCGCCAAGGAATCATTCAGTGTCAGCTTTGAATCTGTTTTTGCCACACTAGACTAGACACTGATGCACTCAATGGCTGGTAAAAAGCAGAGGCGACACAGGAGATGAAGTTGAAGGAGTTGCGCCCAATTTCCCACCAGTTTCCAACAAGTGTGAACCTGATATGGGAAGGCCTGGGTATGGGTGTGGTTATTTGTTATTATTAGTTATTTGCTGAGCTGATCGAACGCTAAAGGTTTTGTGCACTGACCGAGCAATTGTTGATTATATTTGTTTTGGCCTATTGGCCCGCAAACGGCAAATATTATTATTTGTATATTATTTCGGATAATTTTTATTTGCATGTGTGCTAAGAGTTTAAGCCAAATGCGTCGGCACAAGTGCGAGTACATATGAATACAACCAGCTCTCCGGCGGCTATCAGCCGCATGGGCAAACAGATAAAAACCAATAAAAAAACCAAATATAAATCGAAATTTATATGCGCTGCTTTACACTTGGCTGGGCCGTAAGTTCTTGCACTACGGCCGGGCAGTTCAATAGTGTGCGTTATATGTATAATACGAGAGCACGGGTGTTTGCGGAGTGCTCATTATACGGCATACTCATACGGGCATACGGACGTACGGTCATACGGTCATACGGTCATAAATCAAATGCGAAAATGATTGATAAACGGTTGGTCATCCAAACCCATTCACTAACTTCACTTGCCAGGCGCTTCAGTGAACTGTCGCTTAAGCAGCCCAACGACTGTCAGGAACCAACAGTCCGAACGAAGCACTTCAGCAATCATACGCACTGTGGTACCAACGACAAAGAGAACAACAGAAAAAAAAGCCAAAAAAAATAAAACAAAAAACCTAAACCAAAATAAGAAAGGAGAAATATAAACGGAGATGAACGGAAATTGCTCGGCGTTGCGTAAAATCCGTTGATTACTTTATTTGTACAAAGTACGCGACGCGTTCGGCCGTGGGTTTCCCTTTACCTCAGCGACGTCAACAGTGCGGTTTCCGACGCTTTTTGTGTGGTCTGATAAACGGACAAAACACACACTCTCCCATACGAATGTAACACCACAGTCGAACACACACCCAACAACCTGTGGCTTTCCCCTGCCAGAGTAATATGGCAAACGGTCGTGTAATAAAACGCAATCACACATTGATCTCATTGTGTGTGTCTTCGTTTTCCCTTCTTTCCAAATGGCAGAGCATTTTATTTGATTTGAAATCTGCTTTCAATAATGGCTTTGAAATCACTGCGGGAGGTGGCAGGTGGTTGGATAGAAGCTGCACGTGCTCCTATCTATGGCCAGGAAATACTTTTTTATGGACCAACAATTTTTGGACTTTACTCGTGCTTCTGGCTCGGAAGTGACAATAAACGTTAAGGGAATTTTCCCAGTTTCCTTTAATAATACTTCCTATGGTCAGCAGTTTAGAATCAAAGCAATCGTTAGTCGTAATTGGATACTTAAAGAGTGCGGCATTCGTTTCCTTTAGTTTAAGTATACATTTAGCAATCTTTCAATTACAAATTACTTAGAAATTAAAAAGTCATTAAAGTTGATAAGAGAATAGAAATAACAATAAAAATTACAAATTTTAAAAGAAAAACTACTTATTATGTTTTAAAGATAAGAAGGATGATATTTTCGAATATTGAAAATGTTTCTAATAAAAAGTAAAAAGGTTAACAATACCTGTAACAAATTCAAAAAACTTATTTCAATTACACACTACTACATATTCATTATGCATAGTTAAAAAAGGACCCCACTTCTCTCGCGTCCTTCCAGTTTAAAACAAAAATAGCTTACTTTAATTTATATATTTGCTATGCTATAGCGAAGAAGAGAAGGAATATTTTTTACATTTTATATTGAGCGAACGGCTGTGCCTCCCAAATGAGGTTAGGGTTAAGTAAAGGCCTATAAATTAAAGCCATCTCAAAATGGCTTCAGGATCGAGATGTGCAGGACTTTAAACACTGCAACATACACAATCAATAATCCACTGGATGACAAATGTCGCACTTGTGTCAATGAAAATGCACTTCATCTGTGCAGTGTACACATCATTCGTCCCAGTCCCAGTCCCAGTCCCAGTCCCAGCCCCAGTCCCAAACCACACACAAACACAAATGCAATGGACTAAAGTGCTAAATGATTAGGTGACGTCCCTGCAAAAGGTAAACGTCAGCATCATCCAAAGGGTAGGATGGGTCCAGTGAGGCAATTCATTTGCCCGACTTGTTGTGTGATATTTATACTGTGTGTATTGGGTCTCCCGGGTGTCGTGTTGCCTCTGATGTCAGAGAAGCGGATGATACAGAGCTGCTAAGGTTTTGCAAATGTAAACATCACAGTGACAGCAACGTTTAGAGGAGCCGCATGTGCAGGAACATCCGACGACAGGAAGTGCAGGAATGCAAAAACTGAAGGAAAAGCGTCACCGAGCGACCACCGCAAATAAATTTGTGACAGTCAAATGGGCAGTGAGGTAGAGTCTCCTAGTGGAAGTGAGGCAACGGTAGGGTTAGAGCCAGTGCGACCTGTGCTTCGTTGGGCAGTTAATGAATCACTTAATGGAAAATGGCATACCTCACTTCCGATGTGTCCGCAGGGCAGGGACAAGACCAGACCTAGGCTACGAGTAAATGCTTCTCGATTGCTCTTTCGGTTTTTAGCTCTTGCTACAGTGAACGTAAACGCAATATAAGCTGTTTTCTAATCTAAGCTCCTTAAGAGAAATGAGAAAAATATTCCTATTATACTTATGCACTCTTTCTTTCAGCAAATAAATCGCAGCACAATGATGACAAACCGACTCACTTTCTGCGCCATGGCTTTCCTGACCATCTGTCTGCTGGTGTTCTCCAGGAGCGATGCTGCGCCCATGCCCAGGTAGTTGTAGCAAGTCTTTCCACCAGCCAGTTCGCACACACGCTGACATTTTAGCAGTGAATACCAAAATTTGTTTAAAAAATCATTTGCCAGAACCAATTACCACAGTCTGTGTGTGTGTGTTCTCAGTGTGTACCGAGTGTGTGCTTCTGTCGTTGCTCAGTTCATAAACGGAAGGGAACCGCATACATATATGGAGCAATATGAAAGGCAAACAGAAACAGAAGAAACTCGCCCTCCTAAGATATGGGAGAACACATGCTTTTTCAAAAGTAATACACTTCATTCTTTCAATCTGTGACTCACTCCCCTCAGCCTTTTAATTAAATTTCAATTAATTAAATGCAAACTCTTGCTAAAATGACAGCTAAATCTGCAAGCGTGTACAATTTTTTTATCACCATTAAGCACATATTTGAGGTAAACCAATTTAAATTAAGATACATAGCTACTACCCATACGTCGACGAGTCTACCTATATTCAAGTATGTATCCATTGTTCGGGAACATTCTGTACAAAGATGGGCTGAATAAAGTCCGCTAATAGTAGGAAGCTACTCGAATGGAAAACGACATGAATTGACATTGTCCTATACCCTGATGAGCGAGAGGAATGGACGAAAAAACGTAGTCAGAACCATTCAGATTTTATCTAAATGCAAATTGTAAAATGCGAATCAAAGGTTAATTACAAGACAAAGTAACTAATTAGACACGCTGCCAATTTGGAATATAAAATTGTGTGTGGTAGTACTAGTAGCTGCCAAGATTTAAAAATTAAATGTTAATTCATTTCGAATCTAATATTCTGGTTCACTGCCCACAACAGCCAAAGCTCTAACGGTGGTTACGGCGGCTACAACGAGCTAGAGGAGGTACCCGACGACCTTTTAATGGAACTGATGACACGCTTTGGACGCACCATAATACGAGCTCGTAACGATTTGGAGAAGTAAGTTTGAGCTAGCGGTCTAGATATAATCATATTATCATATTTATAATTTATACTTGCACTTTTGATTTTGATTAGTTCAAAGCGTACTGTAGACTTTGGCCTGGCACGCGGATACTCAGGAACTCAGGAAGCAAAACATCGAATGGGACTAGCTGCAGCCAACTTTCCCGGAGGACCAGGACGAAGGCGACGTTCTGAAACCGATGCTTAAATTGCCGATGACGATCACGATCACGATAATGTTTACAAAATCCAAAAAAATAGAAAGATAAAATATTAAAAGGAGATTTATTATGTAGGAGGGTTTCTTTCAATTCCCATTCACCTGTTACCTGTATTATTTAAAAAATGTATCAAAGATTTGCAGACTCATTGAACTACAATTGAACAATTGAATTTATTACTTCTATTACGCAATGTATATACATTTTTATTAAATTTACTACAATTATAAATTATCTACGTACAGACTTATAAATGAGTCCGCGAAAATATGTAGAATTTCTCAAGTTAAAATTCTAAAAAGTTCTTCAAAACAACAACAACAACAACATAACAAATAATTAATAAATATATATTATAGCAATGATTAATGCAAGCAAAAATCCAAATAAAAATGTTAAGCTGTTGCTCCAAAGTTAAAGTTAATTTATAATTGATAATCATGATCATGATCTCTCGCTCTTTTGCTCTTTCGCTCGTCTCAATGTTTAAAAACAAATTAATCGTACTTATAGTAAAAATGTAAAACAGTTATAATACTACAATATATAATTAATATTCAAGTGGCATTAAACTCGCGCAAAAAATCTTTAACTAGGTATGCCTTACATTATATATATATATATATATATTTATATATATACAACTGATTAAAATGCACATTTAACATGAAATGAGAAAACAGAGAGAGAATGCACTACACCAAGTGTTGAAGCACCCTAACACAACCAGCAGTTCAGCGTCTGGGCTGCTATTTACCCTATACAAGTATTACATATATAATAGAGATATACTTGGAATGATTCACAGTTTCTAAAACATATACATCACATGACCTAATTATCAGTTGATCAAGTGCGTATATATTTCGTTTTACATACATTTAATGGGCGCAAAGTACTATATACCCTATATATATATATATAAACACGCTAACCGTATATAACATAAAATGAATAATTCCAGTATTACGAATATTTGCTATCTTGCCCGCATTTCTTTGTGTTGAACCACTTTGAGCTGGCTTATGAGCGGTTTTAGAGAATTTCCTGTAAATACAAGTATTTACTCAATAATGGAATGTACGTCACAAAGTATTATTATATATATATATATATATGCACTTTACTTCATATACTACAATATATAATATATATATATATATATTTATATATATATTTAAATATCATAACGGAAAATTATAAATAAATTTACACTTAGAGAAACTCTATATATATATATACTTCTATCTTGATTTGAAAGGGGCTGGGAACTTGGCTGGAATCAGGAACGATAGCCGACACCTATACTCATACCATCTATCGTGTACATGTACTATTAGTACGCAATGGGAAGAAATAAAGATAGTCCGCTTCTCTGACAGCTATATACAATAATATATTGTCTAATCCTTATCCAAGTTTTAAGGTGATTACGAGACGGGCGGGATGGTATCAAAATTTGTTTCCCTCATTTTGCAGTTCGTTGCTGAGGTTGGCCATTAATGATCTCTTAATTGTGAATTAAGCAATTAATGCATTGCTTTTTTGCCACTTCTGTGCTTATTGTCCCTTCTGTTAGTAAAGATGGATCAGTAGTACGCTAGTATTTGCTTGGCTCTCCGAGCCCAGAAGTATATATAATTATATAATTGTATAATTTTGTGAGTTCATATAACCACTCATCTGCAGGAACGAAGCAGACACCATGTTGGAATTTTTTGGTGTTCCTCTATGCGCACGAAATTTGTTAACAGTTAATTTGTAACAAAGATAAGCATGCGTAGTGCGAGTGCGAGTGCGGTTAGCGGTAAATAGATCAAGAATTTTCAATAATCCGCGACACGTCTGATTTAATGAGAAGTTGGTTTGTGACTAACTTTATTTGAGAGTTCAGCTTAAGACTAAAGACTTATGATAACTGTAATTCTTTCTTTGCTTTACATTGGAAATATGCTTATACGATACGATACTGGACATGTAAATATGTCATTTGTGAATATGTCACTATATATCCTTGATCAGAATCAATAGCCGAGTCGATGTAGTCATGTCCGACTGCCCGTCCGGAAGAACTCGTGAATACCAGAGACTATAATAACTTGTCCCGAAAGGTCAAGTTTCTTTCAAGTCCTAGAATGTCAATCGATCTGGGCTCCAAATTGCATTCCGATATTAAACGCTGAAGTTAATAGAATGTATATGGGTTAAGGGTGTAAGCCCGTTTCATACTAACAAGTTTAAAATATATTTGCTTTGAATTTTGATATCAGTATATATTTCGTTATTATTGGTACTATATTTCGTTATTATATTATTACTATAAATTCCATAAATATCGGATAATAACGACAAATAAAACTTAGGAAATAATTTAAAATTGTGCAGCAAGAGGAGCTCAGGCGCATGGCTCAGAATTGTTTAAAGTGTGTGTGTAGCATGTTTACTGAGGTTGGCCTTAGTGGGTGTTAAGGTTATTATCTTAGAGGTGAGTTAATAGTTAATAATGTAGTCGGATGCACTGTGATGATTCCCTCGCCACTTATATACTCCGCAGTTGTTCTATTATTATTGGGGAATTTATACAATTCCAAATATGCACATATTGTATTACACTATTCCCTTCAGCATTTATGGCACCACCTGGTCCATTTATCCACAGACTATGACGGTCCCCACTCATGCATAAACCTAATTTTCCCAATAATAAATAAAATCAATTGCATTAGCCGGCTGGACTATCTATACACACAGCTCGTGTACGTTTATTTATTGGTTAACGAGTTGTACTTTGTGTTTATTTTGTGGTCCCAAAAGATAAATTTGTTTCGCATTTGGAGTGCTTTGATAAACACGCACAGACACTAAAATACAAGTACATAACATACTCATATTTGGACTCATGTACAGTGCACTTGAATACCTGAAGAAACATGAGAGCAGTGCTGCTGCTGCTTTGCTTGAGGCGTGTGTGTTTGTATGTATAATATATTATGAATGTGTCTCATAGAGATGATTACTTTATGCAAGTTCGACAAGAGCAACTATACTCTGGCCAATACAACGTTTGGACAGCCGGTGGAATAGGCAGAGGAGAATGATTAGTGTGATTTCGACCATCTGTAGAAGCATTTAATCATACTCTCCTCTCCTTTGAAGGTCTTATAATGTCCACTAAGCGTTAGTGAAAAGATACGTTAAAGAGGACTTCTCAGATTTATCGGTTTTTTTTTTCTTTCGTTCGACTTCATTCGCAGTTGTAAGTGCATCCATTCGATCGGGTTTGCTAACTATTCTTATCAAAATTAAAAAAAAAAAGATTAATTTTTGTGTAATTTTTTAATCTAATGGTACCTGTTTTTAAATTACCTTTCAGTGAAAACTTGTCTTTGAATTTCGTATGTTAATTGTGGGTGGAGCGAATCATACCAAATAAGTGGAAACTCTTTTCTATGATGTGTGTATTCCTGTGTTTGTATTCCTATGTCATCTTAAGGTCATGTCATTCCTATTCCTATGTCATCATCCAATTTGCAATAATCTGAATCTGAATAATGTTTAAGGCACATCTACCCTACCCTCTCTTAAAATAGAATTCATCTAGAGGGAGAGTGAGAGAGAGTAACGTACTCTCAGCTTAGAATATCCGATCTCCCCTATAAATCCATAATGGCAATCGACTTTATGTACATTTTGTGTCTGAGCCCCGTCAGCTACACTTACTATATAGAATGTATACTCGAACTGTATTTGTTTTTTTCTATACAGCTATTCAGTTGTGTGATTTGTCTAACACCATTTCACTTGAAGGTAACTTTAAAGTAAAAATAATATTGAAGCAAATTGAATTATCTATCTGAATAATTTGTATTTATTTTGAGGTTCGAGCAGGCGTTCATACACGGGTATATATCATGGGGTACTGAATGACTTTAAAGAAATAATTCCGAAAAGTTTTGGAAAAATCGGAGCGAAGTATTACTTTATAGATGATAATACAAACAATACCTTTAATTGGTTTGGTGCTGTGGAAAGCTGCCGCCGGCGCGGAGGGCATCTCATTAATCTTCAGGACGAGATGGAATTGAATAGAGTTGGATTTAATTTGACAGAACCCAATGAATATTGGACCGATTTGAATAATCTGGTCGATCCGAATACATTTTATTCATTAACTACTGGTGCAAAGGGTAATTTTCTAAATGACAAGAATCTCCACAACACGAGTCCCAGTATGTGTGGCCACCTACAATATGATAAATCTCAAGGCAAATTTAAAGTTGTTCAGAATAATTGCAGAGAAGGAATGGGTTACCCTATTTGTCAGACTATGCAACCGACTACCATATCGTTCCTTTCTTGGTAAGTGAACATTTTCGTAGTTCTATCCTCATATAAAATCCTACCATGACTCTGTACTCGTATTAAATTTCGTTTGTAGAATTAAATAAATATAGAAATTGTTTTCGTTTTCGTTTTCGCTTTCGTGTGTGTATTTTGTATGTTGAAGTACTAATATGGTTCGTAAATAATTCCCAGTACTTCGAATTTCTTAGCACTGACGTTTGTATTCGTATTTGTATCAAGCATGCGAATTCTTAGAACTACATTTGCTCATACTAAACTATATATATATATATATATATATATATGTATTATGTAAAGTGTGTGTTTGGTGGCTATGTATCAGGCTGAAGATAAGAAAGTATAAATATATTGTATGTATACTTATTCGTTGCCCTTCACTTAAATCGGTCATTTAAGAAGTCACAAAATAAAGGTTGAGCTGAGATTATCGACCAGAATATACAATTTTGATTACAAATACGATTATTCAAAATTGTTCTGCTCTGATTTGGTTACTTCTTCAGCAGCACACAAACATAAATCAAGAAGAGCATTAGTTAGTATTTATTTTTAATATAAACTGTGGCACAGTTTTCAAACAGACGCATTCAATCTATTTGCATCCTCCAATTAAGATTGGAGAAATCCCGATCCATGATAAATCGCACCTTGTCTGTGTTCGCCCGTGACGAGATTATCTCTTACTTATTTCAAATGAATTATTCTCAAATTATTTATAATATTTATTGTTTATTATTATTTTGTTGAAAGAACTCATTTAATTGGCACTGGAAGTTACAACCTATCGTACAGTGATAAACATTTAATAATACTACGAAATGTCAGAATCCGTTTTAAGCCAAATAACTTCATCTTAAAAATACTCGGGCAAAAACATAATTTTCTTATCTTCAAATAGATCTCTTATCGATACTTATCGATAATTGCTTGTTATTCAGTTACAAACCAAGAAAGATATTTACAGTCTTCGAGCGTTCAAGGTGCCTCGCAAACACCTGGCTTTAATCGTGTGTAGTTGCATTTCCCTTTAGAGATCGGATACGTTGGTTGAACCTGAAATCAAATTTTGACCCCATTCTGGCCAGTTGGCATTGGAGCTGCGGGGATAGTCATGTTTCCATTGTTAATGACATTGCTTCCGGAGGCAACTGTTTGAGTACTGAGTTCCATGTACTGAAAGGGCACGTGATAACTTTGGCCTTTATGCTCGACAATCAAGTGGCCCCGACCACTGGAGGCACCCACCACAATCACGGTATCGCCTTTTTTCAGTTGCGGTAGCTCGCTTGAAGCTGCAGCCGTCAGAGCTGCAGAAGGATTAGAGAGTGCATCCTCTGGAAAACTCATTTTCATAATACGACTTTGCGGATACCCGAGCTTCTTCGAATTGGCAGTGATGGTGTAAGGCCTTGATTGAGGAACAGGGGGTGGGCGTTCCTAAATAAAGAGAAAAAACTGTTAGGGCATGTAAAACGGTAAGAGCTTAAACTGAAATGGAGGCAAAAGAAACTGAATTCATTGCATAATGGGAAGTTTTATTGAACTCTCCGTAAAAATACAGATGGACAACAAACATGGCTATTCTACTTTTACTAAGGAGAGCACATTATATATACAGTATTTATACAGAATACAAATACGAGTGTCTGCAATCTTTAGAAGTGTCATGTATCTATCTAAGTCCGGTTGCAAACAGAATTAACTGTGAATAGTATCAACTACCCTTAGGTTAAGCACTCCTTAAGAAAACTTTATTTTACAATACCTCGAGCTATCCTGTGTCATGTAGCAGGTCTAAAATAATCAGGTCTCGAGAAATAGATTTACTCAAAGAAGCTTCCTTCTGCCTGCTACAATATCTTTCCCTACCTTAAATAAGATTTTTGAATAACTTACGTGGATTTGATTCCACTGTACCTAAGCCGGAACATGAACTAAGCATGAGGTGGCGGTCATTGTCAGGACTTGCATGTGGCAACAGTATACCAGTAATCGGCCACTTACCAAATCTAATCCGAAAAGACTACATGTTTGCTGTATAATCTTTTGGTCACATTTCTCGTGCGGATCCGGTGGTGGTGTTCCAGCAATGGGCTGCGGTCGTGGCCGGGTCACAGTACCTCCCGTGCCGAGAATCGGATTTATGGATTTTGCAGACAATCGCGGAACTACACAGAAATATGTAGAAAAAAAATATTAAATTCAAATTTATTATTCTTAATAGGTTTTCCGTACCGGTGTTAGGAGCAGCTGCAGCCACCGCTGCCAGAACGGCCAAAGCAGCAGAAGTTGGCTTCCCATTGGGATTGTTGTGTGCATTGGCAAGTTTTGCGCAGGAGCTGGCGATGGCAGGCAACGCAGAGATCATGCCGACATCGGCACTTGGTTGGATTGGACGCTTAAAGCTGTTGGTCATCTTCTTACGCCACCACCAACCGCGCCACGTGGCCTGCATTCGAGTGGCGCTCTTGTGCCGAATTTCTGTGCGCAAGTGCTCTAGATGTTGGCGTATGCCCTCGCTAATAAACACATGCCTTTTACCCGGTGCCCAGGCAAGTGTGACAGACCCATCTAACACGGGTGGGTGCTCCATGTCCATGGCGTACTGTAATATCAATTGACAATCCTCCACAGCCTTGTCTTCACTGCGCCTAAGCAGCCGAAAGGGAGCCAGCATGCGGTAGCGGGCATTAAATTGCTTAAAGCGCATTCGGTGCGGAAAACCAGAGGCCATTAAGTTGACCGTCTCTAGGACTTGGAGTGATCGAATCTGGCGTACCACTGTCGCGCGTTCAAATCGTCCCGCTTGCTCTAAGGCATTGCTGCGGATGCAGCGCACGAAATGGGGCCGGGCATGGACCAAGGTTCGTAGCAGATTGTCGAGTCGCGTGTGGAAGTCCTGAGTAAGTGTGGAGACGGGTTCATCGCCATTGAGCAGGTCAGAGTGGGAGGTTGGCGAGATTCGGAAGCTGAGACCTCTTGGTGCCTCCTGTTGTGAGTAGAGCGCCTTTAACTCGGATCCAAAGAGATGTGTAGCAAACCCAAAATTGCAGCTATGCTTATAGAAGACTGCGACCAGGTCATCGGGCACTACGTCACGATTGGTGTCCAGAAAGTGAGTAGTATCGTACTCCACGCGACCTGCAAAATGTCTGATGGCAAAAAGGCGTGGGTCATCCGGCTCTAGAGCGGTTTTGGTCTCCAAGCGTGTAGAGCAGCGATGCTGCACTTTCAATTTGGTCACATAACTCTCGGCTGTTCCGCGCACTGAGCACTCCATATCCAAAAGGCTTAGCAAACCAGTGCGCAAAGAGGATATTAGGTCGATGCATGGCACGTTATCCACATAGTCAACCTCAGTGTCGCAAACGATACCTTCATCACGGCACGACTCCACAGACGACTTGAAAATGTGCGTGTTATAGAAGTGCTGCATAGTTTCGGCACACAAGTTAATACACAAATGTTCTAGCTGTGCATGCGGGGATGGTTCCTCGAAGCCAAACATATCCAGTATCCCAATAAATCCATCCGTTGCATGCCGAACTGCATTGTTCAAAGCTGCCATAGACTTGGATCCAGCATTGCCGCCACCAATTGTTGAAGCGTGTTGCGATGCCGCATCCGCCTGGTTGTGCACCGACTCGTTGGAATCTGAGCTAAGTGTGCCTAAAGTCGAGCCCAACCGCTTCAGGCTATTCGCACGCCTAACAATCGTAGCCACCAGTCGGCAGTACAGTGCCTTTGCCAGGCAATCCCGTGTCATGTTAGCATCGCCATCGCCACAAACCGATTTGACCAGCTGACCCCGTACATTGTGGGTGCGCGTCGTCAGCCCGCGGAACAGTGCCGCCGGCGGCACGCCTAAGAGACTGGCCACTGAATTAAGTTCCGTTTCGCCTTTGACGTCTACCTCGAGACCCTGTAAGATTTACGAAGGATTAAATCCAATTAAATCTAAGAATTTAGAATCATTAAAACAAAGTGTTTTTATGTGAATCATCATTATTATCAATTTATCAAATGTGTAGAGAAAAGTAGCATACCTTGATAAGATAGAGTAAAGGGAACTAAGAATGTTCTTATATATTAGGTTCATTAAATAATTTTTAATACAAATAATATCGTAGTGTATAATAGCGTTTTTTTTTAGAGTTGAAGTTTAATTTGACGGGGGCATATAGGCGACAAGTTTAACTGAAAGAAATATTCCCTTTTTTTATCCTTTGAATGTATAATTAAAGTTGTACAAATGCTAATCAACTTGTCCCTGAATCCATAAAGAATATGGTATATATTCTTGCTCAAGATCAATAACCGAGTCAGTCTAGCCTTGTCCGCCTGTCTGTCTGTCTGTATAAATGCGTCAATGACTATTAAACACAGTTTTCAACGGATTTCTTTCAAGGGTAGATAACTTAATATTTGCTGTAAATTTCAAGCCGATTGGATAATAGACAATGAAGTTATTCAAGAATCAATTTCACCTGATTACGAATTAATTATGATTTAAACAATCCTTTATGTTCATTGATTAATTAAAAAAATATGACAAAGTATAAAAGGAACCTAAATATCTATAGAAATTTACTAAGTTTTTTCAAGTGACCATCAGCTTGCCATGAATTATCGAAATTCAACTGCATATGAAAGGCAAAATACGATTTCTTGCTCAGTATGTATTAAGATTTCGAACACGACTTTATTTCAGACGTAAATTACCCATAGTAACATCAGCACAAGAAATCAAAAAAACTCTGTGTGAAATAGCATTTCGAACTCCACGTCTGCGGGATGAACTCGCGAACTCTCGACACGAGCTCGTGAAAATTCGAATATGAGTAAACACTCTAGCTAATGCACCACATCGACATCGGAGACTTCTGTGTCAAGGAAACAATAAATGAATGAAGGTGTGGAGAGAACACTAGGTGGCGCTACTACATAATGCTTTAGAAATATCACACAGATGGCGGTATATGAAACAGGAACCAACTAGTCGCTTAATTTTATTAAGTGAAAAGTCTTGTATTTGTGGCTTAATTTAATTAAAAAGCAGAAAGTATGATATACAGTGTAAATTTTAAACAATGGAGGCAAGACAACTTAAGATTGTTAGCATTATTATGTATTAATACGAGGGGTAATCAAAAAGTGAATTTCCCTAGTCTGGCGTTTTACTCAGACGCCACCTAGCGGACTCTAGTTGAACATAGTTCCAGTGTAGGTTCTACCGAAAACAACGTAATTAGTTTTGGTGACCAATAATACTGTTTTCAGCAATACGAGCTCGAATCATGGAGTTACCAGTGCAAAGCGTGTCCGATTGTGAATTACGTTCCGTTATCCATTTTTTTAACTGCAAAAGGGTTAAACGGTAATGAGATTCACAGTGAATTGGTGTCTATTTATGGTGAATACTGTATGACTGTCCAAATTGTGCGAAGATGGCGCACAGATTTTTTCAATGGAAGAAGTGCACGATGAGCAGCGTGCCAAAAAGCGTTATTACAGACGATGCTATTGCAGCGGTTGAAAAAATCATTCAAGAGGACAGACGATTGACTATTAACGATATTTTGGAAATGACGCCTCCTGAATGTCAAATTCACCGAACTTCAGTCCATACAATAGTGTTGGAGAAGCTTGGTTACAGTAAAGTTTGCGCAAGATGGGTTCCACGCCTGCTTTCCGATAGTCACAAACAACAGCGACGATGTCTGTCATTATTATCTATGAAGTGATCAGCTGTTGTTCTAATCAAATATGTACATATAACAATGGGCAGATCAAAATGCGACGTTTCTTTAACTTTTAAACAATACTTTGAAATTATCGCCGCAGGGGAAAATAATGAGAACAAAAAAGGATCTTTGTGACAAATGCAAATGTGATAGATCCGCAATAGACCGAAACATAAAATATAAGTCCGAATTTTGGGGTCCATCAGTAACGGTGCAACTTAATGTGCGCAATAAGCACGCCTAACATTTCGATTGAGCTGCACTTACAAAAATTATTATTATTTATAGCCGTATTTTAGTCGAAGGGCAGATTAGAGCCTAAGAGTGTAGTGGATCCATTCAAAAATGCATCAAATGCATTTAACGGATATAAGTTCAACTGTATTTTTTTACAGATAAAGTTAACTTAAGTATTAGTCGACCCACCAGAGTTGGACATCGAACCTATTAAAGTAACAGCTGAGACGGAGTTATCCGAACTCAAATTGGAAGGAATACGTGAACGTGGATGCAAATCTAGGTTAAATATGTGCGAATATATTACCGAAGTAAATGGGGCCAGGAGTGATGTTTACTTGGAAGATAATTAGGGAGTTAAGTTAAGTAAAGTTTCCATTAAAACATTAGATAGTTTGGCATGATACATAATTGTGACGAACACCTGAGTCAATTTTCTGTATCAGCAGAAAAGTTACTGCTAAGGACCATAAAATACATTATAAAAAAAAAAAAATTGCTTTTACAATGTAAGATTAATATGATGAATATTAACCTTTTTAAATAAATTAAGTAAATTACATGTTTTTCTATTATTGGCAATAAATACACATTAGAGATAATTGTACTGTGTGTATTATAAATCTACATTTCTTAGTGAAATAATGTATTTTGTTTTAATTACCAAATCTACTTCGAAACTAAGAATTGAAATAACCACATCTCATTTCTATATTTAAATATAACACCCACATATTAAAAACAAATGAAAACCTACCTAGCTAAATGAAATGTCCACACCTAACACATACTTATATACGTTCTTAGCTATAAGTCATTGTAACTCACGCTTTCCCAGGGCACAGCCTTTACCTCCACTCATTGTTTTTAATTTACAATTTATAAAAACACGTAATAACTAAAATAAATGAATAAATAAACCAACATCATCTTGACAACCAATTACTAATAGATTTGAAATTATCCAAAAGTGTGTACCACTTTTACTTAATCACAACAAAAAAAAAGCAAAATAAAACACATTTGGTTCTGCTAGCTCTTCTAATATCCGGATGGGTAAATGTATCGCCATATATCTATGGCTATTGAAGCTGATCAAACATTAATGCACTTTATTCTCTCAAAGATGCTTCCTTCTGCGTGTAAGAAACTGTTCCACAACTTGAAGACCTCTTTTATAGAGTCGATAGAAAATAGGCTGAGTACGCGGAAAATCTTGCCCGCCCTTTTCTAAAAATATTATATATATTAACTGTAACAGAGCAGCAGCTGCGAAAGATCCGATTCCAATAATAACAGTGTCAAGGGGTAAAAAAAAGCAGCATCAAATCGCCAAATGTGGCTACCAGATGCCGTTATTCTAGGACTCCAAAAATAATATGCATAGGTCAGACTCTTAACTCCTCCCTCTACAAGTCTCTGCACTATGCTAAAGCTTATAGAAATTATTATCAAAGTTACCATTGATTATTAGTATGTGAAAAATGTACAAGTTAAGTTAGCTATATTTAATTTGGGTATTCATATTCCATTTCAGTAACCCAACGATCTCAAAAGATCTTAATAACTTACCCCACCATCAATGAACTGCACATTGCCAAGAAGGAGCACAGCAGCTAGGACACGAACCACATCCAAAAATGGTATCCCTAATATGCCCAAGCAGGTCTTCCAGGCCTGGAAACGCAAAGAGTCTTCCTGCTCGTTTTGGGCGATATCGCCGCGTAAATATCGCAAATTTGCCGGAGAGTAACCCTCCAGATGGAGCTTCTGGCGCTCCTCCTTGCTGAGGCCAGCCAGTAACTGGTAGAATATGTGATAGTTTTTCTCCTTGGGTAGGGGCCGTATTACGCGAGTTTGGTCTAGAAAGTAGCAGTGTATCTTGGTGCGGTAGAGCGCTCCGTCCGTCACTTGTACCTCAATAAACTGGCCAATACGACTGGACTCCGAGTTAGTAGTTGTTTTGGCGGAGCCAAGCGATCGTAACACGGTGAAGGCGGCTGCTAAATGCTTGAATGCATCCGTCTCCGGACCACCACCGGCAATGGCAAACAACTGGCGCAACATCAGCATGGCGTTAGCCGTCTTCCCTGCTCCACTGGTGCCCGAAAGTATAATGGCTTGAGGATAGCCTGTTTCGCCCTGCTGACGCACTGCCTCCTGGACTATTTTCTGTAGTTGCGGTGCCAGAGGAAGATCACGCGTGGAAGTGAGCGTTAGTGGGTTCCCAACGTCCAAATAGGGATTAATCGACAAAAGTATGGGTCCCACATTTGTCTACAAAATAAAAATTATGTAAAATTAATAAGCATATATTTAATGTAACCACTCCTTCCATAAATCATGTATATGATGATTGGAAACACACTCATTGTTGTTCGAAAAGCCAACGATTTCCCAACCATCTTATTTCTCTCGCTTTCCTTCTCTCGCCCGCATTCATTCTCCCTTCCTCTCTCTCTCTCTCTCTCTCTCTTCTCTCTCTCTTAAACTGTATATTAAGTACAGGCTAACAGACGGTATATAATTATAATTGTCGAAATTAACAGTTAATTCAGCTAGCGAGTGCCAGCGGAAATTAAATTTAATGACAAACTATTACACTAATTGCTGGAGACCGGGACACAGTTTGTCTAGTCTGGTCAGAGCCATTGCAAGTGGCTGCACAGGCCACAGGCCAGTTTTCCTCTAATTGAAGTGCTGAGTAAAAGTGAATCTAGCCGTTAACGAGATTTGTGAAACGATAGGAAGACAACTGGTTAGATTAGACCTGAATAGAATCGAATACTTACGAAATAGCGCTGTTCATTGAATCTGGCCTGAAGAGTATGCATGACCGCATGTTCTGTGAGCGGTCCCATCAAATGGATCAGATCCTGCATGTCCTTTGGCAAGCGAGTATTTTGATAGTGCTTGACACCGCTGGCGGAGGCCCCAAAGCCGATCGGTGATGTGATCACGCTCTGGCACGGATTGACATGCTTTGCCGATAGGAACTGTTGGCTGTGTTGTTGTAGAATCACTGGCGGCGCGATAACAGCTCCAACGCTAGAGCGTAGCGGCAACGTGTTCGAATTGCAATTCTCGCCATAGGGCAGGGGCAGAGGCGGCTGCGTTCCAATACCACCCAAGCTACCGCTGTTGCCTTTGTTATGGGTCAGAGCGGACTTTTCACTTAGTTGATGTGGCAACGGATGTGGAATGGAAGTGTTGCGTGCCGAGACAACACCGCTAGAGCCCAAATTACTCGGCAGCGTCTGACTGTAGTGGTACGTATGCTGCAAGACGTTTCACATTTAGTATATCGAAGTGGCAATTGAAATTATCTCCAATCCTACGTGCAGCAAATAGGAGTGTATCGGTGTTGTGTACTCACCTTGGGCAGAGTATGTTGACCACTACCATTTGCATGTTGCTGTAGCGCATTGGCAGAAAAACCTCCGGCGACGCCTCCAGTTGCCAAGTTTAGATTCGGATTGGAGGCATTTAAATCGAAATTGGCTGCCTTCGCACCACCTGTGCCAACTCCAACGCTAGCACCGCCTCCTATACTATGATGCTGTGCATCCCCGCCCCGACTCTGAGCTTGACCCTCCACATGCAGTCGGTTTCGCATGACCAGCAGCTCGGTGCTTAGACTCTTGAGCCGCTGTTGCAGGTGTACTGCCTCATTTGATGATGAAGCATCTGAAAGCCAAAAATAAATTATAGCATAATATAATATATATATTACTTTTTAACTAGTAGCTTTTCAGTGAAGAATTTGAATAAAATTGAATACAATTTTTTTTAATAGTTTTCTCAACAAGTATTCCATTTAAACTAAAGTTAAATTTTTGGGTTGGCTTTTCCAAGGAACGATTTTTATTGCCTCTTTTTCTTAAGATATTCTGTCTTATTGTATAAGCTGGTATGCGTTTAAAACTTATACCCTACACTTCCCCATAATTTAGTATATACAGTCGCTGGCTCTTAAAGATTTTCAAGAAATCAGCCAAACACAGTCCCTGTAACCGAAAGCAGTTCTAAACGATATTTATAAAGATTATTATACGAAAGGGCCTGATCTTTAATCAATTGTCCTCAGTAAGCTGCTTTAATTTTTCTTTGTTTTAATGTATTAAGAATATAGTTGAATAGCTTATATATATATATACATATACATGTAATGTTCATCTGTCTGTCCGGATGAACACACGCAGAAGAAGTTTGTTTTAAACTTTGAAATTGCTCCACATCCCTGCAAGCCGACAAATATCAACCGATAGTTTTTTATTTTTGGCACACCTTTGATCTATGCTGCAAAGGGTCTAAGGATCGGATAATAAGTACATAAGCTATATGTAGTATGTGTGCGTGTATGCGTATGTATATATGTGAAGAGTTCAGTAAAATTGTAGGTTAAGGGCGTAAGGTGGGGTATACTCGACTACAGCATATTACTTGTTTGCTATTATCGAAAAAATTGCCGATATAACTAAGTAGTCGTTATAAGCGATGTCGTTATAAGTGATGCATTTGCACAGAATAGCTTTCAGTTTTCACACATATATCCCGGTATAACCCTGACTTGAATGCCGATAATACTGTAATTTAACCAGCAAAGACTCAGACCCAGACTCAGAAGTCTTAGTCTGTAACCAAAACGCACAAGAGAATAGGCACAAAAAAACTTGGCATTCAACTGGATAAAACACTTATTACCATTATTAACCAATTCAGGCACTAAATAAGAAGGTTCGAGTCGATAGTGCCTGAATACGAGACACTCTTTACTTGGCTTTAACGTATTATAACCAGCAGTCTAATTCTGATAAAGAGAAATTCCACAATTTGAAGAAGAATAAGATTTATATCCCAAGGCTCACAAAGGGAAGATTGCTGAAGTCAGCTATTGATGCTTTATAAACCATTTGTATTTCATTTATGCGAATTTAGGTAGCAAATGTAAATACGTGTGTGTTTGTCTTTTTGTGCACATGTGTCAAGGGCTTCTCGTAGTCATGTACACTCGACTACAGCATTCTTGCTTGTTTTTCCAACAACATTTAAACATCATTATTAATGGGAAAAGTAGTCACCATAGGTAAAGCTTACCACAAAAGTTGTCCCAAAGTTATTCAAACATTCAACTAAAATCGATATCATTTATGGCGGAAAACCAGTTTTGTTTTATTTTTAAACTGCACACGAGAAATGTACGGTAAAAACAATGTTGAACAACATCAAAAAGTTTCGTTTCTTTATACCCTGGCCGTGGAGTTAGCTTCAATATCAATTTCATTTGAATACAGAGTTACTTGTACTATAAACATTTTAGGTTATCTAAAGAGTACAAATATTTTTCGAAATAAACTTAACCTGCGTACTGTACTGATACAGGAACATACACAGTGTACAGTACACACAGTTATTGAATTAAACATTGTTTTTATTAACGTTTATTTAATATACAATACATATTATGTATTAATGATAGTATAGAAATAGAAACAAAAAGAGTGTTAAACCATTGACTTTTTGGAAAAAAAGTACATTTTGTTTTTTGTTTGTTGCATGTGTTAAAGCCCGTATCGGCACCAGTCAAGAAATTTTCTTGGAAGCTGAATTCAGCGTGCAGTTTAACAGAGTTGGCCACTAAAGAGTAGACAACAAAAATAAAACCGACTAGCCCCACCGCCAATTGTGATGGCAACGTCAACGGCAACGGCAACAGCGACGGCCAAACTTAAATGTCTGAACGGCTGTGTTGGCGGCGTTGCCTGAAACGAAAACTGGTCCCGCAAATAGGCTGGAGGAGATGGCGCAACGAAGGTGGTGGAGGGCAAATGTTGCAAGCAAAAGCAACATACACCCATACACCAATGTAGATAGATGTACAGCTAAGAGTCTGATACAAGGGACTCATATACGTAAATGTATATACATACACACATATAAACATAAGTAGGTACTTTGGTTGTGTATGAATAAAAAATATGAATACGTTTATATTAAATTGGTTAAGTGTAGTCATACGAAGTTTGTGATTTTATGTTAACCATCTTCCAAGCTATTTATAATTGCTTGTGGTTCCAAGCCTTACATACAATTTCCTTTTTACTCGAATTTTGATTAAATTTTCGTAAATCGGGTCTTCACTATCTTCTGTGAGCTGGCATGAAAAACTACGTTAAGACTCTGCTCAAGATCAAAGCTATCGCTTTAAGATTGTGCTTCCGAATCGAGTTTTTCGAGTTTTGGAGAAAAAAGCGGAGGATTCCAAAATTTGTAAAAAGGGACCTACATACCAAGTGCGATATCTCTAACTCTCTGAGATTGAAGATTTCATATACATGAAAGTATAGACAGATGTATAAGCGTATAAACAGACATAGGGATAGGACTGGACTAGGACTGAATAGGTAGACTCTGCATTTTCATGGGGTCGCATATGCTTTCTTCTCCTTGCTATACACATTTCCCATTTCTAATGATTTAAAGGTACAAAAATAACGAGAACCTGTAAGTTAAGCAGGTATTCAAATGAAATACTATACACCAAAATGCTAAATCGTATTTGTTAATGACATGATCTTTATTCAGATTTAAACTTACAATATAGTTTGGTCAAAATCTATGGGAATTATTTTAGTCTATCAGCTTGCTTTCTACCGATCATTCGCTTTTAACAACATATTCCAATATGAATTGTTAACTAAAAGTAGTAACTGAGATTTACTATTTGACTATGATAATGTTCTATGAGTATTTTTTCGTCAAATTCTATTCTCTCTTAAAACATCAATACTTATTTATTTCTTAGGTTCGAAGCCAAACAATAAACTTTGCTTCTATAGATTACAATAATGCGGATAAAAAGAAAACGTCTCTAAAGCGCGACTGATTAACAAAAGAGTTAGGCAAGAAACTTGAAATGAAAATTTGCATAAAACTGTAGACGTTTTCTAGCATCTTTTTGTAGCACTTACCCTGGAGTTTTTTCTCGGTCTCCCAAAATTTTTGCAATTCCGTAAAATATTTATCCAGTATGAATACTTTCGACAGGCCCAATGTGGCCATCGTTGATTTACATTTGTGTGGCCACCGAAGAATAAAACCAGCTTATTTGCACTGCAGTCGCCAAAACACGTTTGGTTTTCAAATGCAAGTTTTGTTTTTTTATTTTTTTACGAGTATTCTTACTGTTTTTATTTTTTGGCGACGAGCGCGGTAAAAGGATGCAGAGCGAGCTACGTCGGCACCGGCGACGACGATTTTCTTATTTGAATAATTTTGTATAGTCGTACAAACACACAGCAGAAAACACGCCCGAACGAACAGGTTTTCCGCACAGGCTCATGCCGAGGACAGACAGAGACCAGGCCAGGTTGTTCTGTATCTGTATCTGCGTCTACGGCATACAAACTGAGCCTGGGGACAATATCGATACTGAGCCCGAACGAGGAATGGCTGTCTATCTGGCCATGTAAAAGTTGCAGCTGCGGCTACTTTTTGGCTGCGCAACAAGTAAAGCAACAACACGAACACCAACACTAACAACAAGAACACAAAATAAATAAACAAGTAAAAAGAATGCAGCAGGGCAGCAGCCTCTGTCTCTATCTGGCAGCTACTTTCGAGAGTTGTATAGTTCTTTTTCTTTTGAGTTTCTTCCCGTATTATTATTATTTTATTATTATTTTTTTCTTTTGGGAGCTCTCTTGAGCGCGCGCCTCTTTTATTTATTTTTTTTTTTGTTGAGTGCAGAGTTTTAGTTTTTTTTTTCGAAAAACGAGTTACCAACTTAACTCTCAGACAGAAGCAATCACACGCGAAGCTGAAAATCTTCGCGAGCTCAGAGTTGATGCTGAAATACCTTGAAGGTATGCAGTCTCAGACAGGTACACAACATACAGTGTGTACATACAGAGAAAAAGAGATATCATTTAGGTTTTTCTTTGGAGCATTGTCCTCACCGAATTTTTTAAGATACGAGTATTTTAATTGATGAATTTTTTTTATTAATTTCAGTTTCTTACAGCATATGTATATGGCTGCCAGCTTCACTCGCGATTCACTCGATTCCAGGCCAATTCGCAGACTGAACGCTAGCGCTTTAGCAATCTAGACTCCGAGGCAATGTAGAGATCGTTTCACTGTTTTCCGAATGCTCTCGTATGTGCTCTTTCTCTCACGCTCTTTCTCTCACGCTCTCTCTCCCTCTCTCTCTATCTCTCTCTCTCTCTCTGTCTCTGTCTATCTCTATGGCATTTTGGCTCTCAGGTAAATTTTTTCAAGAAGTAAAAAAGGTAAAAAGGGTCTCCAAAAGGTAACGTCTACTATTCTGTTTCTATCTCTATTTTTGTGTGCAGTTTCACAAATATGAGGTCAAGTGTTTGAACTATGCGCCTCTCGATGGATGGCTGGCTCAGCTGTTTCATTGCTGATCGCGTGTTAATTAATTTTAGTTGCTTATTGTTGATGCTGTATTTCATAATTCTCACATAGCTTATTTTTGATGCTATTAGTATTACTACATACTCGTTCATAAAAGTACGTACATGCAAAATTTACAAGTATGACACTCGAACTTGGATATGGTCAGCGTTATGGCTTTAAATTTTTATGATTGAAAATTAAACATCAATAAATATGTACTCTAGTATCATAGAATATCATAGAAATTAGTAGCGGACACACGCACAGAGAACCAAAAACCAACCAAAAACCAAGATTTTTCACAAACTTAATACACGACTGTTCGCCTAGCATGTCTCTTATTGAGAACTAAATTATACTTGTATAATCTGAGCTATCAAATATACCTAGCTAGATCACCTATATATACTTTACAGACATAAAGCTACCACATTTAATGGTTTCTGAAGTGTACGACCAAAACGAACGATTATTTATCTAAGACTTAAACCAACACACTGCATTAAAGACACGATCCAAAAACTGGTATGGTTACCTTACTATACTTTTTCGCCCTACCACTGATTCATTTCGCCTCACCGCAACCTCCAATATAAGATTCGCTGGAAAAGTGGATAATTTGCTGGCGGTTCTTTAAAAAGGGACAGTTGTTATAGAACAACTTATCATTCATGATTTATTTCATCCCTCAAACAAAATTGCATGCTGAGTCGAGGGTTTTCGACTATAAGAACTCTTTAACTCATGTTCATACATGCACAAATATAATATAGTACACATTTAAACGGACATATAAGACCCGGGCTTATATATCTTGTTGACGAAAGTAATTCTATATATAATGTATATATATGTGAGTATGAGTGTGTGGGTGAGCTTGTGTGTGAGTGCGTGAGTGCGTGAGTGCGTGTGTGTCTCTGCTGAGTTCAGTTAAAGTGTCTTCGAGCACATATAAGATCTGGGTTAAGGGTATCTCGTAAAAGGGCTCAATGAACTGTTTTATTGGAAACCGAAGCTAAATAAATTCATTTACCAAATACGTTAAAGATTTTTCAAAGGAGCTATAAGAGCTAAGTATATCCATCGCTTGTACTCCATCTTAGGACTCGTGAGTGATAAAAGGTAGAATGGAAACTCCGAAAAAGGCAGAACAATCACAGGAAAGCATTATCCACAATCGCTGATTATATGTAAAACTAATGCCATTGTGGGACAGAAATCACATCTCTTCTTATACTGCCTATATAATATATTATATATATATTGCCTATGAAGTTTGTTCATAATTAAACTTAATATAAAATAAATTCATTTAAAATTGATAACATTTTCAGAAAATGTGTGTACTAGGCAGAAGAAAGCATTTAAGAACCCGATGTGTACATATCTTATATAATATATAGTCTTTACTGGATCAACAGTCGTTTGTTCTTTATCTGTATGCACCAGAGTTCATACAATTACTTTTAGTGTCTGTGTAGACTAACTTTATACACACACTTTATAGATAATATGATAATATAATACAATCTATATTAAAATTGTTAAAGTGTTACCTGTTATATTTCCTGTTGTCCTATTGCATGTCTTCTTACGTTTCGCTGCCGGTAGTGTATAAATGGCTGAGAATTTAGTAAATCGCTCAACCACAGGGTTAACTTTTAACGAGGATTCTCGTTCCTTGGAGACTCTTAGCTCCGAAGTATATGTTGCGTCCACTGTTGGCGAAGCTTTACTTTGCTTTGGAGAGGGTGTGGTGGAGCTGTAAAGCATAGAATATTTGCTAGATAGAGAGCTATTGGAGGCACTGGGGGCACCTACCTGACTGCTTTATGGTACTGACAGAAAAAGTCGGGACGCATGCGATGTCGACAGAGAAAGTCCTCACACAGGCGCAGCACATCCTCACCATTTTCGATCTCACTGCAAATCTTGCTCTTGTCTTCAGCAATCTCACTGGGACTGGATGTGCGTTGGGATGCCAAGTTAAAGTTAATGTGGGCCGCATTTGTAGGCTGTAGCTTAGAATGTGGACTGTAAAAAAAGGCCGGCAATGCAGCGTCCACAAAGTCAGGTATGTTCTCAAAGAAGTCCGCGGTACGGTCGTAGCTACTGGTACTGGCGTTACTGGCACTAGCGCTGGCGCTTGGACTCTTGGCAAGTGGCTTGGTCAAATGTCGATCCACGTAGTCAGCGTATGTCTGATCCGGCAGCAACATAGCATCATCATCTTGCGTGACCCATTAACCAAAGATATCTGCAACAAATGAGTCGGTTGCAAAATCAATCGCGACAGCAATTCGAATTTTAATTGCGTTTAAATCAAGCGTCCAACTGTACCCGTCACTGACTGCTGACTGTTGTCGGTGGCTAGTGACTTGTGGCTAGGCTGGTTCCAGGTGGCTTCCGCGTCTGCATCTACGTCTGCACGCCCATAAACCTGTCAGTTTATTGGCGCAGGCGATTACCACGATTAGCGTGACCATGACGAAGGTGACAGACATGGACACGGACGCTAATGTCTTTTAGTGCATGTGACGGCGATGGGATCCTGAGCTGGCCGGAGACACTTGCCACAGAGGCTGACTTCAAGTACAGCAGGCAGTGGCAGATAGATGAGTTGCCAATCGAAATGAGACACAATATTTATGCCACACTTTAAGAACACGCGCGGTGTGGTCTCTGTCTTAAAGTTTAATTATGAAACGAGAGGATTTCTGCTGTTCACAATTAACTCAAATGATTGTCATAAAATGTTTCAAGTGTAGATGGCAGAATGATAGCCATCTAGCCATGCAGCAATGTAGCCATGCAGCCATGCAGCCCCAAGTCCCTGTCGCCAGCGAAGGCATTTGTCAGTGTCGAACACAGCGGGCGGCACCATTTAAGTACTCGTAGAAATTTAAGCTCAATGATATCTGAAGCACTGCTACATACTTCTGGATCACTATGGCGATTACCTAAAATGGTCGAGTGCAGACTGGGTTGGATTTCGTTGTACCATGGAGACCAAGCCGCAATTTTCTAATCTCTCTTGTGTGCAAAATAAGGTTATATCGTAGGCTACAAAAATTTTCCAAATCTCAAGCTAAAAATTACATACATTATTACATTCGTAACATATTTTAAAATATTTTGTCGAAAAGCAAAGCTGTGAATTAACTCGTTAATCCGTTAATCGTTACTTAATGAAGCTAATTTTTTGGTTAACTGATTAACTTTCAAGTTAGCTTGGAAAATCGCTAACGGACTTATTAGCTTCCGTTGAAAAGTTTAGGTCCGTCAATCGTTAATCGTTCGTAAAATGAGCCACAGTGCGGCTGGTTTTTGAATTAAATTAAAGCGCAACGTATTTTACATACATATTTTGTGTGAATGGTCAAATAGACCACGAACGCAAACGGTTATTTTAAATCATGATCGAGCTTCAACCAAAGCGACCCTGTTTAATCAAGTGTAGGAGTCAACATTCGAGAATGATCGGCTCTTTTCTAAGTGTTGTCTACTATTGTAAGGACTTTAGCTGCGTGCGGTACAGATTTGTTTGTGCATTTGAGTGTAAAAATGGAATCGGACTCAAAAATCGCTGAAAACCCGTGACCTCATATAAAGGATTATGTCAATTACTTATCCCGATCGGGCGACCAAATGTTGTTTTCGTGCACAAAGTGCTTGCCAAAAGAAATAACAATTTAACGAGTGCACCCATCTCTATATGATGCATTTGCTGAAATTGTTAAACTGGGGTCATGTCGGGGAAAACCCAAACGGACCATGCCGTTGGATGACAACCCTGCCAGTCAACCTTAGAAAACAATACAAATTAACATTTCGCAAGCATTCGGCACTGCAGTCACTGGGAGCAGTGTCCCGCAGGAAAAAGTGAACAAATGCATTTTGAACTATTTCAATTCAAATATGATTGCACTAAATGGCGTTTCAAAATTTAATGAATACGTTAAACCCTAGCGAGGAAACAATATCTCGGAGGACGTTGGGACGTCGCTTAATCGATGAGCACGATCGGCTGAAGAAAAATGTAATTGGGTAAGTAAACAAAACAAGTTTACAAAATTAAACGTGCTAACAAATTCCAATGATTTTTATTTCAGTATGTTGGAAGAAATAACTTGGGTGGCCACAACAGCTGATTGTTGGTCTGCTCATAATAAAAGCCATTTGGGAATGACAATTCATTGGATAAATCCTTGTGCAAGGAAAAGAACGCATGCTGTATTAGGTTGTATACGTCTTAAAGGACGTCATACATCCGATGTCTTGTCACAGGCAATGATAGATATCCATTATGAATTTCAAAACTAATGATAACATGGCCAACTTTTATGGTTTGCCAGCGCATATGAGATGTGCTGCGCATACATTTCATCTAATAGCAAGCAAAGATGCAGATGACACTCTTCAAATATCTGTGTTTAAAACTCCTTATAGAAGTGCAATGGCCAAAGCACGTTCTCTTTGGAATCAGCAAGCTGGCAGTATTGTATCCGCAGGCAGTATTCACTCTGAATTGGGCAGACGACTTGTTCTTCCAAGTACAATTCTAAATGGAATAATAGAGAAACAAAGACCTACTCTGCACAGGGTTATGACCCAATTTAAAATTCCAACTTTCAATGACCAAGATAAAAATGTAATGAAGGATTACGCAAAGGTAAAATCATATTGTACATGAAAAATTTTATAAAAATCTATGGTATTTTTTTAACATTTAATTTATATTCTTAATACTTATTTTTAGGTAATGGGACCTGTTGCTACTGCCCTCAATTTTATTCAAGGAGAAGCACAAGCGTATCTAGGATCTTTACTACCGAAAATTGCAGCCACTACATTAAAGCTAAAAAAGCATTAAGTCTAAGTGCTGAGTTTGTTGTGAACCTCTCGTCAATGCCTTGTTAAATGGCATAGAAAAGAGGTTTGATTCACTTCTGAACGACGGACAGAGCCAACTTGCTTCCGCTTTTCACCCTAAATTTCGATTAATATGGCTTGAAACATATGACAGCAGTACTGACAAGAAGATAATTAAAATTAATAGATGAAAAGGTGGAAGAAGCTTTAAGCAGCTCGAGCATTGAAGAGGACGTTGTTTTTGCCTCAGTTACAGAAGAAAAAGACCTTCCAAAGAACCACAAGTCTGTAAAAACTTAGGCCGAAAACCTCGTCAAAATGTGACTGGAGCAAAACTCATAGGATTCACAGATGCTGCATTTCTTGATGAACCTATTTTAATAAACTTGTTCATATTATTTAATACTGGAATACCTTCAAGTGGTGCAGTGGAAAGAATTTTTTGCATGGGAAAGGACATATTAGCCCCTAAGAGATCTTTTCTATCAGACGATAACTTTAATATGCTTATGTTTATGAGCTCATTTAAAATTTGATGAATAATTCGTAATAAATTACCTACTCTATAATATAGAGTCTATATCAACTATAAATGCCTTTTTTTGCTAAATTTCGAAATAAAACTAAAACTCTTTTTGTATGTTAACTTTTTAAGTAACGGACTAACAATTAACGAAATTAACTTTTGCTTTAACCGTCCCAGCTATGTCTGAAAGTTTCTCAGCCTCAGAGAATGGGCAATTTCTTTTTTTTGACTATTATTGTAAGGTTTCGTAAATATTAATCGAGTCCACTTAGAGAATAATCCCATTCATTTAACTTTTAAGAGAAATAGAAAATTGAACCTTCTGAAATTTGGCACTGAGGAAGAGTGTGTGTGTTTGTGCATCTTAAATCTTATGCTGGGACTTAGTATTGTATTAGGATCCATGAATTCCGTTCTATGTGTGGATTTGCCACTTCTCTTGCCGCATAATGGATCGCCGTTCAGTGTCTACCTGGAGAAATGGTTCTCATGTGCACGCCAGTTAGTTGTGTGGCAGGCACTGAGCTAGTAGAAGCTACCTAGGCTATTGAGCCTCAACTAAGGTTATTTATTCTAATTACGTAAGCGATACTCGTCTTGTATACAGTTTCCACTCAAAATACAGATCTACAGACGAAGACCTTGTTGCGGGTTGTAGCTTTGGTTCCTTCCTACCAACGTAAAGTTCAAGTTAAGCCACACTGTTTCACTGAGCTGGTCCGGGGCCCGGTCTTCAGTCCCGGCGATGACAACGCTTATTTGCATTTGTGCTGACACTAGCATCAACAAATCACCGCAGCTGGTTAGATAGATATGAATTAATTAGCAAAGGCCTTTAATTCCACAGAGAAAAGCTACAACTCGCAGTTGTGTATACTTTAGCTTAGTATTTTAGCCCAGTTGAGCAAATATTTGCCACCAACTTGAGGGCAACTGAAAATTTCTCAGGAACAAAATCACTGATCACAGGGTACACACAAGAGCTGCTCCTTCGTCGCCATATCTTCCCCATCATTATACTGTAAGTATACAGAGCCTTGGCCATAGTCTTCGTCTGGGTCTTGGTCTTGGTCTTGGTCTTGGTCTTGGGCGATGGCTATCCCTTCGATGCACTTTTGACTTGCTACATAGAAATTACATGATTTAACTTAATTTAATAAAGAGCCAAGGGCGCAGCAATTCTGTCGGAGTGCGATCGTAACTGGCAATACGAGTATTCGGACTCTTCTTGCGTGTAGTCAGTTCGTGCTTGGCTTTTGTGATTTACCGCGATTTGCCCGTAGTCCAAATAAAATGTTGTTATGCTACCCACAACAGGGCAATCGACCAGGCTGGGCAATGGAACACACATGCCTAATGGAACAACAACAACAAGAACTGACTAGTCCTACCCTAGCCCCTAGTTGCCATCGATACGAAAGCCTGACTTCGTCAATCAACGTGGTGGGTTCCCGCCAACGTCACTGGCCACACTTGCCAAAATCTTGCATGACCCAATTATGTGAAGCCCAGCATAGAGTTCGGAAATGTGCACAGTTTCTCTCAGTGTAGGCATTTGCACAGATCAAGAGATTTTGATTAATAGGTAGTTGTTTCGGCTGAGTTGGCTATTTTCTCAGTTGCTCGCTTCTTGGTCATGGCCATAACCATGACCACGCTCTCAGGCCTCAAGCTCCAGATAGACATAGAAAAATATGTTTGCCAATCGAGCCGACAGACGAAGCCGTCAAACTCAATTAAATTCTTTCCTCAACCTTCTTATACCCTGTACATTTTGCCAGTCAAATGTTCTTCCTGTCGAAGTCCCTTTCTTTTACATCTTTTACAGGTATTGTTGCTGTTGAATTGATGAAACTAGTTTCTGTTATTCAAACTATGCAAGATATCCAAGCCCACTATTTCAGTCGCATTCATCACTTGACTGAGTGCCTGAGGAATTTTATTCAGAGTTATTCATAAATCACATTTGCAGAGATAATTCAGCGTAATCATTATGTTCTTTCTAAAGACATTACTTTCTAGTAATTATTATAATTCCTGCATGTGACTATATCATGTTTCATTAAAGCTTTTATTGAACTAGTCGAAAGTAGAAAATATATCTATATATATATATATCTATATATATATATATATCAATTATCACACTATACGCAATTATATATATACATCTATATATATACATATTTTATGTGCAAGTGCGACCCCTTTCCGCCAACCCCAGCACCAACGCACCTCACAACAAAATAAAACTTGGTCTAATAATTATGAGTGGTAGAAATCAAGCTATCGGTTTTGACCTTTATAGATGTTTTCGATTTGTGTGAGATGGCAATTCTACAACTTTAAAACTTGATTTGCATCCTGGATACTCGTATAACGTTATTTGATTCATGTAATAAATTTGCTATATTTTCCGCTCATAGTCTGTGAGATTCATGCGTTCAGTTAGAGAGACGGACATGACTAAATCGAGTCGGCTATTGGTCCAGATCAATCATATAGGTATGTATACACCTTTTGTGGTGGGAAACGCTTCCTTATGCCTGTTCCATACATATATAAAACTTTATTAGCCTTCTTTTACCCATTTTAAATATGTTAAGCGTCGTCAATCAGAAATGATTTATCAGGCAGGTGAGACAGGAAAAAGAAATGGCAACGGACAGAGTTTTCCACACTGTCCAGGTGTTAATTTATGTGGGAGTCTTACCAAAGACGGAATCTCCACAGAAGGTGTGCGAAAACTTTTAATCGGATTGTAATTGCATTAATCCGAAAAGGCTTACAGCTGAGAAGCATTCATGATCGGTGTCACTAACTGTTCAATTCAAGCCGAGGCGACCCAAATCAGATCCCAGTTGGAGCAGTGCCTCAACCATATCCGTTGCCTTTAATTTCTTGTCGCGTGTTGGTTATGCAATATGATGATAGCTATGTGCTGCAATGCGATGATGCACTAGCATCCATTCGAATGCCGAATATGGTCTTAAACCGGACAACTGCTAAGACAACCAACAGTCCAGAAAAAGTTGCATTCACCATCCTCTCCATCGTGGGCTCAGAATAAGTTAGCAGTAAAAGGCATTAAACAATTAGATGCATGTCAAAACGATTGCAGTTGTCGCATCAGTTTTTTGTATCTCTTTATGAATCGCACATCTAAAGATTACATAATTCAATATAGCAATCAAAGCAATAATCAACACTTAGAATGGCACTTCAACCTGGACTTTTATGTATAAAGGCAATCCTTTAACCTTAACCTTCTGCAAAGAACAAGCAATTACAATTTCCATGCCCGATGCTAGCCAAAAGGATTCCAAAGCTTATGAAGTACGAATAACGAATTTTTCCTCCAAAGAATAATAAACTGATAGTTCTTTACGAGTACCAAACAATAATCCAAACGTTTATTATCCCAGCTTGAGTATCTTTAAGACGGCCACAATACAAGCACCACCAGCACCATAGAAGGGTTTCACCGAATGAATAAGTGCTACATAATTGTAAGTTGCAAGTAAAATGCCAATGTTAAGAGAAGAAAAATAATCTGAGTAAGGTGGGAATCAGCTAAACACTTAATATGTTTTTGACCTTGACCCTGCAGTATATAGGCATTGTCAGGACACCAAGAATAATGTTAGGGAAGCAGAAGTATGAGAATCTCAATGCGCTCTTTGAAATATGATTATAATTTGTGCGGATACAAGCAATAACAATATTACAAATACTTCAGCCTAAGTACGTCTACTCGTATATGTACTGGACCCTCTGTACTTTATGTTACACCCACAACAGTTCAGGGAGAATTGCGGAGGTCAGGGAACTGGAAATGGAGGTGGAGGTGGAATTGGCATCCACAGACATGCGATGCCCTCGAGCTGAGCATCACCTGCCCATCTTTTACTGAGACTGACTTTGATACAAGTCTCCAACTATTGTATTTGACTGTGCATTCCTGTTTCCATTCACATTCACATTCACGATCGCATCTGAATTGCAGTTGGCAGGCGCAGGCGCAGGCGCGGGTGAAGCCTGGACAGAAATTACATGTAGGAATTTATTTCAAAGTCTTGGAAAAACGTTCACGAATTTGTAGCTTGTCCTAACTGTCAGACAGCAGAAAAACAAAAGAAATTTTTGAAATCTCGAAATCAAGATTCGACACAGGACAGTCTCTTTCAGAACCAAACGATTACCGCAATTTGAACAACTATGGAAATTTTTTTTATCAACCAATTTTGAGAAATGCGAAAAATTCATCAAATCTGATAATCAGAGAACCTGCATTGTTGCCCCTAGAATCAAATAAATATAGACGCGTTACCTTTATAGCAAGGATTTTTTAATTTCGTACCAAGGAGATCCAAAGCTTTTTCCCACTCATTCCATGTACGCCACAATCCACCCACAATTGGGACCGGTTCGCATACAAATCATTATCGCCTCTTATTCGCAGAGGTATATAAGATATAAGACTCGCGTGAATGTATGTATGTGTGTGTATGTACATGTATAAACGCCAAAGGAGACACTAACAACTAATTAACACTTCCAGCTACTTCCACGCCTACCCAATCGGCTAACCGTTTTCCAACTGAATTAATGAGTGAATTGAAGTTCGCGTGACGACATGAAGTGAGTCAACTGCGAAGTCGGCGTCAACGCCACCGCCACCGCCACCGCGCGACAGTGCCACAGAGTCAGTCGAGTCGGTGTCGGAGTCTTCTTGGCACGCTGCAACCGTAGGAGCAAATGTCGTGGCAGGCAAAAAACTCTAGAAATCACAGGGAACAGGTTTAAAGCGGGAACCAGCGAAAACCAGCGAAATGAAAAAAAATTGGCATAAATGTTTATGATACAGTAAACGGATGACGACGACAACGTTGACTAACTACGATGATGATGAAAAACCTTGACTCTAAACATACTTATATATCCAGCCATGTGTACAGACATTATCTATAACGCTGCATTGTCTGCAAATACTGACAAAGGCCAAAAGAAATTCATCTCAAAGGTAAGAAAGTGAATTGTGGCTGCCTATGAAATTCAACCGGAACGGATCTCAGGCAAAGCTGTTGCTCTCTCTCTCTCTCTCTCTCTCTTTCCATGGGAATGCATACAAATAGCTTTTGGAGAAACTGAATAATATATTGCAAAGATTCGCAAGCAACAGCAAATACTCGTAGTGAACAGCAACCATTGCAACAGCAATGGCTTTCGTACGAGCAGAGGACAAGGAAGACACTGCTGACAGCTGTAATGTGTCGTATGTGTCAGTGTCTGACAGTGACGTATTCGATCAGCAAGCCACAATTACAATTTAACAATCTCAAAATCTTGAGAATGAGAATTTCAGACTTCGTCTTACAAATCGGAATTCAGAGTTCAGATCTTGGCGCTTCCAATTCCATTTTTTTTAGCTTCAAAAGAACTTAAAAAAAACTCTCTTGGAAAGTTTAAATCAAAACCAGTACTATAATATTTTTTATATTAACATATTATTCATTTATTTATTTGTATTTATTTATTTGTTACAAGCTTTTATGCAATCTGAAAATAGCTTTCATTAGCACAGGCCTGCGACAGACGCCTAAATCCACTTCCTAGCTGAGCTGAACTCAAGCCCTACAATAGATGGCTTAAATTACAATTGTAACTCGTCAATTCATTCAGAAGTAAATAAAAAGGGATCTGTTAAAGAGGCAGGACAATAACCGCATCGATCTACGCATGTCCGTCTGACTGAACACACGGACCATAGAGCTAGAGATATGAAATTTAGTACGTAAAGTTTTGAATACCACTCGTAAATAAGGTAAAAAATCGAAAAAACACGATTTAGATATCTTTTAAGCGCTAGTTGCCACTTTTTGCAGACTATTGATTGCAAATAACATAGAGGTCGGACAATAATTAGAGACTTTATTCTATTTCGGGTATACTCGACTATTTCTAACTTGTTTTTGTTCTCAAGGTGAGTACTAGAAATCGGCTGAAAAAGTAAAGTACATTCATATATCTTTGCAAGAAATGCTTTATCCCATCATCAGCCAGAGAATTAAAAAGATTTTCCCAGTAGTAGGTCATAAGTCTATGCCTTAAACTGTTCCCTGCCTTTCCCACTAACGGTTAACATAACACAAACAGATTATAAAATACATAATCGTATAACTACCAATGTGTTCGATCGGCTCCAAGCTTAAATTGAGTGTTGCGTCACATTACTTGTCGATAGCTTTTCTTTTTCACTTGCATCGAGTTTAAATAACAAAATAAATCTCATTTGTCTTTTAAGACTTCCACTTTATTAATGGCATTTCGAGCACAGATGCATATATCACATTTGTCTGTTTTATGTACACACAGTATTATTTTCTACAATTCTACAATTCTACAAAAAAATTATTAACATTGTAAACAACGCTTTTTTAATTTAATAGAAAATATATTTCACTCAATTCCAAATAGTAAACAACTCGCACGTAAAGCTGTTGCTTCCTTACAATTTACAAGACAATCGTACAGCAAACTCACGGCGAGCCGCGTAATTTTAACGTCTTCACTCGTCGTGATGCGTTTGTGAACTGATCTGGGGATGAACAAACAATGCATGGAACCGGTGCGCTCATAAAGTCACACAGGTGAGGTAAAGCAGCTGCGTTGTCTTCATAGTAATAGCGTAGCAACAGAACCTTACGGACCGAACTGGACCCAGCCAACAGATCTTTTGATGCAAGATGTTTGGAACTGCATACATCTTACACATCACCGTTCGAATCAAGGTACACACGTATATGTAAAACATATTTTGGGAAACCTTGAAGTAATCACATTAAAATTGTTATTTTTATGTCCTGTACACCGTTTCCAAAGTTTTCACTATTCAAATATTTTTAAAAATTCTAAAAATCCTATACTATATATTTTATCAACACCGGCAGAAATGGGATATAGTTAAGCTATATGATTGCTAGAAGCAATTCCAAATCTATAACAAACTTCATCTGCGTCCATTATATTCCAGCTTATATAGTATCTGAGACGGTCGGAGAGATAGTGAAACATATAGACAGGCGAAAGCAGATGGATATTGAAATATCGGCGCGGTTATTGAGAGTGATTAGGTAAATATATACCTTATGACATCGGTGATGCACCTTCTGCGACTTACATACATTTGCAAAACTTTAATAGCTTATTTTAACCATTTTGCAATTAAAGGGCTAAACATTCAGAATACTCTAATCGAGTTGGCACGACCACGAGATATCCATATCCACACACACACAAGTAATTGTCTGCTTGCGCTTGGGCAGATACTATTGCAGAGCCGCTGTCGAAAGCCGTGCGGAACGTCATTTTAAATTTTGTTGAATATTTTTTGTACTTCACAGAATCTAAGATGAATATGACAATGTGCCAAAAATCAAAATGAAAATGTGGGTTAAAAATCGTTTTTTTTTTTTCTAACAGGTATACGGATATTACCAAGCTATATGCGCAGTTTTAATATACCCATTTATCCCATTATTAATGCGTTAAAATAATAATAAAAGTATTTAGTACTTCTTTAAGAAAGCTCCAATCGCTTGGCCACAGTAAACGTTTGCATTTTAATTTATGGGGACGGAAAAGTCTGATTTGAATCGTTTGAATTAGAAACCTTTTATGCAACCAATCACTATATATTTGATAAAAGTTTTTAGTAAACCTGTAAATAAGTAGATACTTAAGTTTACGGCTCACAGATAATGTAAGCTAATCACTTTTATTGACTTAAGAAATTAGAAATAGTGATTGTTGCATCAAAGTTGTCAAACTCCGTTGCGCTCCTCCGGACGCGTCTCGCTGTAAAAGCCAAGATTCATAGTAGGTATCATGTTGCTAAAAAATGATAACTCAGCAGCCGAAGGCCGTACGTTGGGCAACTGGACCGGCTGCTGTGCAGTGGGTGGTATGCCAACTCCAGTGTGCTCATTCCCGGGGTGGGCCAGTGGCAGCATGGCAGCAATTTTTAATGCCTCCTGTGTACTCTTGCTCACGCTGTGTTGCAACTCATGTACTTTGAGATGAGTTTCAAGCTCCGACTGCTGCAAAAACGCAATGCAGCAGATCGAACAGGTGTAACTGGGGCCGTGGACTTCCAACTCATGACGCTGCAGTTGCTCTCGCCGATTAAAGCCCTGTCCGCAGAGCTTGCAAGCAAACAACGTATCCATGTGCAGCGCACGATGGCGCTGTAAATCCCGCTCACGCTGGAAACCTCTATCGCACACATCACAACGAAAGTTGCGCGAGAATTTCGAAGGTTGTCTTATCTTAGGCTGTGGTGGGAATGGCTGTTGATAAGAATATGACGGTTGTTGAGATGTTGCATCGGCCTCCGCGTAGACAGGAAGATGCACCTGCTCCGGTGGTATACCCATCCCGATACGAACATTTTGCTGTAGTTTTTGTTCAATATCACGTTTATAGTGGACCTGCTGGTGCATCAATAGCTTGTCTTTCCGCGCAAAGGAAGCAGGACACCGACCACACTGGAACGGCTTCACTTCAGCATGGGAACGCGTGTGCTTCATTAGCTCCATTGGAGTCTGAAAAGAACGCGGACATTGCTGGCACACAAATGGCTTTACACTGCTGTGAATGCGCATATGCTTGGTTAAGTTTGTATTCCGCGAAAAACTTTTTGAACAGACGTTGCAGGAAAACGGTCGGACTCCTGTATGAACAATCGTGTGCTTCTTCAGGTCCGAGCGACGAACAAATCCCTTGCTACAGAGGGCGCAAACGTAGGGTCGCTCTGCGTCATGCAACTCCTTAATATGCCCAATAAGTGCAGGTCGCGTAGTCAGCCGCAATTTACAGTAGTTGCAGGTATATGGCGCAGAAACGTCATGTGACACCACTTCGTGCTGATGGCAGTCCCTCTGTAAGGTGAAGGCCAAGTCGCAGTACTGGCAGAGAAACGCGCTCTTGGGATGCGCATTTGCATTGGCACTGGCGTCTACATTTTGATGAGTTTGTATAACTGCCATTTGAGAATCATCCATTCCAAGGTGCATGTCGGTATCTTCATCATTTTGCGCTTCTTCTTCATCCTCGTCATCCCACTCCTCATCCTCAAGATCGGCATCGACATCGGAGCCGAGAAATTCGTCATCGCTGGTCTCACAAAGTTGATCCGGATCCACGTCGACAATGACGCATCCTTCCTCGCCTTCCCCAAATTCAAATACGCCGGGGTTTCCATTTAATCCGGGTCGATACTTAGCATCCAAAGCGAGAATGTTTTTTAAATCTTGCTGCAGCTCGTATTCACGTTGCTGCATGCCCCGGCGCTGCTCATAGAAATCCTTAAGCATTTCTAGACAGCGTACACATATCCGATCTGGCAAGAATTCATGTCGTTCGTATTTAACACCCCAGATGCTCTGGCAGACATCAGCAATTAATGCTTTCTCGTTTTCTCCATTTTCAATATCATTCCGACCAAAATTCACATCCGACTCGTAAATATTAGGCGATTCTGTGCCCATGTCAGAGCTCGAATGACAAAGGCGACATCGCAATGAATCCGACGTAGTTACTGAGCCATTTTCCTTATCCTTAATTATTGTTACTGTATCTTCAGTTCCCAAATTTAGCATTTCTGGTAAATTATAATTTTTTTTTCAGCAGCGGCGGCGTTGTTGCGTTCAGTGTGACCGAAAGTTTAGTACAGAAATATACCGTCATTTATAGAAACTTTTGCCAAGGTAAATTTAAAAAAAACACCATAAATATACTAAATACTTTAAATACTTCAATTAAACATGTATCTATTCGCATTTAAAATTAATTAAGATTAAAGTGGTACTTCGGTTGGCCTGATAATAATTTAGCCCTCTACACCAAAACCACCCTCAAAAAAAAAAAAAAAATAACCAATACTTTTAATTATCATTGCATTGCCACTTCAAAGGAATTTAAAATGTAGAAAATAGAAAATAGAACGACTGATCTTTGATATTATGCCTAATCGGGCTTACGCTGCCCAGAAAACATGCACTATAGCTGCTTACCAACTGTAGGAGCAACCTTCACAGAAGAATTGCAACACTCGGATTTGTGACGTCACAACAAAAAGTTCGCAAAATTCAAAATAACTTGAATTGAATTTTATTTTTTCTTATGTTAGTCCATACACAGAAGTTACACCCTATCAAAACATAGTTTAAATGCTTATTTGACTAATAAATACTGTACCCGATTTAAAAGCAGAGGACCCACATTTACAATATGATACTATTTATTGATTACTATTTGTTTCCTATTTATATTAACTTGCTTTTAAAAATTCACTGTTTTTTTTGCTTAAAGCAACAGACCTTTTTTCGAGTTTATACATATCCTTCTTTTTTTGGGCCGGTGTACATCCACTATATATGTACATATGTACATAGTTTTAAAAATCAAACAATACCGCTATGTAACTGTATTTTGCTTTAAAAATCGCATGTTTATATGTATGTATGTATTTACCTTCTCTTATCTTCTGTATGTCGACTGTCGCTTTCAACTGCTTGAAAAGTTTTTTCAACTAGAGGTGGGCGCGTGTCGGTAAGGAAACTAGCTATCCTCAAAACAATTGTTGGATTATTAAAAATTATTTCGTAAATCTTAAGTCTTTATTGCAATAACACATTTTAAATTGTGCTTTTAACTAAATTCAACTACTTAGATAATTCAAATCGTTTAAAACACAAAACCGCAGTAAATAAATTCACGATTACGGGAGCAAGCACGACATGTTCGCATATTCCCTTGTTTGAACATTTGCGCGCTCACACACACATGGAACCAATGCACACCTAGGCAATACGAAAGCTCATTTAATTCATTAGTCTCTGAATGGCATTTGTCTAAAACGAATGTCGGTGCAAAGCTAGAAATACTCGTATTAGAATATGCACAGTTGTCCAGTAAAAAAATTAGCTTGGCTATTCAACCTTAACAAAAAAGCAATTAAGCTCACGATTGTACTGTATTTAATAGAAATGCTAACTGAATAAAAAATTTAAATTTAATATTTTTGGCAAGTTGTGAATTTAAAATTACCATCAATTGCATCATAAGGACTAGAGTGAAAGACTTTAATTTAATTTTTGATCTGCAGCTATTAAGTAAGTGGAAATAACAATGCTGTGTCGTTTGCGAAATAGTGATTTCATTATTGCTCCTGTTGCTGTTAAACTATGTACACAATAAATTTTTACATAAGTACCGTTCGCTTAAAAGAGTGTGTTGTCAATGATAATAATAATTTTAATATTAACTGTGATTTTAAAATAAAGCTGTGTCAATGAAAAAATAATAGAGCCGCAGTCGAAAGCCGTGCGGGACGTCATTTTAAAGATGTTTCAATGAAAAAATAATAGATAAAACATAAGAATACTGTTTGAAAAATACGTAATTTTCGTGAATAGTGAAAACCATAAAGTGTTTACGACTATGCGTGAGCACGCCTGAGGGTACACTCAGTGCACCACGTGCTACAATTTTCCTATAACCGGACATACTTTTCTCTGAAAGAATCTGTCTTATGAATTCGTGGCCCGATCCTCGGCGAATTTATCTTAGAAATCCTTTATATTTTTTCACTTCAAATCTATAATAAATGTATTGGATTTGGAAATTGTTCTTGGTTATAAGAGAGTTATGACTTAGCCAATTTTAAATTGTATAAAAATGGGACTATAAGGTTTTTGCAAATGCATGTAACAGGCTGAAGAAAGCATTTCCGCCCATAAAAAATTCACTTATATATTTTTGATCAGCATATATAGCCAAATCGATATAGCCATTTATAGCTTGAATGTTGCTATCTTAGAAACTTGGAGCTAGAAATACACAATTTCCTGTAATGAAAAAAAAATTTAGCTTTCGAATAATAAACACAGAAGTTATTCAAAACTTAGTTTAAAAATACGCTGCACTGAGCTACCGGCAGCGGTGAATTCGTACAAGCGCAAACTAATACCAGCTTGTGATTGGGTATGTGTGTGTATGCGTACATGTATATGTTTAAGAAGTTTAGTAAGAATGTGCGGCCATATCCCACCTGGGTTAAAGGCAGCTCGTAGTCGTCTACTTACCTACAAATTCATGATTAAGGATAAACCAATGTACTGCCTTAGGTTCAAGTATACCGTTAAGTACAGTACATTGCAAATTTTATTGAAACAGGAAATATAGGAAAACTTACTTCATAAATAGTAAAAATCAAATATAATGAATAGATACACTAATGATCATAATATTTTAGCGTGTATCGTACCCTTTGTACGCATTTTCGTTAGTTTTCTAAATCGTAAGCTTATGCCGTGTATTACCTAGCGTCCTACCTCTTTTTATTGGTCTAATTATTATAAACATTTTCCAATGTTTGTGTATATATATTTTCAGTGCTACATATAATATATGTACAATGTGTGTACATATGTACTTGCATTTAATATAATAATGCTAATAATGATATAATAAATATAATAATGCTAAGATCAAACAATGTCATTCAAAATCAATTGATTGTTCGTATATGTAAATAAGTAAATACTGTAATAGTATATACACTAATAGTATATGTTTCCATATAATCGTAACGAGACAACTTAGTTATATAAGTAAACTCTCGTGTTGAAACTGCAATTGTTGGATTAATTTTAAATGTATGGAAAGTTGGTACAGGACAGCTATAGTATTACGCTCACAAAAGTTTACGAATTGCGTAGGCGGAGGCATAATATCATGTTATATTGTGTGTGTATTCAATATGCATGTAGACATATGCTTGTGAATGTGTGCGTGCTTAAATATACATACATATGTACATTTGCCGAAATCATGTCATATTCTTATCAACACGATTGGCTGTGTGAATGAAATTTTACGCGATTTCCGCAATACGTAGTTGATACACATGAGGCGATATTTGTTTATTTGATTATTATCAACAGAAAATTCATAAATAAATATTACGAGTGTAATAGTTATAATAAACGATACGCTCAACTTATTATTATTTCCATTATATCCATTTCACCAAAAATAAGTCATTGAAGAGAATATTAAATTGTCTACACCTGTCAATATTCTCACTATACATGTACAAAAGCGCCCATCAAGCAACATTTAATTTAATTTGTACATTTCTTAAATAATTTGTGTTAACCTTTAACCTGACTACGGGATACCCTAATCTAGGCCTGACTCCTGTCAACATTAGTTCTACACATAAAATTTAATACTATAAACATCTCAATGTAAATATATTCATATTTAGGCTTAATTTAACCAAGTTCTTAGTAGTAGTAGTAGGATTAAATAAAGAACCAATATTTTTAATAAAACAAAGATAAAATAAAAAGGACACATACACATACACAGTTTGCACTACACACACACAGACGCTGTGTATGAATATGCACTATATATACTAGGATTGGCGCTGCGTCCATCTGTCTGTTTCCACAATTTCATTCTACCCATTTCACTTACTTTAAATAAGGTTTGGATATATCATAAATATGTCAAAATATACTGTATGGATCTACTCCTTCTGCTTAACCTGTGTATTTACTCATATAAGTTGGGGCGCACATTACTGATACGGGCTTGAATTGCTGTGTCAAAGTTAGACGCTTTAAATTTGGAACAAAAAATACCTAAAAATTACCGAGACAAACCGAATCCCGGAAGAACGACGCTGCAATCGATATCTGGAAAACGCTAAGAATCTAAGATCCGACCGCAAGACATTTTTCAATTCCTAAAGTAACCGTAGTATCACTTCCACTGCTCCTACCTCTGACAAGCACCATGGTATATCCGATATACGTACGTGTACACTCTCATAAATGTACGTGTGCGTCAATAGTTGTGTATGTATATTTTCGATCGATAGAAATAGCTGATCAATCCATCTGTATAAGAAGGCATATGGCAGAGAGCTACAGATCCCATACATAGGCTATCACAGTATTCTTTCTTGTAGGTAAACTTAACTTATTTCCAGTGGGCAGTGCACATGGGACACCACCAAACAGGAAAATCTTTCTAATAAGTGCGCCGATGTAAAGAAGGCTTGGTTTTATTTCCCCTTCTGTCTATCTTATCGTGTTATTTAATCTTGAAAGCTTTAAGTTTAAAGTCACTTATCTGCCATCATGTTTGTTTTCCTTGTTTTTCTGCAATCTGTGTATAGTATTATTATATATATTTTGTCATATATTTGAAATATGTTATACGTATATGCCCAGTAGCCGAACAATCACAAAAGGGATTTAATTTAAAGATAGATCATGAATAAAAATATATTTGTTATCAGACCTGTTTCACATTGCAATTAAAAGTATTTATGTTCTGATAACAGTCAAGGGGATATTCAAAGTTTAATTCGATAAGTTATACTACACTTGACTTTCCAAAATTCAGAATGACGTGAATGTGAATTATAGGGGTAAAACAGAACTATGGTTTCAAACAAGCAAACATGTTACTGGGGGCCAAGTAAAATTAAACCTAAATGTAGATTTGTGCAAATATATACCAATACAAGTTCAGTGCCTTAATGCAAACAAAACATTGATCGGTACTTTTGAAATTTGACATTATTGATAACCGCTATGTCATTAATACTTGTGGTAATTGAACTTTTTTAAAGGCAGTACCTGTGGCAAATGAGTTTTCAGTGTTATGTTGGTCTTCAATGGTGACGGACGTGTGTTTACTGGAATTAATTGAGCTTGACGAAATTACGATACAATATATAGTATAATTGTGAGTGTGAGTATACTCCTAACTCATTATTTTACCCGAAATGTTAAAGTACATACTAAAATGAAACAGTTGCTGTAAAACTCAAAACAAAATTATAATGATTAAGACGTAAATCATTTTTTATCGGTACTTTAACATATGATATTAAGTAAACGATACGTTAGTATTCGAATACAATATGAGTTGCCAAGCAAGCTCTTATCTGCTTATTTGTTTGTGGACGTGTTTAAAAATCGATTAAGTTCTCAAATATATCTTTTCATACTCTTGAAATTTATCTACATACACATACTACACGCATATAATGTTTATCTAAATTGCCAACCCAGATTAGCATTATCCCATGTGTATAACATTGTGCTCATCCATGTAGTAATTTGATTTATGTGGATATACTATACATATAAATATATATATATATATACATATATATATACTAACGGATAGGCAGACGGACATGGCTACATCGAATGCAAGAACAAACATTGATTGTTCGGAAATAATACGCTAAGTTTATTTCAATACCTCAGTTTTCGTGGGCAATTACATAATAATAACTATTGGATCGGCTTAAGAAACTTTCTAGACTAGCAAAATGAACACATGTTTTTACAGCTCGCAGCAGAGAACTTATTCGGCTCAATTTATTGAGCTGCAAAATAAACGGTTGGCTTACAAATTCAAATGCTCAGATAAGTTAGGTCAAAATTATATTTTTAGAGCGGTACGTGGAGTCTGAAATTCGGTTAATTTAATAACATGACAAAAAGTTGTTCCATTAATATTAATTTCTTATTTAAATTGCAAAAATGTATTATTAATTAGAGTAATTTTATCTGTTATTATTGGAGAAATCGGAGGGCTTAACCAAACATCTCTACGTAAGTTTTTACGCAAACTTCTGTATAAATATATGCGTGATTTCCGGATTACAAATTCCTTACGGAATTCCCTCATTCCCCCTTATCGGCTTTAAGGGGGAAGGAATCTATGCAAAATTCAGACGATCCGACTACCCCCTCCCAATTTTTCTAGTTTTCTATTGTTTCGCCTATAACGTTTGTCGATAAGTGCAGTTTAATGGAGAACACATAATTTGTACAAAACTAACTAAATTCACTTTGTAATCGTTCATTATGAACTAAATACTGTTATCAAGAAAATTTCAAGAATGCCTCAAATACAATAGAAGCATTATCCATTTTTAAATTTGATCGAAATACATAATTCGACTTTACGAAATATTTAAATTTTAGTGTTAATTGTCATGAGCGTTTCAATAACAGAACGAAATATTCGATGAGGATGAGTCTCCCTAAACATCTTCCACGGTATTCTTGCGTATACATGAGCGCGTGTATCTATAAGATTACAATAACTAGAAACACCAAATTGTGGTATACGAATAAAGTTTGTTTCAATTTCTGAATATTTTCAAATGAGTTCGTACTTAGATATCTTCGATTTTTATGCAAACACTACATAATATACAATATAATTAAACCTAGTATTTATTATTTACTTTTGCAGTAATCTCACATGGTAAACGGCTACTGTTGATGGGTTGGAGTCCAATAGTTAAATAATGGTGTGCACTTGTGAAGTAATTGGCCTCGCCTGCGTTGTTGTGCTCATTTTGAGCATTTCGGCTAAAGCGCCTTATCAGATGAGGATGATCATTGTATATTTTGGAGCGGGTGCGATCGTAATGTTATGTATTCCCTTCATGATCCTGAGACCGAGGGACTATCGAAATGGACTGTAAGTAATGTAATAAATGTATATTTATACATATTTAGAAAAAAAAGAAATGTTTACTAACGAGTTGTTTTCTTTTATCTAGTGTACCTTCTTGGGGCTTTCGGAAGTTTTGCAAGCTAATGGGCATCAGCATGGAGGTGCGTGGTGTTGAGAACGTGAATAAGCAGCATGGAAGTGTTGTGCTTATAAACCATCAAAGTGCTTTGGATTTGTGCGTGCTGGCGTACCTGTGGCCTGTGATTGGAAGGGCAACTGTAGTTGCTAAAAAGGAAATTCTGTATATGCCTTTCTTTGGTGTTGGTGCTTGGCTCTGGGGTACTCTATACATAAACCGGTCGCGCAAGTCTGACTCAATCAATTCGCTGCAAAAGGAAGCTATCGCAATAAAAGAACGCAACTGTAAGATTTTAGTCTTCCCGGAGGGTACACGCAACTCCAAGGACACGCTATTACCATTCAAGAAAGGATGTTTTCACATTGCACTCCAAAGCAAGTGCACAATACAACCTGTTGTCATTTCGAAATACCCATTCTTTGATGACGAAAAGAAAACTTTTAGACCAGGACATGTTGTAATACAAATTCTCCCTGAAATATCAACGGAGAACTATGACAAGCAGAGCATGGATAAGTTGGTTGAGTATTGCCACTCTACCATGCAGGCGGAATTCACAAGGCTGGGTAAAAAAACTTTGACAGCGAAAAAACAGTCATAAGACTTCACAGACTAGGATTAAACTCAGGATAAAATAATGATCAGTTTTTTTAACCGAGCCAATTAGGTTCATGTAAACCGGATTTGGAATATTTTATTACGGCTTAGTGTTTAATGATCAACAGTATATCATTAATGCTCGAGTGTATTTTTGATTAGATTTAACTGGCTTTAACTTATACACAAATAACTTTATATAAAAGCATTCATATGTAGGTGCTGGTATATTTTAAACATTTTCTAAGCCAATAAAAATGAATACAAAAATGTAAGCATACAGCCGCATTAGTTTATTATTTTTAAGACTTGCCAAACAGTAATATTTCAATAATAGCCAGTTATATTACCAATTTAACTTTTATAAAAATATATTGAAAAGTCAACCCCCCCAAAACACGTTCAACTTGTAGGTGTCAATAATGTTTGGTAATTGAAAAATTGATTTTTTCATATATTAAGCACGACATATGTTTTATTTATTTTAAATTTCTAAAATTTTATTTCATTCAGAGTCATCCTATCCATTTGTAACATAGTCTTTTCGATATACAGAACCGTTGCTTTTACTAAAGCCAAAGTTACACAGTAAGTTATGTTAACTTCGATCAGATAGCTCGTAACGATACAATTGCCGCCCTATGTTACCTTTCTATCTTCGCTAAATATTTGAATTGTTCCGCTCTTAACTGGGCACTTCGTGTTTTATATGTATATATCACTTGGTGAGCCGAGGTGATTTGCGATTGAAATAGTTATCGATACTAAAATATCGATGTTCCGTTTATAAACCAGCTGCTCAAAAACGAATCAAACACGAAATAGGTAAAACTTTGAATGCAGATTTAACATCGACTTGCAGCTAGTAAATAGACACTTTTAAAAATGTGCTTTGCCAATTTCAACACGTAAACCGGTCAAATATTTTAGATTGTAACCCTATTAAGTGCGAAATATAAAAAATTGCTGTAGCTTGGTGAAGATGGAATCTGTGGAAATTAAAACCGAAATGGAGGACAAAAATACGTGTGTAGTTAAGGTAGAGCCGGAATCTAAAAACGATTTCTGTGCCAAAAATGAAGCAGCCAACAGCTCAATGACTACTCTAGAAACCGATTTTAAGTCGGAAATTGATGCTGAGCCGACGGTTGTCGGTGAACTGAAGAAGCTATACGATATTGAGCGGCTACGTGAATTCGGTGACGTTCCCTTTGTAATCAAACGGATGGAGCCACAGGACTTAATTATCAGTTATCGAAAGGCTGTAAGCAGCGTTGAGTCAATCTTGGAAAGACTTCGACAAAACAAAGTGCCGAATGACTCCGGCATTGCTCTTCGGATTGCGAATCACACGCCGTCATCGTGCATTTTGATTTTGGCGTGAGTAGAATAGCAAAATGAGCGAATGCTAAGCTGTTTACCCTAACATTAGTTTAAACACAAATCCTTTTTTTTAGTATACTCAATCACCAATGCTACTTTTATTATAACGACAAGTTGATATTGTCAAAAGCATTGCATGCCCAAATGTGTCGTACTGGAATTGATTACCTGATTGTCAACGGCCATATGCCAGTGGGTGCCATTTTCTTCGAACGTGTCGATAGCTTTCTTGTGTATAATGAAGAATACAAGCTTTTCAAACTAAAGCACACGGACAGCGATCCTCCGACTCATGCTAAGGCGCCGTTGCCTCCCAATATGTGCTACGCTATCACGACAACCGGCACAACCGGAAAACCAAAGTTAATCTATGTACCTTATGAATGTATCGCACACAATATAGTGGGGCTCAGGTAAGAGAATCATAACTCGAAATGTAGAAAAATAAAGTATCAATTAAGTATCTTTTAATTGTATATTTCATAAATGATCATTACTTCAATGTTCAATGTAGGTTCAATGTAGATTATATGAACATGAAAATATGATGCTAAGTTTCAGTGCTGGCTTTACGAGACTGTTATCTATCCATAAGAATTAGTTTCTTTTAGGTATTAAACAAATTGCATTTATTTATCACTATTTGTCTTTTTACAGCCGAAAGCTGAGTATTTCTATGGCTGACATAATTTACTTGGGTACACCTTGTACCTTTGATCCGTCTGTTGTGGAACTGTTTTTGGCATTGGAGAATGGTGCCGCCGTCCTTATTTGTCACTATTCCATGAATGAATCACCAAACCGAGTTTTAACTACATTATTTCCCACATGTGTAACTACTCCGGGCATCACTGTGTTGCAAATGACACCGTCATTATTTCGGCAATTTGGAGCCAATGCCATTCGAGAACGCATATTAAATAGCTCCAGTACATTAAGGTGCGTTTACCAATTGAAAAATGGGTATTTAAGGATATTTAATTATTAAGTTTGTGCCAGGAAGGCAGCATTTCCGAAACTTGTAGTGTGTATTTATATATGCGGATTTCCGTAAGACTTTAAATGAGATGTATTCCACCTCAGTTAAAGACTTCTCGTACCCGGGTACACTCGCGTATAGCATTCTTACTTGCTGATAACCACAATGAAATGTGCTATAATTTTAGAGTGCTACTTCTAGGAGGAGAACCTTTTCCTTCCAATGTGGAACTAGCCACCTGGATGGACCCTCAAGTGCTACACCAAAAGTATATCTGTAATATATATGGCATCACGGAGATTTCATGCTGGAGCATGATGCACATTCTAGAATCGCTACATACTCGTGTACCCTTAGGCACGCCTATAGACGATCAAACTGTGTTTTGCATTAAAAACAAATTCAATGAAATTCTTCAAAGTACGTGCCGCGGTGAGCTATGGCTGGGAAGTTCTACTCGTCGGTGCTACATACCCGAGGTTGATGATCTGGATCAAAATAACGGTGTGACAGATTCCATCTGTTATCGCTCTACTGGAGACCTGGTTCAGCGCTCAAAAAATGGATCTATAGATTATGAGGAACGCGCTAATAATATGGTCAAACGTGCGGGTCATCGCATTAGTCTGGGTATGTATCGTGTGAATTGTAGGTGTAGAAAAAAATAACAAATATAAGAACATATTTACCTCCGTTACAGGGCAAATCTCGCGCAAAGTAGAGAAGTGCTTACAAAGCAATGAGCTGGCCAGTTGCCTATGGCAGGAAGATTTGCAAAAGATGATCTGCTGTATTCGAAGCCCACAACCAAAGACAAAGGTGCAACAGAGGGTGCAGACCTTTGACATACTGTCCAAGCTTTCGCCTGCTGAGCAGCCAGACAGATTTGTTTATCTGCAGCATTTTCCGTGCAATGCGCATGGTAAGCTGAACAAGGAGCTTTTGCTCAAAGAGTGTACCTTGTTAGCACAGCCAGGCCAAGATATTCTCAAAAGCTTCCTTCATGACAGGCTCGAGTGTGTGGATTCACAGAATGAGAACGCTTCAAAAAAAGCGAGGTTAGATCAAGCTATCTCGCCAACTAATCCTAGCGGCTATGATCTTAGTTTTCGGCAAGCTGGCGGCACGTCTTTCCATGCTATTACGATTTGTCGTGAAATTGGTCTACAGATGTGTATCGACGATGAACAGCGACACTTGTTTGAGTTACTCCTAGACGAAAATGTGCCCCTACGAAACGTGTTGCTGTTCTTAGATAGTGTCAAACTAGTCGCTCACAACACCAAAATAAAACCTTTGGTCGCCAATACAGCCGCTTGCAGCAGTGAAGCGAGTGGCTTAGTCATAACACGGTACAATAACCCGACCATTAACTTTCAGTACCACTGGAAGGTAAATTTCAACAAATGCATTGATTCCCCAGTGGCACAATACGAAGACCGTTATATATGCGTGGGCGCTCATTCAAAGTTAATGCGTACACTTGATGCATTAACAGGACAAGAGCAATGTACCATAAAACTGCCAGACCGTATTGAATGCAAGGTCACATTTGTTAGTGATCAGCTAGCTATAGTCGGCTGTTACGACGGTTGCCTGTATGGCTTTAATCCGTTGACTGGGAGTATCGTATGGAACGTAGACATTGGGGGCATGATTAAAGCACAGCCTTTATTATCGTCAGATGGAGCTCGCATTGTAGTATGTAGCTATGCGGAGGATTATAATGTTATTTGCCTAGCAACGGAACGGCAGCAAGTACTGTGGTGTATGCGCTTAGGCGAAAAAGCCATCTTTGCATGTCCATTAGAGCTACCCGAGCAGCAGGCGGTGATTATTTGTTCTTTAGATGGCAGCTATGCGCGTATCTCACTATTGGACGGCTCGGTGGAGTGGGAACAAAAGTGCAAAGAACCTTTTTTTGCCTCTCCAGCTTTGATTGAATCCAGTGCCCAAATATTTATCTGTGCCGAGGTGGCTGGACGTGTGCATGCCTGTCATGTAGACAACGGACAGATCGTAAGTCCTCGTAATATATATTTTATACTGTTACCTCTACTTATATTACGTTTTTTAGTTGGCTTCGTATGCAGCAGAGGGCAATATATTCTCTTCGATTGTAGTCAGGATTCCGCCAACATACATGGGGTACACTTTTGTGGTCTTTGGATGCATTGATCATTATGCATACTGCTTGCGATGCAAGACAAATGCAGGACAGAGTGCAGCATTTGAGCTGCATTGGAAGGTTGATGTTGGCGGTGCAATATATTCCACACCAACAATACTAAGAATAGAGCCCAGTGACAATTTTGTATTTTGTTGCTCTACAGACGGACGAGTTGTATTGATCAATCTGGGCAGCGGTCAGATACAATGGTCCGATAAGCTGCCGGGTGAATTGTTTTCAACCCCTTGCTATATAAAAAGCCTGAAGCGCGTTTATATCGGATGTCGTGATAATTTTTGTATTGTCTAGGAATCTAAAATAAAATTAAGAACGAAGTATATATAGGAAAATGGAAATTTGTAGTTTATTTCAATATTTATGAATAAACTGAAATCTAGCCATCTGAATTTGCACCATTAACTCATTAAGAATAGGTAGACAATGGATAGACAAAGAAAAGAACACATCTTTTGTCAAGAGAAGGTTTACGGGAATAGGTATGCCGTAGATATATATAAGTTAGTTTCAACTTGAGCACTTAAATAATTTTCTTTATTCATATTACATAATTGTTCTATAATTTTAATTTTTAATTTATTATGGTGGTGAAAATTGGATCCAACACTGACAAAATAGATTTTTTCGAGAAACAGTGAAACCACGCGCAGAACAGCAATGCCGCTATGAGTATTCATTGAGTTTATTACCCAATGTCATAATCTGCTCATATGTTCGGAAGAACCTTTCAAGTGCCGCCTCGGAGTTTGCTTCTAGAGTGTACAACTTACTGCAGCAACTCGTGCAGGATCCAGATTCCAAATTGACGTCTGCAATCTGGGAACATTCTCCCGCTGAAGAATGCGTTGACTCTGCTTTGGCACACTGAAAGCACTCAACTTTTTTCTGAAATTGTGAACTTGACATTTGTGCTTCCTCAGAAATTTGCTGAATAGCTAGACGCATACGGTGGGTGAGACGAGGATGAATATAAAGCCGAGTAATACATCTCCTGCCCCATCGGTTGTTTTGCTTTTCTAATAGTTTTCTTTTCCGCTGAATTTTTCTTTGGGTAGAGTGTGATTTCTGCTTTTGCCTGCGTACATATTCCAGCCGAAGCTCTGTTGGTGTCTTTTCTTGATGCTCAAAATACTTAACCCATTTTGCTCGTTGCTCTTTTATGTAATTGGCGCTTAAAACGGGTTGTTCGGGAGTCTTCATTTCAATAAAAGAAATACCGCTATTAATGGTAGGAAATGATTCAGCACTAGGGCTGAAACCATCGAAATACTTCCGCTTTTTGGCTAATTCCATCATTTTTTTGCGACGTTTCTTACGGGCTAATAAAAACGTGAGACGCTCAAAGTTGCGCTGGATGATGTTCAATTCAAATTCTAAATTCTCGTAATTTGAATCTCTGTTATGCGCCAGTATCAGGATATTATAGTAATATGGATCGGATTCATATAATTTAAGAAGTTCCTTGTCCGACTCTGTGACATGCAAAAATTTAGACATAATCAATTCGTAAAGTTTTTTTACACGCTCATCATAATATTGTTTATTTAGTTTTTCCAATATCGTGTCAAAGAATTTTCTGTGTTTATTAGTAAACTTATTACCAGTCTCCCTTGATGGCCTTTTCGATTTTGACGAACTCCTATGTCGTGTTGATAACATTGGTGATGGTTTATACATCTCATTACAAAGCAATATTTGCATTTTCGACAGATACAATTTTTTAAGCTTTTCTATACCATCCTCTATGTTATAATTTTCCTCTGTGACTATCACGTTGTACTCATCAATAAGGCTGTTCCAAAGCATGTCTATATTGTCTCCTTCAGCATTACCAGTATAAGTCCAATTACTGCTTGCCTTAGACAAACTTTTCTGACTAAATAAAGTATGTATGATATTAGAAGCTATATCGTGCATTGTGCTTGATCTAATGCTTTCGATAGACATTAGCGGTGCCGATAGGCTTTCTTCATCAATTGATTTGAATTTTCTATAAGTTTCTTTTGGAATATTGCCCTTTCGATTTTTATCTTTACCACCTGCCAATCTATTAATCTTGGTATTTTGGTTTAATTTACTTGCACGTTCTCTTGCATTCTTTCTTAATTTAGGGATTGCTTGGAATTTATTTTCTATTGACTTGCAATCTAAAGTTCTAGTACCGCCATTTCGGCAACCACAAGTTTTGCACTTATATTTGTTTTTCACTTTGCTAAAAAATGTATCTTTCCGCAGAAGACACTCAGGTTTTTGACTATCTGCAGCCTCTATCAAATCTTTTGAATTAAACTTGTCCCCCTTCCCTTGAGAAAAAATTTCTTTGACTCTTGTAGAGAGTTTCAGCACTTTAATAACAAGTTGAATTGCTTCAATATTTTCAACCAACAGTCCTGCCATTGTACGCCTGTCTTTATGCAGTGGACCTATGGCACGTACACTTTTTTGATCCTTTATATAACCGGTTATTACTTTTCTCAGAATATCATGGTATCTGCCTAAAGGGGCTTCGATTTCCTTGCTACATTTGATATATCGAGTAAACGTACTACAAGTACTCGGCTTGTCTACAAAATTTTGATACGGACTTTGTATTAATTGTAAGCAATCAACCAACCATTGTTTACACTTCTCCAATGATGCCAGCTGTTGATTTCTGATCTCAGCGTCACGTTGTGCATTCAATATAATTTCACTTATTGTTTTCAACAAAAGTTCTCGGATATTTCGGAACTGTTGCAAGCGCTTCAAACTCCGATCTCTACTTATGAGAAATCGTTGGTACTGAACCCGTCGAACGGGCAGAGATTTTAACATTGCTTTAGATTTTTACTATTTTTTGTGTTATTTTAAACTGTTAACTATTATTTAAGCCTGACATATATAAACTGGCTTTACTGTCGCTCCAGTAGACGAGTTTATTAAATGGCTGAATATAGTAATTTAACCTCAACTAAGGGGCGTATGTAAATTTTCAATTAAAAGAATTATCAATATTGTTTAAAATTCGGCTGATAACGGAGAGTTACTGGTGCATTTTTTTATTTTAATCATCTTCTGCTTGTACTATTATTTCTTATATTATCTTAAACTTTGCCCGATATGCTTTTGAACAGAGCTAACATCTTGAATTTCAATTCAAACATTTATTCACAAATGTTAAGGAATAATACAGGATTAATCACGAAAAAGCCTTCTCTTGTCCACTGATAAGTTTCTTAATAACAAGAAAATACAAGAATACAAGTAAGAATTGTACAGTCAAGTACCTCAGACTGGGAGATACCCTTAATACAGGTTTCAAACCCTTAGGGCAAAGTAACATTTATCCCAGCACACATATAAATATAAAGACACACACAGCCAGAAACCATACCAAAATTCTGAGCAATGCGGCTAACTGGAATATTATTCCTTATGTGCTTATGACCACGATCTTTTGTGAAATATTAATATAGATCAAGAGTGATCATATATAAATCGTATAAAAATGTTGGTTATGTAACATTTAAATGATATTGCGAGGGTGCGGTAGGAAAATCACAAAAACATTAGGACATTTTATTTGCATTCGGTATATATAATATAAGAATTTACAAGAACTTGGCTAGATCGACTTGACTATTGATTCTGATCATGTATATATACACTGTGTGGGGTCGGAGAAGCCTGTCTTCTGCCTGTTACATACACAAACTAAGTACATTCTTTGACGGCATTTTGGATGGCTTAAGGATGTAAAATGATTTTTACACAACACGTTGATATTGATAAAAAAAAAATGCAAAAATTATCTACAATAGATAAATTATTATAAAGCGTGCTTTTTGTCTGTTTTTGTATCAGATGCTTTGGAAGCTGCCTTCAAAATCTCAGCGGCCTTAGCTTTGTTACGACGCATTTGCTCCAAGTCCCGTTCCCTTTGCGGTATTACCTCTTTCGTGTTAGGTAAGCGTGAGCACTTTGCTGGTATTAGAGTAGAATTAGATAAAGATGAAATTTCAGGTGCATCCGATTTTGTTTCTTCGGCGGCTTTTCGTTTTGTGCGCTTTGGACGCGTACCAGCTATTCCTGGGTCAATGATAGCTTCCTGTGCTTTAGATGTCATTGCTGTTCCGTTTCGGGGCCGACGAGTAACTCGTTTCGGTTTCTCAGGGGTCTCTGACTCAATTTTACCAGACATTTTATTAATAGCATCTTGTACCCGCTTGCTGACCTTTGGTTGCTGGACTCGAAGCGCGCTCTTCGCCGTAAAATAATTTCGTATAGTGCCTTGAATCTTCTTTTCATTCATTTTTTTTATGACTGGCAAAAGTATGTCATCTGTTTTCGACGTTGTCCAGCCAAAAGATTTACGTGTGAATTCGCGTATAGACTCAACATCTGGAGACCCCCAGCTAAAGGCATCACGGTTTTCATCAACTTTTGGAGATAAATATGCATCTACAACAGACGAACTTGGAAATCCTTCATGCAACTCAATGTTCTTGAGTTTCTTGCTTAGTGAAAGACGTGTTGAACTGCCAACTGGAATGCTAAGGTTCTTATGCGCCTGCCACCATTCTCGAAACTTTACTAAAGTCGATAAAACAGACTGCATAGAGAGATCACCCCCGCCGATAGCTGATGAAGGGGAGCTTAAGGAAACAGAATCCGATGTTGAGCTTGAAAAGCAAGCGAGTATTTCTAGAGCAGTTACAGCGCCTATACCATGTATGCCTATTAAAAGAATATATGTTAATACAAGCAATAAAGTTTTGTTACAAGCTTTCACACTTGCCTGTAGTGTAATCACTGCCTACGAGACAGGCCAACTGAATGAGCTTGCCGCGATTGCAGTTGAATGTCTGCTCAATCTGAGCGGATTGGAACTCAAGCACATTTTTTTTTTGAGCAAAAAAGTTTTTGTAGACGGTTCGACCTCCAAACAACCAAATGTCGCTATCGTCCGTTATTGTGCCATGAGTAAGTTCTATGGCATTGAGAAATGCGCACTGTGCTTCTGCTTCCATTGGCGCCACAATATAGGGAATGCCGAAGAGCCGTAACAGCTCCTGACAATCGTTGCTCATGCGCTGACTGATGGACATACCCATACGATCTTGTCGGTTGCGTTCGACTTCGAGTTCGCGGCGCTCATGTGCCAAATCGGTTGCCATTGTTCGTAGCTCATTGTGTGTTTTTTTGGTTTTCAAAGCATCTGCTGCAGTTTGAATAAGATTCTGAAAACAACATTTTAAACATACGCTTACGCTAAATCTGTGACCGATGGAAATTTATAGCAGAGTATTATTTTACCTCTGTGGATAATGACTCCTGCTCCTGCTCCTGCTCCTTGATCTCAAAAAGTGATTTGGACGCTTTACTAGATTTTTTCATTGGTGAAATACCATCACAACTGACATCATCCACAGCGCGCTTGCGTCCTGATTTCGGTGTACGCTTTACAAAGTATGGCTGGGCTACTCTGGGAGTTGTAGGTGGCGTAACTTGTGTGTCGGATGGCTTGTCAGGGGTACGCTTAATCCTATAACTACTCTCAAAGTATTCTGTTATTGGTTTGCTTTTGCTTGGTGTTTTATTTTGGGATACACGTAAGCTGAATTCATTATCACTGTCACAAAGCTCAATGACATCCTTTGATGTTGTAGGTAGTGTAACTTTCGAGGACTCATCGTCGGAAGACAATTCTATGACTTGGCTGTCACTAAGTTTGATTGATTCCAGTTTTATGTTTTTAACTTCATCCCCTTGTCTTCTTATCTCATCCAGTATGGAGCTCAGAGCCACTGGCGACTTTTCCGTATCTTCTAAGGGACTCAATTTAATATTTTTTACTTCTTCCGTTTTCTTTTTAAGTTCATCCAAAATAGAACCAAATGCGACACTAGGTCCTTTGTGTACTCTCGTTATTTCTGTTTCTGCTGTGTTATTAGCGGGTGTGTTGTTTTTACGACCATCATTATCATCCAACTGATGCTCCTTATTGATTTCTTGCTTGGGTACTGCTTCCTGATTTATATTATCCATAAACTTTTTTTCGTTTTTGAATACCTCCGCAAAAATATCATCCTCTTGGTTTAAGTGTTCTTTGATATCCACGCAAATTTCAATATTCCTTTTATTTTCTATTTCCATACCGTTAGGAACTTCTTCCAAGTCTGAATCAGTATCGCTATCTATACATTTAGCTTCTTTTAACTTGGCTTGATCTTCCAAAAACGTTAACTTACTCTGTTCAATTACCATCGATAGCTGCTTCGCTTCTTCAATTGAACTGTTGGCATCGTTAGAAGTACTTTTCAAAATATAATTACCATTCGAAAAAACCCCCAAGCTCTGCGTATCATTCAATTGTGATGATTCCATAATATTCACCACCTCATTGTCGTTCATGCCTCCGTACTCAATCATATATGCACGCGCTGGTCCCTTGGCTGCATGGCGCAATTGTTTGCTTTGCTCGCGATTTAGCCGCAAATCTTTATCTGAATTATAATCGTAGTCCTTTTCATCATACACCTCGTTAGATTCTTCAAGAGATAACGCTAAAGCCTTTGCTAAGTCGGCATCATATTGTTCGCCAAGTTCTTTCTGATGTCCATCGCTGATCGATTGGCATTTCTTAGCATTGGCTGATGTGCAAGGTTCTTCATGTGGGTCTTCTTCCACAATTGTCTCGCATTTTGTTTGCATTTTCTTTTGGCTATTCTCTAAGGCCACTGCTTTCTTTTTAAGATCATTTACTAATAAAAATCGAGTGTGTTCGTCAGAGCTTATTTGACGGGTACTCTGTTCTATGGCAGTGGGCGTGACTATACCCTCCTCGGTGAAAAACTCTGACAGCTCTGCATAAGTAAGTGTATGACCGCCCATCTCTTGCTCAGCTTCTTCAAGGCTTTCCTGCACGGCACGACGCTTAAGCAAACGTTTCATTTGGAATGAGCAAAAGTCATCGCTACGTGCTGGTAGCTCATGGAGGCGACCCCAAGAGGACTGCTTGCGCGTCTCCTTGATGTCCGTTAGAATTTCAAGTCGCACATCGGCAGGCAAGTTTTTAAAATGATGGCTTTTTACGTCGATAGCTTGTAGGTTGGCATTATACGAGTGGCGCGCCGTTGATTCATCAAAGGAGCTGTCTGACGTTCCGCTGGCACTAGGATACTCCTGATCATCTTGGTCGCTGTCTGCCTCGTTGATTTGAGTAGCTGTTGAAGCTGGCAATTCTGGCAATTTAAAAAGATCGTCTTCTTCATTCTTGCTTGACTTTCCAGCTGGGAGCCGCTTAACAGGTGATTTCATCAGAAGCTCTGCATTTACACCCAACGCCTGCTGTACCACCTTTTCCTTGGCCAAAGACTGCAGCAAAAGTGCCTGAATACGATCCGCCTCATTGCTGAGCTTGTTGCGTTGTTGCTGACGACGAGCCTGTTTAGGTAGCGAACAGTGAATGAATTATTAAAAAAAGTATCTGTTGCAAATAAAACTAAAAGATTGACTTACAATTGTATCACGTTTTAGTTGTGGAACACAGCCGTCAAATATGAATATCGGGCGCACACGATAATATAGTAACTTGCACAAGCGATGAAACAGACCCAAAAGGTGCGCATTGTTTAGTGCAGATCCTTTATTGTCCTGGAAACCCTTTACAGCCTGATGCAGCCATATGGAAATATCTATAACATGTACTCATTTAGTTAATAATTGACCGGCTTTTTCACAGAATTTCACAATATATGCAAATTAGAATAGTCTCTTACCAACGGCAAGCACTTTTCCTTCCAAGGTATCAACGGGCACCGGTTTTCCACATGGCTCTATAAGCTTCCATAGACCAGTTACACCCATTTGGATTATAAATATTTTTAGAATAATAAGTATTTCTTTAATCCATGTAAATTAGATAGCTTTAGACCAACATCTCAGCTGTATCAAACATAAAAGCGTGTTGGAAAATGCTTTCGAAAACTGTGTTGACAAAAATATATACGCAAAGCGTAATTGGAAATTTTTTAAAATATCGAGCACATAAATCTTAACATATTTTTAAATTAATATTGTGATAATAATGAACTTAAGTAAGAAAATATATTTTCTTTAAAGGTCTCTCTTTTATTCATAAAATATCGTATGCTTAAAAAAATATGGGTATAAAACAAATATCAGCTTCTTTACAAAATACAAGTGAGTAGTAAATAAATTATCAGTTGGGTAGCTCTTCATTATCAACGCCAACTGCTCCTGCACTGCCACTTGCAGAGGCGTCTCCAGCACTAGCGTCTTTTTTGTTGTTGGCTTTACTCTCCTTTTTATCTTTTACCATCTTTCGATAGACCTCCAAATCTTGCGTTAATGAAGAAACAAAGCTTTCGAAGTCCAAGTCGTTAAGCGTCTGCAAAATATCCTTAGCCGTTATTGTCCTATGGTTTTGTTTATGTGCCAATGCAGTCGAAGACGATGTCACAAATATTGCAAAAACCGAGGCTGCCTTGGCAATAGCAGCACGCGCTTCTTTGCTAACATTGGAACCTTCTGGTAGCGCTTCTTTTATTAAACGGGCAATCACAGCATTGGGTAAATTTAAGTCTTCAATACGTTCAACCATTATCTTTATTTTGTTTTGTTTTTATCCTTTTTTGTATATTGTGAATGCAGATAAATTCAGGTCTTGTTGCTATTATTTCCCGCGTTAAGCATATGCGATGCGACTAGTGTTGGGCAACACAAAGTGCGTAGACTTTAGAGATGTGACTTACCTTCATAGGAAGATTGACAATTGAATTAATAATTTTTAAAAATATATGAAATAGCCACCACCAAGTTAAATATTATTTAATTTCATTAAAAATTGTGAGCTAAGTGTATGATTCATTAAACAGTCTGTGTTCAGAGATACAAGAAGGTTTAATATAATGGCGTCAAAATACCGATGTGCCATCTCTAAAAGTGTTTTGCTTTCTTTATTTATTAACATTATTTATTAAAAGAGCAACAGCTGGTTTGAAGAATGCCTGTTATACCTTAAAGTTTGCTACTGTTATATTAAAATGCAATATCGTTTCGCGGTCTTTTCTTAAATTTCGGCTAGAAGAATTTATTTATATCGAATTTATATTTGAATTTTGCACGGAATTTAAAGAAATAAAATCATTACAAAATAAGCGGCAATCAAAATATTCGTAACGGCAGTTTTTTCAGGAAAGCTGTTATTAACATTTCAAGAAATGTTAAGTTAAGTTGTTGTGTTTTTGTTGTTGTGGCAAAAATCAGTGTTTGTCGCTAAAATTTTTGAGTGAAGAAACGAGTTAAATGAAAATAAGACAATTTGAAATTGTCTTTGAGAATTTTTTTATTTTGGCCCCAGGTGATACGTGTTTTGTGGTTGTGCACAACCACACAACCACCACGCATATGGAGAATACGGCGACGACGGCAACGACGCCAGCAGCACCAAGAACCCCAAAAAAACGCAGCCACAGTGAATACCATGATCCAGATTACGATAATAAGCCTGTCACGGATCCCAAGGAGAAGCGCCTAAAGAGAGAGGAAGACGACACTTTTCGAACAGCTCAACTTAAACGCATTGAGCAAATCGTACGAACTGAATTTCAAAAAGAATTGGTTTTAAAAGAGCAACAATTAGATGAGATCGATACGCGATTGTTGCTGGCCCGCCAGCTACTGGATAAACTACGTTACCATGTAGTTAGTGAGTACTACAAGAAACAGCAGGTGTTACTCACAGCCGGAGATGTGTCTAGAGTGCGATCCAGCGAAACATTGTTTGGAGATGCGGTTGAGCGTGCTGGTGCGCAATTGCCTTTGCATCCCGCTATAAAGAAGATAGTAGGAAAACGGCCCGCTCCTATACAATTACACCTGCCAGAGCGAACGGCCGCAACTCTGGCCAAACAGACGATACGAATGCGAAATCCAGCGCACCGGAGGGCAGAGCGCCGACGGCAGCAGAAAATACGCAATCAGGGAATCGTAACCGATCATTCCCAAAAAAAGGAATGCGCGCCGAATGGAGCAAGCAACGATGATCAACCGTGCACCAGCCAGCAGGCCCACATGCGTCAGCTTAAGCAGGAATCGAAAGTACCTGCGCTGAATGCTTCGCGCTTAAATAACAAAAGTAAATTCCACTTTGTGGTAGGCAACACATCTAAATACGTGGGAGGCGTTGAAACCGACGCCCGAGAAGGCCAAGCGCTGGCTTACAAATGGCTGGTTTACGTGCAGGGTAAAGACCTGCCACAACCGCCGGAGGTGTACCTTAAAAAGGTGAGTCGTGAGTGATTATTTGTTGTTTTTTTGTTTTTTATTACATTTTATTTTAATATTATTACATTTAATTTGTAGGTACGTTTTCAATTGCATCATTCCTATCGGCCCAATGATATTGTGGATGTGCACTCCCCGCCCTTTCAGCTGACACGACGAGGCTGGGGAGAGTTCCCCATGCGGATTCAGCTCTACTTTCAGGAACATCTTCTACAAAAGCCTGTTCAACTTTTACACACTATTGTGCTCGATAAGACTATGTGCGGCCTTCACACAATGGGTGGTGAGACAACCGTAGAGGTTTGGCTGCGTACTGATTCTACTGACATGACCAGCGAAATGAGATCCCCGAAATCAGTTAAACGGCAGCCGCTGACGATTACAAATGCAATCACTCCCACCAAGGGTAATTCTAAGGCGCGGACTATTTCAATTACACAAAATAAGGAAGAGCTAGATGATAATTTATTTGCCTGCATTAATAAAATTGAGGTAAGCGACGATATTGACCAAATTGAGCCTACAGTGCTTGTTTCGGAGCAGTTAAAGCTAAGCAGCCCTAAAAAGTTGCCACCCAAGTTAAACACGACCAGCAAAACAGAGCTACGCCCCAGTTCCGTCGACCCAGCGCCTGCATCAACTCCACTTTCCTTGGCAAATAGGAATAGCTGTACCAAAAAGCAGCTTAACATGCCTGCGCAAATGCGTAATGGGCACGCCAAGGCACAAGTTAAAAACGTGGTGTTTCAGAAAGCAGGCAAGCTGTATATCATTGATCCACTGCAATCAAGGCTAAAGCAGGCTGCTAAGCAGCAATCGCTACTCAAACCACAACTCAGTTTGCTCAAGCAACCCACGCAGCAGTTATCAAAGCGGTGGCAGATTCTGCAGTGTATCCAAAATGATCACGGGTATGCCAATATGAGTACTCACGAGATTTCTACAGCGCTAGTGACGCAACAGAGCCAGTGTTTGAGACTCGAGCAACTGTTTAGCGGCATTCCGTTCCACAGTATGCGCACCGCTGTAGAATTTTTGCTGCGTCGACTTCCTTTAACGGGTGCAGTGGGAAGTGAGTTTGTCTTTGGAAACCATTCATGGGCAGCATTTACTGCGTTGCCCGTGCTGAGGCAGCGCTTCTTCGAGTACATGCGCGGACGTGTTTTGTTGCGGTACATGCGGCAACATCTACGCTTACAGCATCTGCACGCCAGCGGTAAAGATCCCTTCTGGAGCACGCGTGAAATCGTCTCCTTTGCACGTGTTCATGGATACACACCACCTCTAAAAATGCAAAATGCTACCCGGCAAAAAACAAATTTAGAGGTTGCACCCTTCTCCAAACGCGTTCAACAGCAACTTAAGGAGGAGCCGCAACTGCAACTGTTAGTGTATTGCAGTCTTACCTCACGGTCTCGCCTAGATAGTTGGCTTTTGGAACAAGCGACACGTTTGCAGTGTTGTGAGCAACAGATGGATGATCAGCAATTGGTCGATGTAGTTAACCTGGATCCACATAGGCAGCGGGCTCAACGGCCTCAAAGCTTGAGCTCGAACAATCGAAAGAGCCATCAAATGCTATACATACCACCGCCTGAGCAGCTGGAAGCTGCCACACAGCTGGTGCGCGACATGTGCAAAGACGTAGGCCTTGTTCTGGACACGGAACAGTGCGTACCAGGCGTTTCTCAGTCCTTAACCCTTACTCTACTTGCCCATGTGCTACGGATGTTTGTGGAGAAGTTGCTGCGACGCGCTATGGCTAGTAAGTTGCAACAACAGCAACAGCCCCGTGCGTCGGAAGTTCTACCCACAGCGGCAGCCAGCCTTGAGGTTTCCTTGTTACCCTATGATATAGGACGCGTTATTGCCAAATGTGCTGAACTCGATTTTCTTGGCAATTCTAATCTCGGCGTGGTCCATATGGACACTCACTCCTAGTCATTGCTTCTGTTTAAATAGTGTATTGTTTGTCATTCATCTAGCATAATGTCCATCGGGATGATTAGTAAGATACCTGTATGCTATATGTATTAAATATGATATATGTATTTTATAAATAAATTTATATTGTATATTTCATGCCTTCTTCTTTGTTAAATTTTGTATGCCCATGTTTATTATCTGCTTTAAATTTGCACACAGAGTTAGAGGAAGTGTTCATATCGCCGGGTCCCGGGGAAAATTCTAAAGTTTGGAACAAGCTTGATTTGAGTCTGCTATCCGAGAGCCAAATTTGTGTTTACGTTTTATAGTCTTGGCTATTCTTAAGCAGGAATATACAATAATATGAAGTATTTAAAACCAAGGGTGAACAAGATCATGATATCAAATGCATAAACAAGTTTAAAGTTATTACTTATACATTTAAGTTGCCATTTTTTATTTTCTTTATTTAAACTTTATTTAAGAAAATCTGTCATTCTTCTCTATTTTTATTAGTTTAAACGGAGTCTTCTTCATTTTGTGCACCTGTGAAGAATGTGTCGCTTGCGCATTTTAAAATACGTTATTTTTTCTTTTAATTCTAGAAATTGTTGACTAAGTAACGTTATGTTTTTTTTGGTAAGTGCGTAGGACTTGATCCACCTTGTAAAAAAACTTTATATAGTTGAGAGGGTCAGAGATACTTCCTTCTGTCTGTTACATACATTTGCACAAAGTCATTAGGATCGTTTTAATCATTTTTCAGTGGGTCCAAGGTCAAAATTTAAGGCAGCTCTTCAGGGTATTCTGATTGCAACTCCCAGCTAGGGTGTGGATATTGTAATGTGTAAGGCGAAGATTATGGGTGGCAGTGCTTTGATTTATATTAAAAATGTATTATCGGTAAATCGAAGAAAGAATTATTGCCAATTTCATTAAGCTGATCGGCATTCAATATACACGTAAAATTAAGAATCGATGCATTCATATTATTTTTCTTTAGTAAATATATATTTATTTCATTTAATGATTTTTGCTTTTCAACAGTGTAAATATTCAGCTAACGCTTTTCTTCTTAAGGTAATCTATGTTATTGCATTTATAATTGTTGGAACAGTCTACAAACAATTAAGGTAAAAGGCTTAGAACTAATGAACTATAATTATTTTATCATTTGTCATGTTTATATTCAAAAAATAAAAAACTTCTTTAAATTCAATAATGCGATACTAGTGATTAAATTAATTAATACAAACACTGTACGCTTTTTTCTGCTTATATAGGTAGAGTTTTCATGAGTGTAGGATCACAGCCTTTTTAAGAACATTGAACAGTAAAGCTCTGTTCTATTAATTTAAAGTTTTCACTTTCATATATATATTAATCATATCATATATAAATATATATATAAGTTAATTTTATAGACACTTAAATATTTCCTACGCATTACTCGCATAACAATCTATATAATATTATTTGAAACAAAGTTGCGTTTAATGTGCTAAGACTACGCTAGGTTAGGTGGCCAGTTGTATGCACTAAATAAACGAAGGCATTTATATATACATTAATTTTCTACTTATATACAAATAAATATTTATAAATAAGGACATTCATACATATAACGGTTGCCATTTTTGTTGATGCGTTTTAATATTAAATTAAATTTGTAGCTAAGTAGTGAAGGATTCATTATGCCAAATCAAGCCTTAAATAAATATTATAAGTACGATTCTCTAACAGGTTTACGTAAATCTATAATTTTATAATTTTTTTAATTAACACCCACATTAGATCTCAGTAACTAGAGAGCGAGAAAAGAGAGACAAGGTTGTGGTTTACTAACGGAAAATTAAATTTAAAATTAAACGTTGTCCAAAGGCCACATATTTAAAAGCACATGAGTTAATTCGCGTGTTGCATTCATTGCCATTGATAATGAACACTGATGCTAGTTCAGGTTATCGTTGTTATAATCTGATTCTTAGACCCATAATCGGCGATTCTGCAAAAAATTTGACATTAGACAAAACTCATTGAAAGGCATATTTTTGAAGCAAAGAGAAGAAACATATGTACAATGTATAAATAAAAGGACACAAAATCATAAAAAATTAAAAACTGTTTTTACTGGACTGTGCTACATGCATAGTAAAAATAAATCATTCATTATATAGTAAAATCGTGCAATAGAAAACTTGCAGTTTAAGATCTTGCGATATAATTTGTGCCTTTTACCTATAAATTGATGAGGCTGACGTCGATCGCGACCACGTAACTAACAAACCCTCACCTCTGCTGCGTACCCGTTTGCTGTTTATTATGACTTTTGTGCTGTCGTCGGGACACAAAGAGGTACGCACTGTATTTAACATTAAGCTGCAGGAAAGGGAATTATATTAATTAATATACGAAATAGAACACATAAAGATAATTCATTTCAGCTTACCGAGGCAGCACAGCAACCACTGTGGATAGCAATATAATCAGCCAATGCACAGCAGAGCCTAAGCATTTGAAGATTACCCAATAGGTGGACGGCAGTCCAAAGCAATTAACGCACATTGAATTATACACCACAGAGAAGAGATAAAAAGAGCCCAAACTGATCAATATAGACACGACATGCAGCACCGTCTACACAAAAAGATAAAGCTTAAGTACAATTCATATTTATGTTAGGCATGAAAGGTTTACCCAGGAACGTATTTCAATGGCACAGTGGACTAAATTGGCAAACAAACAGCTAGCCGTTATGGTTGAACCGAATTCCCAGATTCCTATATCACTCTCCGCGTAAGCACACAGTGCGACAAAGAATATGACAAGAGATTGATACAACGAGTCCAAGAGAATCATCCAAAAGTCATGTGGCCTGTACACAAGACCCAGTCGACCCTAACAAATGATAATGAAATATAAAAAGAATTATATTAAGGTTTACTAAAGCTATTAAGAAAACAAATATAACAAGTTAAAATGCCGACTACGAAAACCCTCTAATCGGGTGGGGCCTCTAGTCTTACTGAACTGTTAAAAATAAGAAGATTTATAAGAGCAGCAATTTATCCAGCTTACATTTTTGTAAAGATATGGATTTTTTAAAAGCAAATCCTCCGGCACCCGATTATCATAGACACCAATCGCTAGAGGGGGCAGTGAGGTGAATACTAAGTTATAAAGCATTAGATACATTTGGTCCATCATCACAGATCCAGAGAAGCCGCAGTACAATTGATACCAAAATATTAGGAAAACAAAAGCCTGAAAATTAAAAACAAAAACAGTTGCAATTACATTTTTAAAAATGTAAATAATCTGTATTGTATTACTAACCGCATTCTTATAAAAAAAGTAAAGAATCATGCGCGCCAGGCGATCATAGCACCAGTAACCATGCGAGAGCAGCAGTCGCTCCAGATAACGGAAGCGTGAGAGTGTAAAATCTGCAGCCATGACGGCTTGCATGCCTTCCTGGCCAGAGATTCCCACTCCTACATCAGCCATCTGTATCATGGAAACATCGTTGGCGCCGTCGCCAATGGCCAGTGTGCGCAGATTAAGCTCTTCCTTAACTACTTTGACCAGGTACGCTTTTTGCAGTGGCGTGGAACGGCAGCAGAGTACCGAGGCACAGTTTTTGGCCAACTTGAGGAAATGCAGTATCAATTTTGACCTGCGAGAGATAAACTGTTAAGCTCTGATTGATTTTAGATGTCAGCCTTGACCTACTTTGGATCTAAAATAAAGGTCAAAGTTTTTCCATCTACAACCAAAGCGCGAGGCTTGCTGCGCGGCGTTAAACGGTAATCCGTGGAGGCTGTCAATTTCGCATTTCTCATGTCGGTCAGATAAAAATTAATGGCCGTCTCAGCAGCATCTCGAGAGCGAGCAGATAGCCTGTGTGCACAAGAAATGGTTAAGTATATAAGTTGGATTGGTTACACTTTTCGATCACCTACTTGATCAGCTCCATTTGCTGGGTAAAGAGCTTAGCCGAATAGGCAATGTTGATGGCAGTCTCTGGTTTATCACCTGTAAGCACCCACACTGAAATTCCCGCCGAGAGTAGAGAGGCTATTGTCTCGGGCACTCCATCCTGCAATCGATCCTCAATGCCAGTCGCGCCCAGCAGCGTAAGATTACTTTCCAGCTTGGCGAATGAATCGCGTAATCGTCGTTCCCGATTTTCAAGCGACATTTCAATATCCTGATGGCGCGCCCACCAGTCCGTGTAGTCGGCAGCATTTAAGATGCGTTTCGCCATAACCAGAATGCGAAGTCCCTCCCGTGCATAGCGATCCAGCTGCTGTTGCGTTTGTTCACGAAGCAAGCCTTAAAAGAAGAGTGTAAGTTATTTAAGTACCGCAAGGAATCTTCCACAATTACTTACATTCGGCACTGTTGTGGGCACAAGGTGCCAGAACTGGCATGATCGTACTGTCGGCACCCTTTGTATAGAGAATAATTTCTTGGGTGCCCGTTTGCCGGACGACTATTGACATGCACTTGCGGCTGGAATCAAAGGGTAAGATCTTAAGTATCTCATACTCTACAGTGACACCCGCCGTGGGCATGCTGACTAGGATGTGATTCGGGCTGCGATTAAGCAGACAACAATCATAGCTATATGCAGCATTGACCAGCGCCAGCTCATCTGGACTTTCGGCTTCATAAAGAGGACGCCCGTCAGCTGTTCTGTAGATGGTTTGCGTTTTAGCTTGGCTGAAAAGCAATGGAGGCTTATTTAATTTTGAACTAATCAGTCATTTCTCACTTACTTCATCTTTAGACGCTTGCCGTGTGTCTTCGAGTTTAAAAACGTTGCTATGCTGGTAATCTTGGAATTGATCACAGCTTTGGCACGGCCAGTAGGGGAAATGCTGTTGGATAGCGTCTTACTCTTCATGGGAGGCGATGGCGACTCCGAATTGGGCGTGGAGTCTGGGGAACTGCTTATCGGCGACAGCGTGGGCTGGTGACTTTGTGTTGGTAAAGCAAACAATAAATTGGGCGGTGGCGATGGCGTTACGGAACGCGACTCGGCTAGACGCGTATAACGGTCTGCAGCCAGGGCTTGACTCGAGGGCTGCTGGGCACCATTTAAAATCGTTGTCGTTGTCGTCGTTGTTGTAGTTGTGGTGCCCAGTAGTTTTTTTCGGGGTCTCACATGCTTTAGAGTGGACGGCGAAGGGCTCGCGGTCGGACTATTGTCAGTCTGATGTAACTCGATGACGCCGCTGGCATTCATAAGATCGCGATGCGGAGCTGCGCTAACGATGACTGTGTTGCAAATGGCTAGTACGACTAGAAACTCCTGTATAAGCTGTGCATGGGGAGTAAGGTACGTGATGCCACCGACCGTTGTCAGACGTGTCAAGTCATCTATCAGCTCCTCATTAGGTAGTAGTGGAGGTGCTGGTGCTCCTGGCTTGGTCATAAGCTTTTCCAGGTCGGAGGGCGGGTGGTTGTAATCAGCGCCATTAACCACACATCGCCGAAAGATCATCTTGTTTTCGGTTAATGTCCCCGTTTTGTCCGAGAAAATGTGCTGTATCTGTCCGAGCTCCTCCGTAATGTTCATTGCACGGCATTCTGTCTGCTTGTTGGTGTCCACATCATACAGATCAATGTTATTGTGTATGTGATACACTTGCAGTATCTTGCACAGTTCAATGGTCACGTACAGAGAGAGGGGAATCATAACTTGCAGTATTATAATATATGTCCAAAAGGTCAGCATGCCCTCGTAGGCAGCATCCACGGGAAACGGTAAATAGGGCACTGGGAAATTAACAAAGGAACGCAGCCACATTGTGCAGCCGATGGCGCCAACGACGCAGAGTATCAACAATATTATTACACACCTACAACAGAGAATACCGAACAATTATAATATAAAGGGAAAAATATAAATCAATTTAGTTGAATACAATTTCTTTTAAACTTTTCTCTTATTGACTTTCGATACATACCATATCACATCAATGTTCATTTGCTGTTCCACCTGGGAGCGCTTGTACCTTGGACCACTATTATTCAGCATGGACTTTGTTTCATGTCCGGCATACACGACGATGCCCTCAACGTAATCCGTGTTCTAAAAATCAGAAAGCCTGTTGAGAGTCTTTTCCTAAGAGTTGGGTAGAATGTACAATAGAACTTACCTTCAGTCTGCTTTCTCTTAACAAAAGGCACTCAGTCGATATAGGTACACGCTCACCAGTTGGATGTATTAAGGCCCCATGGAATCTGTACAGCTTTGTTGTTGGCGCATCTGCCTCCACGCGGCTGATAAACTTACTGGGTACAAATATGTTCTGCATTTCCGCAAAGCCACGTACAACCTGTAAATAAAAATTCTGGTAAAAACTCGTTCCGAACACGTTGACGCAAAGGTAGGGCACACCCAGACTCGATAGTCAGATAGTGCATTACATACCTCACGCCGCTTTAGATTCGTTTCGCCATCCAAGTCGCAAGTGTCAATGTAGCAAACGCCATGGGCGTCGCTGGTGCGGAGCAAGAGTATATCAGCAGGCACAGTCTCATTGTTTGAAAGATGGATAATGTCACCGACACGCAAATCTTGCCATTTTATTTTTTTATATCGTTCCGTTTCACTATAAAATCAGAATTGTTATACAAATGTCAATTACTGAGTTCATCCAAAATGTCTTCCCCATTGAGAAGTGAATTATACTTTGTTATGCATTCATAAGCATTATTCAAATGAGAGATCACTAGCATAAAATCTGTCATGAGTCTGCTGTGAATCAGTTCCTTAAATGTTGTGAGTAACAGTTAACAGCTAATTAATTATGGAATTTCTATCGATTATTGAAATTGAATTAATCAAATTTATGCAACTTGCACATGCAAAACATGATAAATTTTAATTTAGTTGTCAACTCGTTTGTCACATAACCACGCAACAAACTTAGCATGCAACTAAATTTACTGGACATCCATTGGATGAGAAGAGGAAACTGTCATAGAAGTGATTGACATAAAGGATAGTTATTATAGTGGGTGGTGTTTGCTGAACTGACAAACTGACAACTGACTGGATCAAATACATTAATGCCTCCCAAGCGCGGTAGTGGCCAGAATTTTCAATACCATTCGAGTTAACTCTTGGCCTTTTATGGCGTCATGCGCTCGTTGCAGCTGCTTATTCGTTCGATTCACTTTCATTGACTTTTACTTCACAAATTGTAATAGCAGAAAAATGTAATTTTTGATGTCTGTCTATGGGGCGAAAGGAAGACTCTTTGCGTGCCAAGGGCAATCCCATTTGATCCTGACCCGACTACCGACTACCTGCAGTTACTTCTGGCATTGTTCGTGTCCATCCCATCCATGAATGTACATACATTGTTTGATTTCAGATTTCTGTCTGTTATTGCATGCCCTATTCTATTCTACTCGTACTCCTTACATCCAGTCAACGTCAACGTCAACGTCAACATTCACGTCAACGCGGCAACGGCAACGGCAACAAGAGGGACGAGTGGGTGGGTAGATGGTAGTTGGTAGTTGGCCTGTACATGGCAATGCCACAGTTTTAATTGGGTTATTATGTAGTTTTCATATTCTAAAACAATTAAGTAAACACTTCCACCTACCATTAACAAGTTGTGTTTCTGTTACCTATATTTTTGTTCGTATATCTGTGATCTTGGTGTCCCTTAACCCATTTACCATTCAAAGCTTTTCTCAAATATGTAACAAGCGGAAGAAATATGGAAACCTTACAATACACCAATCCAAACAAAGAATTTGTATGTGATCTATGAAATTAAGAAAATTAGGTATATACCTCTATATATATGTCAAACTTTCCATATTTCGCCAAATCATGTGTTTGTTTAGATCCCGCCAGAACTCTTAAATCAAAATTATCATGATATATATTAATACTCTACAAGGGACCAGATTTGTTTCTTTTTACAACAAACGCGTGATGTGGGAGTTTTAAAAATTTAAGGGAAACGAACAAACAGTTGGTCCTCTTAGAACTTTTTATGCACAGGTCGCTGAAGATGAAAATTATGAAAATAACACTTTAACATCCACTTTTCAACCTTAGACCAGATACGAAATATACTTTCATTATCATTTGATAATACTTTAAACAAGTTGCGATTTTATTATATTTTACAAAATAAGTCAGAGGTGTTGACGCTATGGATTTGGGTACAGGGTATTGCGGGTTCGAGCAGACTCTATGATTATATTCACTAGTTGTCATTCAGCTCGATTGTTGGGTAAGTAAATTATCGTAGACCTGGTTCATAAGATATCGAACTGAGTCTATTTTGTCAACATTTATACTGCGAGTATGCCTGCTCGTGAATGAGTAAACGAATATTCTTAAGATGAAATACACTGATTTGAGTCACATTCAAATAATTGTCAAGATACAGAGATTAAAAACAAAAATTCAAATATTAAGAGTATCGTCTGGTAAAAGAATACATTTCAATACCTCAGCCTTAGCTCAATAATATTTTCATCGCAATCAAACTAAAAACTTAGAATTTAGTAATAGCTCTTTATATATTATAAACATTACAAAAGAGAAGTCTATAAAGTACAGATTGTCATAATCAGCAAATCGAGCCGAGTCGATTTGTCTCATCCCCATCTGACCATATCTCACAGTCAATCTGTTTATGAACACATCGATCTCAGAGAATAAAAGAGCTGGGATTGTTTTAAATTTTGGATTGACTGAAACTTCGACTTGCGCACCTCGACTGAGTAATTCACTTTCACTTTCAGATGTGGGTCATGCAGTCACCTGGCCAGCACTTAAGTAGAAAAAAACAAAACAGAAAAAAAGGGATTCATCATAGCAAATATAGTTAGAAGTAATGGGACTCAGGGATCACTTCTATGTCCCAGGTGAAAACAACACTTTTAAGAGGTGCGTCAGTATTTGTCTGAGAATTGAAAATTTTTAAAAGCAATTGCTGAAAAAAATCCAAAATACGAATTCAACTTGATTTATATACTTTATTATGTCAGATAGGATTTCTTTTGTTAGTTATTTTACACAATCCATAACTTCTTTTTACCCATTTTATCGGGCTAAGCCTTCTAAAAAGTAATTAATTTAGCAAGCTTTGAGCGATCTGCAAGTCCGTCTGTAAGTCTGTAAAATATTTAATATGCAGGAAAGAAATAAAAGCACCACTACGACTCTTGTTCTTATTTATCAAAAAACAACCAATAAATCCCAGTTTTTTTTTTAAATTTTATATTTATTACATTGTTTAAAATTCCCCCTATACGAATAATATAAGATTGCCATAAAATATATAAACAAATATATTTTTTTTAGTTTTTATGGTAAAAGGTCTAAAAAAGAGCGAAAAAAATAATAAAACAACTAACGCATTTTTTTTGAAAACCATTGTGTTTCGCAAATTTGCTTTGAAGAAACTCCTTTTTTTTTAATAAATTTGTCATTAATTTTGTTGGTAAGTAAAAAAAATACGTACAATGTTTAATACGGTGGGACGTGAAATATGAAAAAATGCGATATGATTAAAAAAATAATATTTGAAAGTAAAACTTATAGAGAAGTTGGTAGAATAGTTGGGTGCTCAAATAATATTATTTGCAATTTCATTAGTTATTAAGAAATGTTCGAAATACGGGGATGAAAGCGAGTTCTAACCCAGCGTCAGTTTAACATATTATTCTAGGAAATCAAGCATTTGAAAGTCTGTAGCCCATGAATAATCCCACTTTTAAATACAAAGCATATTGCCAAGCGAATGAAGCTCGCGAAAAAGATCAGAATTGGTCAGCCGAAAATTGCACTAAAATGGGTCTCCCAACAATTTAATGACCCCAAACACACTAACAGGAAAGCTAAAAAGTGGATCAAGACTGATTGTTTCGGAGCGGTCTGCGCAGTCACCAGAAGTCCATCCTATCGGAAACCTGTGGGCCGATATCAAAAAGGCAACTACTAATTCAAAGCCAACCAACACAGAATCACAGAGGACACCAATTCAGGAGTCCTGAACCAATATTTCAAAAAAAGATACCCGACTTGGTTGACACTATGCCAAGATGTTGTGCACCCGTTATTGCCGTTAACCGACTTTAAAACTTATTGCATAGTCTTTAGATAAAGATAGACAGTAATGTTAAAATTACTAATGTAAAATTGCCAGCGTTGGAAACATAATGTATGAGAGTGGTGCTATCATTTATTTCGCAGGTGTAAATATTATATATTTTTACTTTCTTCAGCCTTCTTCTATAATACACCCTTTTTAATAGGATATACGATCAAAATGAAGGAGTACACTGATTCTTATGAAAATAGTGGTTTCAATTGATGGGGGGTAATAATGTAGACATATATATTGAACATATTTACCGTAGGATAAACTGTCAGCTAAGTTTTATTAGGGTGTCCTTTAAAGGCTCATTTGCGTTTGATCAGACATTGATCAGACTCAAAAGGCATACCTGTAGCCCACAGCCTTCTGTTCACCTCACATCGGTCCCTGTGACTTTCTCTTAAAATAAAATATGTCCTCAAATGACGCCATATCGGGATCTTAGAATACTTCCAAAACTGTGCAACAAACATAAAGATCATCAAATCGGTTAATGAGCTCCAGCGCTGCTAGTGGGAGTGGCAACATTGGCTCCATTGGTGTGTAGCTGCCCCAGGGAATTACTTTGAAGGTAAATAAGAAATCGTATGCCTGTCTTATCGACCAGTCAACGACAAAATACAGTTGTCAGCGTTTAAATACGAACATTTTCTAATAGTTTTTACCTCTGTATATCATAAATAGTCCCAAATTATATACATGCTAGGGCTTGGCTATCCTTCATTAATATCGAGAATACTCTTTTCGTGCACCGGGTAGCCTCGGAATGGTAAAATTGCCATTGTTTCTATGTTCGTGTACATAATGTGTACATAAAAATTTTCTCGTATGTTGAGCTAAGTGGGTCAGGCACGTTGTTTTTCTTTTTATTGTAGGCTCTAAGGACGCGTGCATTCACTTAAAGTCATTTAATGTGGCCTTTGAAGGCATATGAGCATGCATTGTAGCACGAATCAATTAAATACCCATAAGTAAGTAGACTCTATAAAGAAGTTTCATTAGGAATATACTGCGACCAGTGGGCACTACACTCAGCGAGAGTAAGTCGTAATTTATAGTGATATTTATTCTGTGTTCCCGAAAGGCCTATGCGAGTGTTACAGCAGACCTGTCCTAAATCCCTTGGTCATAATCATAGTTCACAGGAGTCCCACGTGGTGGTCATACAAAGGTAAATAAATAAATAAATAAATAAATAAATAAACCTCCAGCTAAGTCTCATGCTGAGTCACCCTAGGTCTAGTAGATGAAATGAGCAGAAGGCGAAGATAAGGTATATGGGTTGCCAGATTGTTGGACACTTTATGTAGCTTTGTGGTTCAGGTTTGGGTATTGCATACCAAAATCTTTGTCAATTCCACCCATGTATTAGCTATACAACCAACCAAAGTAAATATTCTAAAAATTGTGTTTGTAAGTTCAAGTTCAGTAGTGTACCTATGCACCTTCTCCTATCTTATGACTGTGAATATGGAACTCATTCATAGCGTGATTACTCAAGCAATGAAAATGTATATGGATATGTCTATGTATATGTATGTATAGGGCATTGCAATATATAATAGATAAATGTGAAATATGTTTTTCTTGAATACGAACTCGATCGGATCTTTATTTCTTAAGTATTCTATGCCTATTTTTTCCTTAGGTGCACTAACTTTTTGAGGCAAACCAATGCAGTGACGCTCCTAGAGAAAACTATATTATTTATTATATTTACAATTATATAATAATTGTAATATACCATATACCATCATATACTGGTATGTTTCAATGTTTCTGCAATGCATTACCTATGTAGACCCACATGAAACGGTTAGTCTCGATAACCCATTTTCTTGGCACTAAGCAAAGAACTATTAAATGTGAAATAACAAGTACACGCAAGTGACTTTTGTAATCAATTTTTAAGTTTTGCCCACAACACAATTGTACAAACCATATTAGCCAACCAGTCGAGCTGGCTGACTGGGGAGCTTTACGAGACTTGCGGCGCTTCATTAACTTGGCCAAAAGCGACCGCGCATGAATCAATCATGTAAATGCCATTTAAGTACTTGCCCACTCCCCGGTGATAGGCGATGGGTGTAGGGAGGTTCGATTCGCTCAAGCACAAATTGCCGTTAGTCTTGGCAACCCAATCCCTATCCCCTTTTACGTTATACCACAAAGCGTCGGGCGCGTTCGTAACAAAAAACACAATTTTGCCATATAATTAGCTTGTTGCACGCAATGTCGGTGCTATGACAGAGACAGTTGAGGAATTGAGGCGATGAGGAGTTGAGGCGGTAACGAAACCAACATTCACATATGGAGACAATTGTAAGGCCCTTTAATTTGCTCGATTCATTGTCTAAATTATTAATTAATAGCACAGACTAGTCCTCAGTGCCTATGGTCAATAACTGTTCTTGTTGATGGTCGGTCAATCAGGGGAATGTTGCCGAAGTCCAAAACAGGCAGAAAGTCGACACTTAAACGCAATTACCTCAACAGCAACATCGTCAACGAAATGTAAGTTAGGTCAATTATTGGGAAAGGCCAACGAAATCGGTATAGTTTCTATCTATCACTTGTCTATTTGTTATGAGTGAAAGCCCAGACCCAGACCTAGGTCTGTTTGACTTCGAAGGTCGACTGACGAGTTTCTTGAAATTGGGTGAGGACCCAGGGACATGTGTGTAGAAATTTTTTCTTTATAACATATACCCATACATTCTATCTATCATCGCATACCCTCTTGATTATATTATAAAAGATTTGAAATAAGTTAGATCAGAGCACACAAAAATTTGTGTCTCCAGCTGTTGTATATCTGAACTCGATGCGTTTATCTGGACAGATAGATGGAAATAAGGACATAGCTATGTCGAATCGAGCTTTGATGCTGATGAAGAATATATATTTTATAGGGTCCTTCTGTTTGTAACATAGCCGCTTTTTACTCAATGGATTAAATGTTAACATGACCAGAGGGAAGTCGGATTTGTCTGTCAGTGGAAATGAAACTAATGAAGCTGCTAGCTGGGTTTGGCTAAAATAAAAGCTCTAAGAATATCAATTACAGCTGAGGCTTCTAGATTTGCTGCTGCTGACATTAAACTTCCATCTTATAACAGCACTCAAGCTATAGCCAGAGCTGATCTGACGATGCTCGTTGACGGTACTCAGTGTCTGGTTTGGAGGCAGGTATCAGTTAAAAACGATTGCAAACAGGTTTGTTCACCTTAAATATGAAAAAGCAACAAACAAAACAGAAACCAGTCTCTCTGATGCTACATTCAAGCGTTTTCAATGTCATGTGCTGGGTATTGTCTGAACTGGTACGAGTATAGCTCGACCAGAGCAGTCAGCCCGTTAACTAAGTAACAACGATGCCGACAACAAAATACATACACACAAGTATATACCCATAGTTATTACCCTAATGCGGAGATCGATGCAGATATTAATGTGCGTTTTGGACGGTGGATATGGTTCCTCCCCACTAGAGCGTTACTAAAGTCAAATTGTCAGGCCCGATAAGGCCTGATAAGCATCTTTCCTATACATTAGGCTTACTAAATCCCACATCTAATGTGGAAAATTACTTGTGTTATAGCTACGTATCTATATCACACGGCTTTCAAGGTTATCGTGTTAAATCTTTAGTGCTTGTTGCTGTTTGGTTCTGTTTTTTGTTCGTTTCGTTTCTTACAGACCCAAACAATATGTTTTCAGACAAATTCTTCCCATAACCTTGAAAACACTATTCTATCTGTTCTATGAACAACAGGAGCCACGTATTTAAAATTCTCCCCTTACACGTCGAGTAATGCAATTTCAGTGAAAGTTCACACCAAGTGTGTGGCAATGTGTCTGATATGTGGGACAGACAACAGCTGAGAGCGAAAGGCGACACTAGAGTAGGGGATAATAATTGAATAATTAATATCAGGTCTATAACTATATCCAACTGTAAGGTTCTGAGCACCCAGCAAACAACTACTCCGTCAACTTTTCTTACGAAATTCAAGAACCTATATACCAAACAGGGTATCTCTAGCTCTGCGATATACATGAATCATCCGGACATCGCTATATGAACTTGGATTGATGCTGATCAAGAATGTACAGATATACTTTATGGAGTCAGAGATGCTGCCTTCAGCCTGTTACATAACTTGACTGTACGCCAATAAAGTTTATTATAAATGTTGTAATTGTAATTGTAAGTTTCTGCCCTCCCCTCTCACATCATGAGCATTGATGAAGTCTACTACACCTTTAATCTAGGCTGTGAACTTTGATCTGTTAATAAGCAGAGAAGTTATTCATGAATCAATTTAATATGTGTCTGCGCTGAGATGCTGTCGCAGCAGAATTTTTTTTTGTGTGTGTGTGTGGGTGTGTATATTTATGTGTGCGGAGCTCAGTAAGAAAGTGGGTGAAGGTTTCTCGTAGTCGGGTATACTCGACTACATTTTTGCCAATAAACAACAAATAGGCAACAGCAATTAAGAACCAGTTTTAATAAACAATAAAATTGTGGAATGCTCAATTGATGCTCATTGTTTCAGTTTGATACATATTTGTATAGTAACTGTTTTTAATAAACATAAACATACTGTATTATTTATATTATATTATATAAATAATATTGTAAAAATGTACTACTTGTTCGAGAGTAGTGTATTCGATTAATATTTGAAACGTGAAGATCACAATTGAAAGCGATACGATACTGGTATGCCTTCAACAACGATAAATTAACGAACCAGTATACAAACGGGATTTTTCCCGTGTGTTTTATGGCGTAAATGCAACAAACTTGGGAGCAGCTCACTTGAATGTTTATTATTAATTAATTGCGATTCCCACTACATTCGGGAGATGCTTTATGGATAGCAACAACAATCAGTTACCAGCACCCACAGAACATACTCGTATTCTTATTTAAAACTGCCACGTCTAAACATATTTCATTTTAACTGGTTTGAATCTTGTAGAAAATGTTTATTTTTAATAAAATAAAGTTACATTTATAGCAGATTATAATCTAAACTCCTAACCTATTATAAATGGGTCAATTTATAAATAAGTACAAAAGGGGATATTGAAGCTGTGAATTATTTAAGTAACAGTAGAAGAAAGCACCTCCGATCCCATAACGTACATATGTATGTAAATTAACCGTGTCAATTTGATCATATATATATGAATGCAAAGAATGAATGATGAAATAAGTCGTTTTTCGCAAATGCATTCCTGATTTTAAAATTCTCACATATGTGAAATATTACTAGTCTGAGCTTTCATTTGATTTCCAGATATTAAGCCTTAAAAATTCTTTATTATCACACTTTATTTCCTTTGTACCAGTTATTTATTATGATTGAGTGCCATTTATGAAGAATGTGAAAGATATATACAATATCAGTAAGCTAGTAAATGTTTTCCAATATAGGTTTTCCTCCCATTATTATCATTCTGCTTCCACTAGCTCAAAGACCTGCTACGACCACTAATCTTTCAATGGTTACAACAGTGGCCAAAACCAATGGTTAAGAAATTAACATTCACACGCCAATGACTCATACATATTTAAAACAAGAGTGCACATGGTCAAGTATTCGATGGCAGCGTTCAGGGTAAACCCAATTTGAAAAGAGAGCAAGAGCCGGTGAGGGCCACCGTGGACATTTGCTGAACAACCTACGGCTACGGGTAGGCGAGTGCTTTTTTAGTGTGCCTGTTGCTCGTTGCTGGCACTCAGTCCCCTATTGTGCCTATATTTGGGTAGCTACTACTATTTACGTGTGTACTGGTGCTATAGGTAAGAGTCTCTCTGCTTGTAAGTGTTGAGTTGTGAGTGATTGCCGAAACGACTGAGTCATATAAAGAAAGAAAAAAAAACATTACAAACAACGTTACCGGAGATACATTTAAAATTAATATAAAATAAAAATAAATTAATTAAAAATACTCTCTTTAAAATATAATTCAATCAGTAACATGTGCTTATTCAATTTATAATAATCTTATGATAATGCCCAGAGACCTTGTTCTTGCTTATTTCTGACTCTTAAATGCATGGCACAACTTAGTTATAAGTCCTATTATGCACTTTATTTGATGAAGCATGTGTAAGGTTGCAAGTTGCAACATTAAAAGAAGGCAACCCGAGTTCCCATATATGAGTTTAGTACTAAGCATTTACCGGCGGAGTCACGTGCAATGCAAGTAAATTGTCGCTTAGTTGGAAAGTTGGAAAAACGCGTGCAGGCAAATACAGGCAAATACAGGCAAAAGTAAACAAACGGAACTTTTAAAAGACGCTCCGCAACGCGGGGGAAACAGCGACCGCCGACGACACTTAAAAGTAGGACAGTCAAGTCTCAGACAAGGTAGAAGAAGCTTGAGAGGGAGGAAGACAAAGAGAGAACCGAGGCGGAGGCAGCAGCGGCAACGACATTCGAAGTGACTTCGAGTGAAAGTTAACCAACTTTGTTTTGCTGTTGTTGTTGTTTTTGTTGTTGCTGCCGATGTTTCTGACTCTCTTTTAGAATGTAGATCGCGCTTTAAAACTTATCTCTGTGAAAAATTTGTATTCCCTTAAGAAAACCTCACAATTGCCAAAATTGTCTGACTTGAGCTTTCGGGAAAGCTTTTGCAGCAATCTACAACATATTCATTCTGAATAGCTGGAATCAATCATTGATACCGCTTAGTACTGAGGTATAAACCGTTTTGTTCCCTATGTTAACTAATTGTTCTTAGTCGCATCGCCACTAACACTTATAAGTGAAACTTACGCTATTGTTTATTTTATACATATCTATTTAGGGATTTACAAAGGTATTAAGTTATTCAGTTGTAAATTGAAGAATAAGTATCAAGCTCTTGTCGAGTATGCTACGAAATAGCCCAAAAAGATCTGAGCTCCGCACAAACAAACGTGCAAATTCCCACACAGATAGAATCGCATGATCGACTCGGCAGTTGATTATGACAAAAGTTATATATATATTTATATATATATAAACTACATGCAGCTGTGCAATGTCAACCGGTTGACTAAAAAACTAGTAAAGCTCATTTCTATTCACAAATAAGAATTCTCCAATCAACTACGTCCATGCGAGATATCCCTAACCCCCGTATCCAATACCATTTGTATTAGCTTAACTCAGCACACATTAACTTGGAATTTACTGATTTTATTGTTCTAACTCATTTTATGGTGATATTTTGGGATAAGACTTACCCGTCGTAGACTCTGCAAGTAGTATTATTAATACGCTTATCTGACGCTCTGCGTCGTCGATCCTCAAACAAGTCCTTGACAGCCGTTACGCCTAGCACAAAGAGCACCGGGATCATTGCCACTTCCTTGCCAAAGGCATTGATGGCCGGAACCCAGTTAAGCAGAACAATGAAAATAAAGTACAGATTGGCCACGCGGTGGAACTGTTCCAGAAGATTCTTCGGTATGAAAGAGAGCAACGTGTACTTGGTTGTGCGAATTTTGTTGCCTACAAAGTGACCATTGGGATGGTCACGTTTTGGTGTTTTGGGTGGCACTGTGTGACTGGGCACCACTACTCGATAGCTACGTTCCTCGAATTTGTCGTTGGTGTTGTAGTTCCACAGCCCAAACCGTTTCCACCATGGTGGTGTCTCGGTGCGCCGCAACGTATAAATTGACTCTGAGCGGGAAGCCTGTCGCGAGTGGCCGCGGACGCCATTGGCCGAACTTGTCGCCGATGGTCCGAATTCACGCTCCCTGACTGGTTCATCTTTGTGTCCAGGTGGTAGAATAAAGTCTGTCTTGGAACCGACTCTACTGTGACCACGGCCCGCCGTCGAAGCACTACCCGGCGGCGAGTCCGTAATTTGGCCCTGGGAAAAGGCACGTTGGTGGCCCTTCATAGCCGACTTGATTGGTCGACCGGCAGCACCGACAGCGGCAATAGCCCCACCACCATGACTGACAGAGCGCGCATGACCCCCTCGTGATGGGCCAGCGGGGTTTAGCGTGGTGGATGTATAACTGGGAACTATAGCCACGCCCGGTATGCCTGGGCCACCGGCCATGCTACCTGTGGCTGTGCTGCCCACCTGATGTGTTCCCGGAAAAACGTAGGTGCGCTCTGGCTCTTCGCCGGTCATCGCCATCGTCATTGAAGGTACGGTAGTCATCACTGCCTGATGCTGTGACTGTGATGCCAGACTGTCGCTTGCTAGGTTGGGGGGTGCGGAGCGTTGTTGTTGCACAACTAGAAACTTTCGCCGCAAGTCTTCGGTGTTTGCTGAAGGCATTTTCACAGGCTAACACCATGAGGTTACGTTTCCTTTAAAAGCTATTGGAGTTATTCGAAAGCGAGAGGACGGTCGAGAATTACCATTTTACAACAGGGACGTTCCAAGTGTCCGTGCTGACGCGTCCGTTACGGATGCCATGATCATCTGCTGAGAGGGAGAGAGAGAGAAAGAAAGAGGAAGAATGAGAATACGAAAAGTAATTAGCTAAGTAAAAATAAAAGCAGATTTAATGACAGCGATAAAAATACAGTTTCTACTAATTGCATTTTAAGGTTTGTCGAACTCACAGACCCCACAGATACCCACACATCCACACACCCACATACACCCCTTAACCACCGCACCGCACCAGAAGTTTACTTTAAAGCGCGCCCTTGATTTTTAGCTTCCGATAAGATTTCACAAAGTGTTAAACATCACGAAAACGACAAAGTAAAACAAACGCAAATAAAAAAAATAAAAAACTGAAACGGTCGCAAGGTTGAAGACCAAACCGAGGCCATGCAGAGTATATAATGAATGAAGAGCCATTATACGACAATATATTACATACAATAGAATACATACAGTACAATATATAATATACCCAAGCCTGTGTCAGACTACGAAGTCAAGAGGGTTGAGTTCACGATTTGCTAACAAATTAAAAATTAACGTTTTCTTTGGACCTAGTGTGCCTGGCCATACGCGAATGGAGTAGTAAATTAGTTAAATGGTTACGGCAAACGAAATGTTCTATTCATTCTCTAAACGCAATCCTCACTTCTTTTATAGTATACACAAACCGATCAATACATTTTTTTGTTTTCACTATAGAAACATATTCCGCTTAGACTAATATTGAAATCTGACTTTAAGTAGAGCTGTGAAAATGCAATCAAAATTACATCATGCTCCTATCGCAATGTTGTCACAAAGATCACTACAGTTCATCAACGATAATTGAAAACTATCTAAGTAAATAAACGGAATGAAGCTCAAAGCGCAAATCATACGAAGTGTCCATCGACGTTTTATCATTTCCAAGATGAACTGGAACTGTTACTTGTACAGTAAAGTTAATATCGGAAACTATACAAAAGACGTCCTAGGATAATAAACTATAAATACAATACATTTACAAAAACTTCCAAGTATGAAATGTATATATGTATTATATATAGATAGAAATATCCAATAGATCATTCAGCGAAATTTAACATACACTTAGAAACTACAAATTTATATACACAGATGGAGCACTAAACCAAAAAATAATAGGCTAGGCAATCGCAACTGAGCACAAAATTAATTAACTAGCTGTCCTACCCTGCTACTTCTCTGTCTGCACAGCGGAAATTATCGCTATACTTGAAGCTGTAGAAATGGCAATCATATACGCTCAAAAGACATGTATTTGCTCGGACTCTCTCTCGGCCATTGAATCAATTCAAATATAAACAACGACACACTAAATGCGACAACAATCCGCGAGCTCTTCACGAAGCTCTACTCAAAAGTTAAAATCCTATGGGTGCCAAGCCACGTCGGGATAACAGGAAACGAGCTTGCAGACAAAGCAGCCAATAGAGCAACAACCTGACTCCTTCTAACAACACTAAATTTAAATTGTAGGGACTTTAACAGACATATCCACAAATCACTCGCAAACGAAAATCAAAACATAATTTCGAACACCTCGACTTGGTATCGAACTACCAACCACAACAAACTCCATTCGCACCTACCTTAAAAAATCTAAACAGAAAAGAGCTAATACCATCAGACTTCGACTCGGACACACAAAGATTACACAACAACACAAACTTCTCCAGACTAACAACAACAGCTGCCAATACTGCAGCAAGAATATACCAATCAGAATCAAACACATACTGGACGAATGCACAGCTTTCCAACAGCTAAGAATCCACATCCCAAATCACTCCCTCACGTCACTTCTATCTGATCCAACTCCAGACAATATAATAATAATCAACGACTTCTTTAAAAAAGCCAAAATATCACACCATCTATAAAACCTATTAGTTATTAAGCTTAAAATAATTTAGTTAAGGCAACAAATATATAGAAGCAAAACAACAATGTAAATATGTAAATTTATACACTCAAAGAGACAACCTAACAACCAACCAATAATACATGTTAATTTTAGTACAACTCACAATACCAGCCGGCAGCCCTAGTAGTAGCTAAATAAATAATACATTTACAAAAACTTCCAAGTATGAAACGTATATATGTATATATATGTATATATATATATATATATATATAGCAAACACAGACGCTTGAAACAATGGTCAACTTTTTATTTCTTATAATGTTTATTCTTGTAATAAAAGTATACAGTATGGCAAACTCAGTAATTAAGTTAATATGTAGCTGCATTTCCCTCAAATCGATTATGTTTTTACACCCATTTACATATATTCTAGCCTTTCGCCCATATATATAAGGCTATTCCTGACTGATGATAAAAATTTCGTGCAGATTCGAACAATGTTTAAGAAACAAACAAAATGAGACAATTTAACATATATAGGATTGAGTTTATTTAGACCATGCTTTAAGTATTTGAAGCTTTAAGCTTAGATTGATCCCTTCAAGGAAGCATATACAAATCGAAGAACAAGCTAAGTTTACAAAATGTATAGTTCTAAGCACAGTGCACATAGCACAGTTAACTGAGGTGAGTGAAAATTAAACTACAAGGGAATATAGAGAAAATTTGATCGCTAAGTATAAAATTTACTTTTCATTTGCAAAATAATTAATGAAACAAGGTGTAAATGTGGAAATGTATGCCCACAGCAATTCAGTTAAGGCAAGCAATATTTATAATAAATTGCAAACCCATAAGCCACTTCGTATTTAATGCTATAAGTCTGTCCACATGTCTGTTGCATTTGCTAAGCAAATACAATTTTAAATTTGTTTCTTTTTTTCTTTTCTTGCATATTTAGACAAAGCGTTGTCATCTATTTTGGATAATAAACATAGCAGAGTGACTTTTGCTCAACTACACTTCAAGCACATCTGCACGGTTAAGCTCGACCTTGCATATCTATTAAAATATATTGAAAAGGCGCAAATATGCAAAAAAGGTATTTTCAGCTAATTAATATATACATTTTTATGTTTAATACAAAATGTACTATATTATTAATACGTACCACTGTTACTTGATGTGATTTACAATTCACAGGTTAGGTTCTAAATAATAGACACCACAACAAAAGAAGTAAAAATAATACTACAGCAGAAAATCTTTAACATACTTTGATGTTCATTTACCAAATTTATGATAATATATGATATAAATATAAAAGGCCAAGCATACAATTTTTAAATAAATTTTGTTTCAATATTGACCAACAAGCCTACCGCAACAACACACAAAATTCTAGGGTTGTCAACACTTTTAATGTTTTGGAGACAATTATTTTAGTGAAAAACCAATCATGAATAGGTTTGCAGATAGAATGCCAGAAAAACGGCATTTCTGACCACAATACATTGCTATAATTGACAGTGTTTCTAAAGTATATAGTATATTATTAAAGTGAAAAAGATTCAAACACAGTTCAAAAACAGCTTCAACGTTCACCTAAAAAACACAAAAATTTAAATCCTATCAGAGTACTTTGCTTTAAATCAATTACTTTTCAATGAAAACACGGACAAAATCTCTTCGTATGCCATACATCTATGGCTCCAAGTCACCAAGACCCCATTAAACAACATCATAATTTCGAGACAATGTTCGGGAGGCCCAATAGCGTCAAATACCATATAAAAGCAGATATCAACCCATAGGATAAAGCTTGTCCAATTGTGTATAAAAGTTTTTAAAAAATAAATTTAACCGAACGACAATGTATATTCGCGGAAAGAACAACAAACACGATAAATTACTATCACAGATCCGCTTCCTTTCCCTCAAACACAATTTAGAAACCGAAATATAATTTTTTCGACTAATTGAAAATTATAAATGATTCTACGAAAATGACAAACAACCTCCACCCATCAAATCTACAACCTGAACGAAATACATATAATAGAAATTTAAATAAAATAAATTAAAAAATGAACTTAGTACGTAAAGTTGAGATATACCTGTATATATTGTAGATATAGGGCAAGTTTGTTTAGTACCTTGTAAACAATTAAAAAAAAATTTTATATGATGAAGGGAACACTTACTCGTAAAAGTTTTAAAGTTTCAAGTACACTTGGATCAGCGTAAACATGAATCAACCTACCAAGTTTGGTTCCTCTAACTTTTACTGTCTCTAATGTCAGCGCGTACACAAAATAGGGCGAAAGGATAGGCCGACAAACATGTCTAGATCGTCTACGCTACTTATCCTGACATATATATATATACTTTAGGCTGTTGGAGATGCTTCCTTCTTCCCGAATGTACATTTGTATAACTTCATTAGCCCCCTTTTAGTCATTTTACAATGGGTTAAGGAAAACAAATAAAACAATAACGACTACTCACAATCTACAATTTAAAACAACCTTTGTATAGTGCATAACATAATGCACAAATACATGAACCTACAAACCATTTAAATTTTGTTTTAAGTTTTTATAGTTTCTGAGATTGACATGTTCGTACAGACAGACGGAGTGCAGACATACTATATGTGGTTGCACCGACTTGGAACAGTTATTTACATACTACATTACACTCAAATTTCCGAACTTTTATTTATTCGAGGCATAAATATTAATATGCGCTAATCTAAAATGCATTGAGGAATCGAAAGTTATATAAATATAAATTAAAATAAGGAGAAAATTACTTTCATTAGCCAATAAATGCGATGTTACCTAACGTTCTATCTGAATATATATATATATATATATATATATATACGCTAGATATTTGCTTTACGCTGAAATGCTCACCAAAGTTCAATCAGCGATTAACCTTGTACAGCAAAACACATTTATGGGTATAGCAAATATAAATTAATTGATCTACTTTTAAGTAGTTTTTACTAAATAAAATGGTATATTCAGGAAAAACAAAGATCGACTTGGAGATATCCTACATATACCCAAGAGTATAGTATCACAGTTAAGTTACAGTATGATCTACAATTTTAAAGGAATACACGTCAGATAAAAATTTGATGAGGATATGGAAAACTTACTTAATTCCCTATTTTAAATGGGATAAATGTGAAAAGCTGTTACAAATGTAATGACGTGATGCAGTGCTATTTTTGTGAAGACAGCTATATATATTCTATTTGAGTAAGATATACAGATTATCGACTAAATCTTACAGACGATATAATGGATAATTAAGCCGTACAACATACAAATAAATATAGCCACATCAAGACGACTGAAAACAATAAACAAGGTCCCACATAACAATATAAGATTATTACTTTAATAATAAATAAAATACAATTAGTTAATGTTAAAAATTGCGTATTTTATAGTCAGAACGATCAAATTGAAGCGTGCTTGAAAAGTCAATAATATACTTTAGAAGTTAGACAGTATTAAAGTAATTTAGCTAAATAATTTCTATCTAGTAAATAATCGAGAATTGCATTATTGAAATTCCTTAAACTTTTTTAATTCAAAAACATTGCAGATAACCACATAGTAACATATTTCGAATCGTTACATACTCGTTTAGAGATCCCAAAAGCTCAAATGTATTTCATTATATTATATTATATTATAATACTTGCAACTATATTGTAGCATATTATATTTTTCAATTGTAAGTACAAAGTAGTTTATGCATATTCCAAAACTTAAAGATATATGAGATAGGCTAGCCTTGATTCGTAGTGCATGTCTCTCTACCTCTCTGTCAATTACAATAACAAACAACAGCTGTCGGTACAGCTGCTGCAATGACGTCATGCCGCTCACTTAGTGCTACTTTTAGAACAGGTAAAAGAAACATACAGTATGCCCTGGCTCAACGCAACTCGTTCAAATGGGGAAACTGCAAAAACCTCTATTGAGACAAAATCCAACAAAAAAGTTGTTTGCCCCAAAAGACATTCTTTTAAAAGGAAATTCATTTTTGAGCACTTTATTTTTTAGTAAATCGAAACTATATTATATATTATTTCACTTAATTTTTTTCATAAGATGAATTTTTGGTCAGTTACAGACAAAAAGGGACTGAAAAAAGATGTTTACTTTGAAGTCTACAATACTAAGATAATATTTGCAGTTATGGGGAGAACGTACTCTATTGAAATTTCTTAGAGCATAATTTTAAGTATTTATATATATAATTGGCAATTTAATCGAGCTAATTTTTATCAAATTTATAGTCATATTTATCATAATAGCTGGTGGTTGCCGTTCTATGTGCAGATTATTAATATATAGTAAATCGTTTAAACCGTCAATCTGCTGTCGTTTTCGATCAAGAGATACAATTTCTCATTAAATGGCTACTTTATCTTTTTTGTCTTTTGATGGCCTTTAGTAATGAGTCAGTCCAAGAAGAGTAGGATATAGTTCGATATAAGATTTGGTAAAAGTTCTTATATATCACAGTATTTTTTTTACTTATATACATTTAATACAATTACGAATCAATACGAAACACAATACAGTTTAAATATTCAGCCATTTGTATTATTTTTATATTTAAACTTCAGAATTGAAATAACGTTATGCATGTATATATTTGTAACTATTACTCTTATTGCACATCCAGCCAGTCTTGGCGATTTTAACTAATTAAAATATATATTCTATAATTACAAGTGGCCTGTATTCATTTTACATAATAAATTACAATAAATTGTGGATCACTTCGTTTGGGAAAAGCCTGGGTTTGTGTTGTAGATGAGTGGAACTGATGACGAGAAACCCTCAGCCCATGTACACACACACACGTTGACACAGTTATACGCTGTTATGTGCAAGTGCAATGCTGCTGCCAGCTTCTACCTCCCCACACACACCCTTCGCTTAATTATAATACTTTTTTTCTTGAATAACTTCTATGTTTATTTTTTGAATGAAACTTTTAGCATGGTCTCAATATTAGATGTTTTTAATATCGAAGCTATTATTTGAAATCTAATTTCTTGATGGCTCTCTGACAGACAGACGGACGGACATGGTAATAGAGACTCTGATCAAGAATAAACATGAGGTAATCGAGGTAATCTTTTATTTCACATTTTTATGGGTTATAGGTCTAAAAAGTTACACAACTTATTAGGGACAGGGAATTTCGCAGAATAATTGAGGGGGACATTCACGCCTGGTCGAAGAGGGACCGAGTTCAATGCATGCGATTGTAAAAAATATAGCTGAATCAAACATTCGAGCTTGCCCCACTTCAAGTTACCCTTAACTGACGTCTAAATACTCAATACCCAGTATAACTGAACTAAACATACATCCAAATGTATGTACATATACACATATTCACACTTAAAGTAATCCTGAGCAATGCTGCTACCCCTGTGCTGCACAGTGGTAAAGACTTTGTTGAGTATCTTCTGTATTTATTGTCAGTCGTGTATGATATTTTCAGCATAGATTAAGAGAGACTAATATATAAATAACCTGACTACAAGAACCAACATACCGAATTTATATTTGAGATGGCCACATTTATACAAATGAATGGGACAGAAGGACGCAAATGATTCGTATTGAGAATATATAAACTTTATTAGGCTGGAGATGTTCTCTCCTATTTTGTCTACACTTTTGCAAAACTTTAATATATATGATATATACATATTTACAAAAAATAATCAAAATAATTAATTTAGTTGGGGGTTCAGATTCCAGTTAAAGGGCATTATATTTAAATTTTTATTGTATGTTTCTGTGTGTACTACTTTCAATGAAAGCAACCTGTGTTTTCGTGTGTAGAATTAATAAATGAAGCAAGTGAACCCAAACAATTGATCGATTGACAAATTATCCAACAAATGCAAATTGCAACGAAAACTAACATACAAACATATGTACACACTCTTACTCGACCTTTAAGCCGTCGAACTCTTTGATTATGGAAATTATTAGTATATTTGAAAAACCTCATGCCTTTATACTAGAATTTGGCAATGTCACAAATATAAGTCCCACCCTACATTATGAGTAAACACTTGTTGCACTTGTTGCACGATATGTAAATTATAAATCAAAATGTTAGTGTATTTTCCGCCACAAAATTTAAAATAGTATATTTAAAGATTTAATACATTAAATATGGCTATTATAAATAGGATAGATATATATTAGGACAAATGCCTGTATTAGCTTTGGTTTGATAGTGACCCAAGATATGCCAAAATAAGTAAAAGTGCAAGTGTGCTCATCGTTTTATTGATGCAAAGACGAGTTATAAATAAACACACAAACGAATATGTATGTAATTGTGTATTCTCATATAAATATTATATATATATATAAAAACCCACGAACTGATAAGGAATTTCGCTTGAAATTATTGCCACGTACACCCACTTTCAAGAGGCTTATCGTACCCCGATAGGGCCGAGCTGGAACACATTTTATTTGGAGAATATGAATGTCTGAAAATTGTACCAAACGGAACGACATTCGGTAGTTAATAATGAGATATGGTAATATGATCGTAAAGACATAAAATCGCGTCAAAATTAACACAACAGTTTTATAAAGTATTTTATATAGATTTTGTCGTTGCGACAAATGTACTACAATTTATTAGATCTGTAAAAACTACGCGTAAATCTTTTTTATGGAAGAGATATCTAGTACTGGGTCATAACCATTTCTATGTACACAAGGCTAAGTCTGCGACTGCTGCTGCTTCTGTTTGCTGAAATCTACTGCTGTTTTAGTGAGAATGGAAGTAAATAGGTTACGCCACGTTAACAGTTACTTGACAAATACAAAAAGAGCAAGAGAGGGACTTAGAAACGACAACAAATGCAATATGAGTAAACTGTTTATCACCGTGGAGATTATCGATCAGAGAAAATACCAAGAAGAATGTTAAATTAACTGCAAAATTGCTTCGGCGAAGAATACTATATTTATACTTAAGATTTCATTAATATATCGACTCTACGTATTTCAATAATTTAAGTGCTTGGCATACTACTGAAAGTAGCCTGGTAGCTGTAGATACAATAATAACTTGCTCTGTAGTTTCTTGTCTGCAAATAGAAATATCTATCTAAGAAAAACAAAACCGCACATAAAGGGGCTTGCGTCCGTGTTCTCTCTTGAAAAAACACAGAAGATATACAAACAAAATTTTACGTATAATATTTTTTGTCTGATTAGTTTTCTGTTGATTCTGGAAGCACGGACTAAAGCCTATGAAATGTATTCGTTACTTCTTTAAATAATCAAATCATATAAACATATATGATTAAATTGTATAAATTTTATATACATTTACACTTATATATACAATTTATGTACATCTTGTCTCTGGTCTCACAATGTAATTCTAATTTATACTTAAATTCAAATGCCATCACATACATATTCTGAGGAAACCAACAGTTTCAGAATAAAAAAACAAGTATATCACTTTTTTAATAACAACTTGCTTATACTTGACTGACCTTGCAATGAATAGTAATATATATGTATATATGCAAGAGATATACTTGAACTCATAAGAATCTATATTTTTACAAAAGATTAAAAGTAACACAAAGCTATAGGAAATAACAGAAATAAATATAGACAAATATTTTGCCAAGTTCTTCGAACCATGTGATATTTTAATTGTAAGAAAACATGTTATTTAGAGCATATTTGGAATGCTGAGTATAACACTTGAAAAAAATATAAGCCAAAAAATATAAAAAAAAAAGACCCAAAAAAAAATAAAAGGACCCAAAAAAAAAATAAAAGAAAAAGACAAATAAAGGTATGGCAGATTTTATGCTTCATTTAAACAAACCTGAAACATTCTGTCAACAAATCCAAAACTTTTTTTCTTATATGTTTAAAAGCTTATAATATAATTACGGTTTTTTCCAATATAGTTTTGGTATATTGTACTTTTTAGAAAAATAATAGATACGAGTATTCTTCGATTTTTGTTTTGGTCACACTGACTGTTTGCATGTGTTGCTGATCGAATGCCGGTACAGAAACAAGATAGAAAAATAAGGAGCATAAAGAAGAGATGGAATAATAGACCCAGCTGAAAAAAAAGAATACTTGAGTTGAGTGCACCAGACTACGAAGAACCCTTAATCAATCGATGCACATACACACACATTTACACGCACCTTACGTTGTTATGAAAACGTTCAGTGCCGACCCCCGTGCTGCTTAATGGTAAATTGCTGCTTTACTAATGTCTATTATTATCTCATCTTAATGAAGTTTGGAGTAGAGATCAAGAGTGGTCTAAATCGATCTACCAAAAATAGAATCTATCAGATTAAAATTTAGTTTACGAAGAGTCTTTTTCATTTTGCGGGGTAGTGGAAATTCCAAAAGTTAAAACAAACTATATCTGCGATGGTTAACCAAGAATCTACAAACCAAATTTGGTGGCTTTTGCTTTTATAGTCTCGAAATCGACGGACAGACGAAAATGGCTAAATCGACTCGAGTTTTGATCCTGATCAAGAATATATATATATACTTATATATATTCTTCCTTCTGCTTGTTACATACTTTGCACAAATCTAATAGCCCCTTTTACCGATTTTTTGGGTTAGCGGTCTAAAAAATGAATGCGAGTCTTCGACTAACGGCGAGCCATCAGCCAAAGAGATGCTGCAGCTCAGGCAGACTCGTTTGTTGGTGGGAGTAGGTGACGCTGCCATGGGTAACTGGTTCTTAGCAACTAACCGCGATTTATGTATAAATTTTTTTTGCAACAAAATAAAAAAATTGGAAGTTTTAGACAAAAACTTGTTTTTGAAACTTACCCAATAAAACAAAGGCCTTTACTTGAATATTGGTTTTAAATTGATATTGTAATTCCTTACGTATTGTTTGCTTAATTTTTATCTTCTTAATCACAGTTTATAGATACCCAGAATATTTACACACTATTGATATTTTACTATTTCAATAAAACAACGCTAACTAAATTAACCGAGGTTAACATCGATAGCAACAGCAACAGTAAAGCTGTAAACAATAACAAAACCGACGAAATCTGCAATTTATATGATGATGCTCATGATGGTGTTGATTTTTTGAATTTGACTTTAAACAATTTTCAATTAGTATATTTTATATGGTTTACCATGCTCATACGTTTGCACACCAAATAAAACACATTGAACGAACCACTCACTATGCCTCTGTTTGCGTTTACTGCTCGTCAAGACCGTGTAGTTCTTGTAACACGTTCATATACATATGCATATATATTTCATTAGTGGATTGTAACTTTTAATTTGCCACGAATTTGCGATCGCTGTAGTTGTTGCTGTTAAGAAGTTCAATATATTTTCGACCTAAATAGCATCTTCAGTTTATTATATCCACCACACACATACACTGGCTCATTTTCAGGTTATTGTTTTTTTTCTTAATTTTTTAAAAATGAATTAGAACTATTAAGCATTTATAACTGCAACGTCGCCTTTTGTCGATGATAATGCAAATTAACTGTTTCTTCACAAACACAAGGAAACAACAAACGACGATACAAAAGTAAAAATCAAATAATAAAAACAAACACGTCCGTCACGTTCAATTCACTCTTTTTGACTGAGCGAAAATTTGTTCAACTATCGATGTATGTTGGCTTTGTAACCTGTATATCGATATATGTATTCCAAACATATCGATGTATTGAAAATAAGTTCCGATATTGAGTTTTATTTGTTTATGTGCTTAGAAAGACTAGGTATATATATTATATATAAATTTAAAAAATTAAAATATAATTATTTAGTTTCAGCTACCTAGCTTTTTAATTTCTGTTTTATACTAAAATTTCTTTAAAAAGCAGTAAAACTTCAATGAAATAAATATGTATATACATATGTAAATATAAATAAATAATGAATGCATGGCAAGCCTCTTCCAGCGCTAGTTGGTGCAGACACAAAACAAATACTTCGGAAGAATAAATCTCTATTTTAAAATAGTCAAATTTCTAGCTAATAGCATATACCAAAATTTTCTAGCAGTTACTAGTTCTCATACAATTGCTGCTCATATATAGCATCGACGGCATAAACAGAGTATGTCATGATACAGTTTGAATAATAGTATCAATAAAAAGTTGTATCACATGTAATTGTTTGTTGAAATTTTTAGTTGTGGTGTGTTTACACGCGTTTATACTATCTGCGCGGGAATTAGGCCATGTCCAGTAAAACTACGTGCTGCGAGACGTGATTTCCTCGATGAAGTTGGCAGCACGCTAATAAACAAGCGAGTGCCCAGTTCTGTTAAGTTTGCAGCTGTTGTATGTAGAGAGACCAGCGTAAAGTAAAGTAGAAATACATTTATAAAATCAGTAAGAAGGTGGTATTTTCAAGCGAGTGGAGAAAATTAGATTGAACGAAAATTGTTAAAACGTCGATAACGTCGCAAAGTGAAAATCTTTCTTGTTAAAAGTTGCTGGTGCATATTTAAGAAAAAAGCAGACATGAATGAGGAATACGACGCAATTGTTCTGGGCACCGGCTTGAAAGAGTGCATATTGAGTGGCATGCTGTCCGTTTCGGGCAAGAAAGTTCTTCATATTGATCGGAACAAATACTATGGTGGCGAGTCGGCCTCCATTACGCCGCTGGAGGAGCTTTTTCAACGTTATGGACTGGAGGCGCCTGGCGAAAAATTCGGGCGTGGTCGTGATTGGAATGTGGACTTGATTCCGAAGTTTCTAATGGCCAATGGTCAATTGGTGAAACTACTAATACACACGGGCGTTACCCGTTATTTGGAGTTCAAGTCAATTGAGGGCAGTTACGTCTACAAGGGTGGCAAAATTGCCAAGGTGCCGGTAGATCAAAAGGAGGCGCTGGCATCTGATCTCATGGGTATGTATTGTAAAATTTTGCACTTGTAAACATTTACTATGAAAGTCATACATATGTGAAAGTGAAAATTTTATGTACATATTTCGTTCCTGTCGACTCTCCCTTGGTGTTTTCTCCATGTTTCTTTGTCTCGGCTTACATTCGGCGATTTGCACTCGCTAGTGTTGTTTGTGCTTTGACTATGACACGTATTTGTAGTGGCGCTGCTGCGTACTATGTATATGTATGCGTAAGCATTTAAAGCCGCCTTATTCCTGCTTGCTGTTCCTCATTTTTTAAGTACAATCTATTGAAATTTCACATGTTTTTATACAACCAAAAAACGTGTGCAACTTAGAAAAAAAAACCATACAATAAAATGAAAATTTTATTTTCTGCATAAATGTCTATGTACATACATATGTATTTATAAATTAAATACAATTAGAATGCAGGAGTTGCCAGGTGTTTGTCATGCGCCATGTGGCAACTCTCATGCATTGCTAAAAATCTATTAATTAACCGTTGCGTTTATTAACACTTGTCTCGATATAAAATTACTAAACAAAATAAAACTGTCCTAACGCAAATGGTAGCAAGCAAGGGGCTTTAAATTTTTACCTTTTATCAAATTGAAGGTAAAAACCTTGAGCTGCTGTGTAAAGTTTATGCGTCTAAGTGACATCATGCAGCTGGTGGAGGTGTTTCTGCATTCATTAATTAACGGTGTGCAGTAATCCCCATCCTATATAGTGTATAGATGTATGTACGTAAAATTTGACTGAATGTGAATCCAGTTCGCCCACACCATGGTACTTAAAATGAAACATATTGTTTTTTCCTGCAGGTATGTTTGAGAAGCGACGCTTTCGCAACTTCTTGATTTATGTTCAGGACTTTAGAGAGGATGATCCAAAAACCTGGAAGGACTTTGATCCGACCAGAGCCAACATGCAAGGCCTGTACGATAAGTTCGGTCTGGACAAGAATACGCAGGACTTTACTGGGCATGCTCTGGCGCTGTTTCGTGATGACGAGTATTTAAATGAGCCGGCTGTTAACACCATAAGACGTATAAAACTGTACTCGGATTCATTAGCGCGATACGGCAAGTCGCCTTATCTTTATCCAATGTACGGTCTTGGCGAATTACCGCAAGGATTTGCACGTCTCTCGGCTATATATGGCGGCACCTACATGCTGGACAAGCCAATAGACGAAATTGTGTTGGGTGAAGGTGGAAAAGTTGTGGGTGTGCGTTCGGGCGATGAAATTGCCAAATGTAAGCAGGTATACTGCGATCCAAGCTATGTGCCAGAGAAGGTCAGTAATTAAATTATTTGCCATTGAGCAATAGTTTTTCATAATTTTATTAACAGGTGCGGAAGCGTGGCAAGGTTATACGGTGCATTTGCATCCTAGACCACCCGGTGGCCAGCACCAAGGATGGCCTGTCCACTCAAATAATCATTCCACAAAAGCAAGTCGGTCGCAAATCAGATATTTATGTATCGCTGGTTAGTTCTACTCACCAGGTGGCCGCCAAGGGCTGGTTTGTAGGCATGGTCTCAACTACAGTAGAGACCGAAAATCCTGAGACGGAGATCAAGCCCGGCCTAGATTTGCTTGAACCAATCGCACAAAAGTTTGTAACCATTTCCGATTATTTGGAACCTGTCGACGATGGTCTCGAATCGCAGATATTTATATCGGAATCGTACGATGCCACCACGCACTTCGAGACCACTTGCTTGGATGTTTTAAACATCTTTAAGCGCGGCACTGGTGAGACTTTTGACTTCTCCAAGATTAAGCATGAGCTCGGCGATGAAGATCAGTAAAAGGACAGACGGTTTTTCTAACTTGGTGGATGGGTGCCTGTGGCAGGCAAGGTTACGTCGACAGGGCATCTTGTAGCTCAACATGAAAAAACAGCAAAAACTACAACCACCGCTTTAACATCTTTTTTAACGTCGATATGCAGCCGTTCTAAAAAAACCAAAAGCGAAATCAATACCCAAAAAAAAAAACAAAAAAAACAAAAAAATATAAAAAAAAACTACAAAAACCCATGTATTACAACTGCAACATGCTTTTCCATCAGATCATTAACGCATATTTTTATGTGAATCAAAATTTTAGACGAGTAATAAAAAAAAACAAAACCAATTTGCTTGCTTGTCGCCAATATTAACTATGCCTAGAAAATTTATACATTCATACAATTATAAATATACAATATACGGCATTAAAGTACATACATTAAAGTACATACCAATGTAACAGCGGTTAATTCAGTGACATATAAAGTAAACGTATAAGCTTAAATGTATTGATGTCAAAGATGTTGATAAATATCAAGAATTTTGGATGAATACCCTAAGGTCCCTATACATCTTTTCAAAAACAATCGATTCTTTGAACGTCGCGTCTGCTTTCTATAGAAGTTTATAATAAAACCTCTCACAATATTATATGTTCGATGTGCATGCATTTAAGTTATATACAATAAATTTGTATAAGTTATTATACAATATATGAATGTGTATGTATATTGCTATTAACAGTTGCTTGGTTCTGATGCACCATTTGTACTCTAGCGACGACTTTGCTGCTTTGCCCTGCTCAGCTTCGATAGAATAGGTTATTTTGGTTACAGCTTAAGCGGGGATGTCATACTGCAGAAGCTGTTTATACTGGTCAATAATAACATAAATATATTTATAATTTTTGGGATGGAACATAAGTTCTTCGTTCTTTGTCTGAAACATCGTATAAGAGCCACTACATGTACACGTTTCTTATAAATGTTATTTAGTACAATTAAATCAAACTAAATGACGCAAAAAATAAATCAAACAAATCAGTCTGAAATGTAAACAAGTGAAATAGTATAAAAGCACATATTGGTCGAAAATTTATGGTATTCCGCATTTTCAGAACTTACATTTTACTAATAAAAAATAACTGTATATGGTACTCGGCTTTACCTGCAATTCATTTATAGTTTAGTTGCAGCAATAACAAACTGGATCAGCTAAAATTGCTGGAGGCGTACTAAACAGCACTCTGCAAACAGCAACTACCTTAAGGATCTAGACTCATCTATTAAACGTAATACCCCTCACTTCTGTTGTTTCTTATGGAAATATGGTATACAGTACCTAATTTAGTATTTCTCCTTATTTTCCTAATAAACTAGCATTTATGGTGACCGTCTCATCATTTTTACCAAAGATAAAAATAATGCTTTATTTTTTTTATTTATTGATTTAATGTCAACTATTAACAGACCAAAAAGTATTTGGCAATAAGGAAAGAATTACACAACAATATAGATAGATTACAAATAATTTATTTAAATTGAAATCATGAATTTAAATTAAAAATTAAAGTTAATATATGGGGTGTTAATAAATGTATTAAATAATCCAATTTGTTGCGAGGATTGGGAAAAATTGATTGAGAAAAACCCAATCAGATCATTAAGCTATTACTTTTAGTTACGACTTGTTAAAAATGTAAGAATTTGGTTTTTAAAAAGGGGACTCTGAGTTGAAAACTGGATAAAGTCTGTTGCAGTCAACAGAGAACACTCGAAAAACTTCATGCAGAGAGTAGTTAATAGTACAAGTATTAAGAGAAAGTAGTGTAAAGTTACGAGTAGTTGTCGAGGGTACAGGAAAGTTAATTTAGCTTAATAACGAAGAAGCTTCAATTTCGCCAATTATTCATTTATGTAAAAATAAAACTCCAGATGGATAGTCAGATGGGAGGTTAATTAATAGCAGTCTACTGTGGTATGAAAGTAAATCAGTACCTGGAACCCAGTTAAAGCCACGACGAGCAAAAAGAAGAAACTTCTTTTGTACTCAATTTTCAATTCTGTCTTGGTGTACCGAATACTGAGGAGACCACACACAAGATCCGTATTCCGAAATGGCCCGAGCCAAAGAAGTAAGGAGTAGTTCGTATAAGGGTCGACAAATTCCTTAGAACATCGTTTGTTGAATCCAAGAGATTCTTAAGTATAAGTCATAGTTTCGGACAAGAATCGAATTCAGAAGATGCGAAACCTTTAAAACAAATTATTATCCCTTTTACGAGGTGCGCGTAAATATATAAAGGACATATTTGGATTTTTAAATAATTATACTTTGGATTTTCCACCACTAATTTACTGGGTACTTGCGTATTCACTGTTAAGAAACATATTATTATATAAATAGCAAAGTGGATATAGCATTGGAACGTCTTTATGATGGCGTCCATCTGGAATTTGATGTTTTCGACCTGTGTGTTTGACCGATCGAAAAAAGATATGTTTAATAATCTTAATGAACTATTTTTAGTATGAAAATCATTCTAATACCTAAATTCATAAATATGTTTTCAAAAGACAATGCTATCGGTCCCATCGGACCCATTTCCCATTAAAGAAAGGGATAAAGGGGTAAATTGTATGCGAATGTGTACAACAGGCAGAAGGAAGCATTTCCGTTCCCACAAAGTACATATATTCGTGATCCATTCTATTTTTGTAACTGTTTTTTATTTTTATGTATTTTACAACTAACGGTACTTCTTGCATTTACATATATAACATGTAAAAAATAGAATTAAGGAATAGTTAAAAGAAAGAAACGTAGAACATAATGCAGGAACGCCAGTATATGGAAGATTTGGGTTAGACGCGGGGCGAGCACTCAACCAGCGGCATTCTGAAAGTTGTTCTCAAAGGGTTTAAATGCGAAACAAAAATCGGTGGTTTCCCTTCTCTGGATCCACCGAATACATGTGTGTGTCCAGGTGTATGTTTGTTCTGTGAGTGTGTGTAGGTGAAGTGCGCAGCTGGCTGCACCGAAGGGAAGAGAATGTTGGTGGGTTCGCCACGTTTTTCCTTTCCCAAGAACCTTCCATAGTCTGACGTTGTGCATCACGGGCTTAAACATTAGGATAATGTGTGTGCATGGTGCGGTGATGATTGTTTACATCATGCCACCCATACCACCCATGCCTCCCTTGGAAGCACAATTATTAGTTTTTCAGCTTTAGCGAATCGCCAGTGAAAATTATTCTTTTAGTTTTATCAGTTTTTTGTTAATCAAAATTCCTATATATTACGTCTGCTCAAATGAATAGAAAGTTACTATATATACATACATTTAAAAGTTTGTGTTAGGAGATTAACTTGCAGTCTATTAGGAAATATCAAACCAGCGGGAAAGGTAAATCTTACCTAACACTATAACTTTTTTTGCGTCTCTCTGTCTGAACGACGCATCGGCTCACCGCTTTTTATAATTTTCTTTGACACGAGCTAATTTTTTATTGAAACACTGAGAGAGTTTCTTGAATAAAGCTAGGAAACAGTTAGTAACGCTGAAAATAAAACAAGTAAGAATGCTATAGTCGAGTATACCCCACTGCAAGAAAACCCTAGCCTTGGTGGAATATTCCATCACGCTCTCACTGAACGGCGGACACACCTAATCATAGGCGTACAGACAAGAGCGGACGCAGGCATGGGAAGCGTGAATAAGTTTACAAAAATAAAAGCGTACGAAGAAAAGTTGTTCCCGCCTATTAGATATGCATATGCAGAGCATGACCTTTGAACCGTGGATGTTTTGCTTTGGTGTCGATGTAGACGATGATGAGACGGGTTCACCAGGCTTGGCATAGTATTTTTTTTTCTTGGGATTATCGTAATATATCCACTTTTCATCTCCAGTCACGATCCGGTGGAAAAATCCCTTCCTTTGATGTCTTTCAAGAAGCAGTTCCGAAGTGAAAAATCGCCTTTCGACATCTCTCGGCTTCAACTCGTACGGCACCAAATTTCCTTGCCTTTGAATTAATCCCAATTGTTTTAACCGAAAGGAAATTGCTTGCTGAGTCACTCCCAACGATTCTGCGAGTTCAGTTTGCATTTGGCACCGATCTTGATCCAATAAAGCCTCCAAATCCCATCTTCAAACTTTTTGGGTTGGCCAGGACGCTCTATGTCTTCAACGCTAAAATTACCACTTTTGAAGCGTCGAAACCACTCTCTGCATGACTTATCGGTTGGAGCAGATTCACCATAAACTTCCACAAGCATTCGATGGGCTTCAGCTGTACTTTTCTTCCCATTAAAAAAGAAAATCAAAACTTCCCGCAAATGTTGTTTATCTAAAGTAAATTCAGACATTTTCGAAGCGGCAAAAAACAATGTTGTGGTCACTAACAGACGCTGATGCACACTAATTAATACTGACAGATGTCAAACCTTTCCAATGGAATATATACCCTTCCAAGATTGGTACAGGTGGAGCTATCTTTTGAAAACGGACCGAATTCATTTGTACTCCCAATAAATGCCATTTACCTTTCTAGAGTTAATTGAATTCGAAAAAAAAATGTCCCGCAATTTCTCGGTAAAAGCCTTGGCAGGCTTTAGTACAAGTAGTCATATTTATTTATTTGCCTTTGGAAAAGAAATGTCAAAGTTTCTGCAGAAAGAGTTCGGCATTTATTTTGTGTGTGGACTCACCACACCACTCCAAAATACAGAAAATAATATTTGGTCGGCACAAGCTAAGCTCTGGCTATGTACTTCGTGGCGTTCAAGATGGTAAAGTCCGTTTTTGCACTTTTATTGCTGTCGTTGACAGTTTCATTCGAAACTGTCTAACAGCTGTCCGACTGCATTTTTCCATTTCCGTCCAAAAAGAGATGAATGAAAGCCCACACAGTTTACAATTGGTATCGCATTATATAAATGTTGACTACTTACGGTAAAATGTTACGTATGTTCGGACTAAATCTTTCTGACCCATTTCGTCTTTATTATAAATTAACCTTATTCGTGCAAATATTTCATATTAATCAAAGCCCTTTTTAACTCTACAACTGTGTTTATCAATCGTACTGCAGATTGAGCTATTATTGGCCCAGAAGATTGGTGTCGGTCTGACTTCCAGAAGTGTGAGCTGTTTGCCTAAGAGCTGGACTCAAGTTTTCGCACGTTAAATGGCGTGGCTCCTCTTTCTAGTGATGGGGCAATTAGAATAAGCATCCAAGACCACACGGTATATAGCAGACTTGTTCATAGCTTTGAGCTGGAAGAGGTCTTGAATGAGATCAAGGGACTACAGCGGAACAAAGCTCCTGGGTACATCTGTGTAGATGGTTGGGTTGCTTAGCAGGATATATGCACAGGATAGATACTTATATCTGAACATCGATTTGGGTTCCTTCCTCAACTCAGGACTCCCAGAGCAACTTCATAGGTTTGCTCGCCATATTAATTTTTGATGTACGAGTATCTCAGGAATATGATGCAGTCTGGCATCATGTCTTGCTCTTCAAGATCAGTAACAATCTCTCCTTTGATATCTTCCGTATATTAAAATCTTGGTTAGATTGTCACTAATTCTTGATCCATGTAAATAGAGACTGTTCGAGTTGGAAACCTTTCTTTTGGCTGGAGCTCCTCAGGGGAATATCTTCAGCGCAACGCCTTATTAACCCATTATATGTCTGCAATCAGATCGGTATATGCCAGCCAGGAAAAAGCGAAAAATGTGGAAGAAAACCGATAGCTGAAACTGCTTAAGGTTTAATATTGGCTACATTGATTATTAATCGTGCGATGTTTAATAGTGAAGAATCAACAGAGTATTCAATGTAGCTGGGTCCATTTGTATGCTATAAGAACTAGAACTTACATTGCAAACTTTGCACATTGATCCTGCAGTCCTGTAGAGCAAGTCTATTACTAAGTAAATTATATTGTAGCTGAACTCCACACACATACACACGTACACACACGCGCCACAAATAATTATTTTAATTTGTCTGTGGTTCTCCTAAAACCTCATACAAAATTGTATTCCTCAAGTCCTATTACCTCTGAGATCTAAGGATGTATACACACCTACGACTGACAGAATATGTCGTTGGTGCTTCCATGTACCTATTACATACATTTTATTTTATTTTTCAAAATACTTTCTGTATTTGTTGTATAAAAATAAGGTTTTATTCTCACTATTGTAAAATACTAGAGCAAAATATCTTGATGCGTTCTTAAGACGCTAAATATTGCCATAAAAAACTTATGGTGGGTCTAAGACCGTAGATTGTGTGTGCGGAATTGAGTTACTCTCTAACTAACTCTAACTGTGAGAGCGTAGGCTATAATAGATCAAAACTGGATTAAGGGTACCTCGAACTCGGGCGGAATCGACTGAAGTATTTTAACTTTTTCATGTAAAAATATCGAATATCGAATAACAACACAATCAACTTTAACATTTTCGAATTGAACTCGTTTGGCTGATCGGTCCTAAGCAATGCTGCGCGTACAAGTAAAGTATGAAACTTAATGTCAATTGAATGGGTATCGTCCAGCCGAGCTCTCTTGAAGAGAGCATCTATTCTTGTCAAAATCGAAATGCAATGCCAGTCACATACTGAAGCAGAAAAAACTCGACCTGTTCGTCTTCAGCCCCGCAGTGCTGCTAGGCATAACTATGCCCGGCCAGGCGCCGGACAGCTATTTAGCTGTGCCCGAGTGTGTAGTGATAGAATAGTGTATAGTGTATATATGTATATATATCCTTATTGATGTTGTTCCTGTGACTGGTTAGTTAAGCTAACGAGTTACGTTTGACGCAGAGACACACTTTTGAGTTCAATTGATAGCGACAATGCACAAACGACTCGAGGTCCAATTCTGAATTTGATTTGGCTTTTGGTACTTTGTTGTGCCCGGCGATATACGTGCATATGGTGACAAATTGAATATCTTAACTAAACAATTTTAATGAAAGAGTACATAACGACACGTTGCAAGGCGCCACATCCTGGAATCAGCATAATTTGCATGTGTGGCACTTGATGCTGCTTGTGCTGCAAGAGCCGCTAACTACTTGAGCCCGGCTACCACAGCTGTTGATTTTGCTGTTGTTTTGCCGCTTTACAATTACTTGCACTCTGCAGTTGTTGTTATATGTTGTTGTTTGTATTTTCTTTTTCCCAAGAGCATGCCAAGAACTTCATTATCGCATGCGGCACTGTGCAACATCATACCCTTCAGCCCCCCACCCACACACACACCTACCCCATACAATTTAAATCAATTAAGTAATCTTATTTTCGCTTCTTCAGCTTCCGATGCTGCTGCTTCTTTGGCTTCTACTGTTGCTTGCAGATACCTCTTTTTCTGTCAAATATTATAACTGTGGCAATTTCTTTACAAAGTGTGTGATGTGTGTGTGTGTGTATTACTCTTAGGCTGGCAAACTTTTGCAGTGTTGCACATTTTGTGTAGATTAATTAAATTTGGTGGCACATAATTGTTTGCAATAAGGCGAACTCGACATGAGGGTTAGTCTCATATTTTTGGCAAGTGAGCGAAGAAGACAAAGCACTAGAAAATATTTTCTAATATAAAAATCACACCAGTTTAGAGAACTAACTTCGTAAACGAAATAAGATTTGGACAAGTACTTCTCCTATGTAACATTTTTTTATGTATTTTACCAAAAACAAGAAATAATGCAACAGTCGGGAGTGCTCCACGTCAAGAAACCCCCAACACACGTCTACACACTTTTAAGTAATTAGCACACAAAATTACTGAACTCAACACACGTGAACAAAAACAAGTATTTTTTGAGTATATTCTTGGCTAATTATCCGATATTTATTAATGTTGTAGCACGGATTAAGATATTTTATACGGATATTATATATATAGAAAGCAAGAGATAGACAGATAAATTAGTTAAGCGATAATTTACGAGGTGAAGAAAATGTTAATGATTATACCAAAGATATAGAAAAAAAGAGAACTTTAAAAGAGGAAGTATATATAATATCAATGACTATACAATATCAAAAACCGTACAATATTACTTTACAAATGAGCTGTAGATCCAAGGAGATATCCGACAAAGATTCCAGTTAATTTTAATTTTTCTTACTAGTTTACTATATATTTTTAGTTTTATTTTGCCCTCAGATATAGTTTGTTAGTCTATTTATTCAAAAAATATGAAAATCATCAATCCTTTTTTTTAAACTGTTTTACTTGCTACTACGTAAATATAATATTATACACCCAATAACAGCAAAAGAGAGCAGCATCTAGGCAGTGCTTTCCCCTTCATGCACAAAGGCAGGAGTACTCAACATTTTGTATGTACAAACGATTTGTAACAGTAAAACAGCCTAAGAGCTTTGCCTGGCTGTTAACCGTTTCATTAACATAAATTAAGGTTCTTTAAAAATAAATAAGCTTACTGGAATAATTAATTTAATGTTTGTTTATATCGTAGTCTGGAATCTGTTGACTACAGAATTTACCGTAAATAAGTCGTCTGGTGGTGAAGCTAAGTTAATATAAAAAGGTTGAATGCAAAGAATAAGAACACAACATAGTAAAAATGAATTTCTGAATAGCGCAGTTAAACAACAAAGAGAAAAGCATAACGTTCTTGTTTGCCCCTATACATGTTACATTTACAGCGGACTCTTCTGTTATTTTACATGACAATAGTACCACAGCTTCATTTAAGAGCGCGATGCTCCTTCCCTCTATAAGAGAATAATTTCGGTAAAGAGCTTAAGAGAATTTTGCAAATGTTAACCGTTTCGAAAGTAAATCTGTACTCTGCCGACTATCAAGTAACCAATTTTAAGCTGAGTTTAAAGTTGGAAAAAGCTTTTGCAATAGCTGCGTAGCAAAAGGAGCAATTGAATAGAATCATATTGACTATATTTATTCCTACCCCGTATTTGCTGCCTGGTGGTCACCTAATTAGTACGAAAGCGTCTAGTTGAAGACGTCCTGTAACGCCAATAGACTTTCTTAAATTTAAAAGGTATAATCTTGGACAGCTTGTTGCAGGGTCCCTTAATTGCAGTCGGGTGTCTTCATTTTCGTTTCCGTAATTATGACCCACAAAATTCCTGAAAAGCTAAAGTCCCATATGCCATTATGTGAAATGCAATGCACACAGGCGCCAATTGTCTCGCCTTCAGCGTTTGTTAGCAATTAAATATTTGCACTTCAAGGCACATATAACAGCTAAGCGGCTGCCTTTGGCCGGGAATAAAGCACAAGAACAACAACATAAGATGCCGACTCTTCAAAAGTTAGTTTTAAAACAATTGACAAACTGCAGAGCGTATGCCACAGCGAACTCGAAACTAGACAAGATTGTCTTAAGTTAAGTAAAAATTATATCTTAATCTTAGTTAATAGTTAATAGTTAATAGTTAATAGTTAATAGTTAATAGTTAATAGTTAATAGTTAATAGTTAATAGTTAATAGTTAATAGTTAATAGTTAATAGTTAATAGTTAATAGTTAATAGTTAATAGTTAATAGTTAATAGTTAATAGTTAATAGTTAATAGTTAATAGTTAATAGTTAATAGTTAATAGTTAATAGTTAATAGTTAATAGTTAATAGTTAATAGTTAATAGTTAATAGTTAATAGTTAATAGTTAATAGTTAATAGTTAATAGTTAATAGTTAATAGTTAATAGTTAATAGTTAATAGTTAATAGTTAATAGTTAATAGTTAATAGTTAATAGTTAATAGTTAATAGTTAATAGTTAATAGTTAATAGTTAATAGTTAATAGTTAATAGTTAATAGTTAATAGTTAATAGTTAATAGTTAATAGTTAATAGTTAATAGTTAATAGTTAATAGTTAATAGTTAATAGTTAATAGTTAATAGTTAATAGTTAATAGTTAATAGTTAATAGTTAATAGTTAATAGTTAATAGTTAATAGTTAATAGTTAATAGTTAATAGTTAATAGTTAATAGTTAATAGTTAATAGTTAATAGTTAATAGTTAATAGTTAATAGTTAATAGTTAATAGTTAATAGTTAATAGTTAATAGTTAATAGTTAATAGTTAATAGTTAATAGTTAATAGTTAATAGTTAATAGTTAATAGTTAATAGTTAATAGTTAATAGTTAATAGTTAATAGTTAATAGTTAATAGTTAATAGTTAATAGTTAATAGTTAATAGTTAATAGTTAATAGTTAATAGTTAATAGTTAATAGTTAATAGTTAATAGTTAATAGTTAATAGTTATTTCTAGAAAAACGGAGGTTAAGCGCACATTTTTAACCCTTTACCAATTGCAAAATGTGATCATTCATATTAATACTCCAGTTAAGACTGTTTTCCATCCGCAGAAATGTGTTCTCAATGGGATTTCACTCGGGCCTTATCTGTTTTAATCAGGATAACTACATTGTAGACCTATTTAAGTAACATAAACCAAGTTTCTCCCAAGAGACAACCTTTATTTTTTTCCTTAAGTTTTTTTCCCTTAATTAGTCTCGTCACCTAGTTTTTATTGAACCATTGTGACTTCCGTTGTCATTGCAGATTTCTCCATCCCACTTTTATAGAGTTTGATGTTATCCTGGAAACTGGGAACTGGAAACTGTTGCATGCAACATGTTTCCATCTATCTGAATTATGAGCACTGACTCTGCGACACTCCGTAAATTACTAAAAAGTACTTATACAATATGTTCTCAGTCTCCCAGTCGGGTGCTTAACTGCCGTTGGTTGCCAAGGCTGCCAGACTCCGCCTTGGACTGTGCTAGTCCTGATGCCACTGACATGATAGTACCAGAAATTGGTAGTGAAACGGGTAAGGGAGGTGTTGATGTTCCTACTCCTAAAGTGAACGAAAATTTGTCACTGAAGCATTAAACATTGTGACAAAATCGCATCGCTTGGCAGGACGCACAAACAAAGCTGAGATCCCAGTTTGCAGTCACAGGTGTGTTTACCTTAAAATTTTGGTTTTCAATAATATTTGACTTGGATTTTGTTTGTGTGCACTGCTTGTCTACATGTCTTTGCGAAAATATCGAATGCATAACTGTGATTACAGTATCCACACCACACTACACCCACTCCCACTCCCACTCCCACTCTCACGCCCGAAGGCAAGGTTCATCGGTGTTAGCGATATCTCTGCTACGACAGGCACATCTACCTGCCAGCCAAATTTATACTTACTCTTATGATAGATACTTTGGCTCCATGCGAAGATATCATGCGGCACTTTTGGTGCCATTATTTCCAATTCTCTGTGTGCATTTGAGCAGTTGCAGCCGGATTTTGTGTACGTTCCGGTGCTAGTACCTGCAGGCATTGTATGTGAATACGGATTCGATTATAAATAAGTAATAATTGTTAAAATTTTTGTTATAATAGTATCGTCTTTAGATGAACCATGGGCAACTCCTGTTATTTATTGTCCCCTTACAGTCAGTTTCCTATCCTTGCTTGATTTTTAGTCACTTTGCCTGCAATTAGCACCTTCCATTTAATCCACCTGGCTGTCAGTGCCCATTAGCACCATAACCTCCTAGCTGCTTCTTCTTGAGACTTTCTGCCAAGTGGCACATTAGCTCCCATTGCCATTTACAGTTTGCCCTGGCCACACTTTAGCTTCGAGTAAGGCTGCATGTCAACGAAAATTTCCCACTGTGGTTGTGTGTGTGTGTACGTGTTCATGTGTGTTGCAGCTATTTTTATACGATTTGCTATTTTTTCCGGATTTTTGTTTGCCATAGTCGACTCTCGTCCAAAGAAGCGTCTCCTTCTCTAATTTTTCCTTACCTTTTTTGCTAGCTAGTTGCGCACAAAACTGACGCCAAAAAAATTTGGCGTCAGCCGATGCACCACACATCCTAACACAAACACATACACAGACACAGACACAGGCACCCACACAAATACATAGATTCCGTGTTTTTGTTGTTGTTACCGCTGATGGTTGGTCTGACTCCTCGGCTTGGATTTGTGTCATGTCTGTGACTCCTCTCACAGTTCGATTTTTTTTGTTGCGTAAAAACTATCAAAAAATGTAATAAATGCGTTTCTTTGTGTGTGTGTGTGTGTGCGTGCGTGCGTATATGTGATGTTTGTCAGTTTCACACAGCGCTTCCTCCTTTGTCATCACCTGGGCTGTGCGCAGCAAAAGTTTTCCCTTCCTGAATATTGGTAACTTATTAGCATAAAATGCCAGAACCGCGTAAATAATGCAAGAAATTTCCTCCCCTTCTACGAGTTGACGTCCCTAGCCTTGCCTACGTCTGTGTGGGTGAAAGTATGTGAGTAAACATATAAGTGTTCCTTTTAAAAATAGTCATCTAGCGCAATATTGTGGAATTAACTGTCGCTAATAAGCTAATATGTATCTTTATTTCAACATTATTTACACCCTTTACCCATTAAAAAAATATGAAAAAGTGTATGAATTTTGTGAGAATTTCAAAAACGCTGAAAGAAGTATCTTCGATAGAGTACATCTGTTTTTCAGCAGTATCAATAGCTGATTCGATCTACCATCCCAGTCTGTCAGTTTGTCAGAGACTACAAGACAGATAATCTACGTTTACCATACGATCAAATTTAATTCAATTTATTGAAGTCCCCACACACCCTCTACTACTTTTTTTTGGAACACGTATGTTTTAGCATACTTTTAATGTATCCTTAAGATTTCAGAGTATTTCCAGATTGTGCATATATTCAAGTAATACCCTAATATTATGCTGCACGGGGTTTTCGCCAGATCCTTCGCAGCAGAATTTGATCAAGGAGAGGATTGCTTGTAGCGTCTGTGTACGTGTACACATGCTGCAGTGCTGTCCACGAGATTAATTGTTTCTTTCTTGATCAATAAGAATAAGAAAGAAAGGAAATTATCCGCGAGGAGGTATCCCATCTGGACTTAAGTCTTTGGCACTCAGTACAAGGCTGTCCACCGTTGCAATGGTGAATGCTTTGCTACTGTCACTAGAATCCTAAATCAATAATAAGTATATGATATTTCATTAAATAAGATTTGTAGGCTTCACTCTATTGGTATTAGGTAGTATTTTGTGCTGCAGGAAACTATCTTGGCAAAATCTGCTGAGTTTTTAGACTTAGCTTCGACACTCATTGTCAGAATATAATATGAACTAGACGATTGCGCCAATGAGCTGGCGTTGTGACCCCACTAATCCCTTGTCTTTTGTTCTTGTTCCTGTAGTTCTCTGTATTTCTGTGTACGTAAACATAAAATTAATTTCCGCTACATTTGAACGTCGCTCAAATGTCAGGGAACGTGGAAGTATTTCTTCAGGACGCCACATCGACGCGACACTCCCTTTCCGCATCCGTCCAACCACCTCCTGGTCGCATCTTGTAGGAAAAGCAAAGCGAAAGGCATCCAGCGACATTATTATTACTATTTACACCATTTTTACAGTATAAGTTCAATACTTCCGCACATTTTGAGACATGTTATTCGGTCAGCAAGTGTCTCGTTTATTCGCATTTGACACATTGCGAGTCACTCATGAATTTGTTGTTATCGTAAGAGCATTGAGCTAATAGTGTGGGATTAAACTTGGTTGAGGGTTTATTTCCAGCTATGATGTTCCTAAGGAAAGAAGTTGTTATTGCACGGAATAACAAATTACGGTTCTGATAATATTTTCTTACAGTCTAACTACAGGGTATATATATTATTTATATATTTATACCAGAGAACGTAAACTTCATGCATTTTAGTTTAAGTAATAGAAGCAGCTTAAATTCAAAAATATTATATCAAAGTAATCTTTGTTATACATTTTACTTAAAATTTTGGGTTTACATCTGTTTGTACAAAATAGATAAATACTGTGCACTTCTACATAAATGAAATGGAATAAGAATTTCGAGAGTTCATTATTAAACTAGTGCGAATTTTCAACTATCTTCAATGACGATCAAATAAGGCGCAGGGCCATGAAGACATTCTCTTCCCAATAAGGTATGCATATTATTTTTATTGCTTCAACTTTATTTTATTATAATAATAAACTAAATATATTCTGTATCATTCGAGCTTGCTTATTTTGATCGTTTTGTTAATGGAAAATATGTTAATATTGTAGATTAGACGCCGACAAAGTCGACCACCTTTTGCTCTCGAGTTATTCCAATTTCTAGAAGGTTTTTTTATTTCTTATTAACAATCGAAAAACAAAATATCCCTTAAGCTGTGCTGTGTTCCTACATAAATCTTATTATTAAATGAATCTTGTTTATTTAGCAGATATCATTTGGGTTTAATTAATTTGAGGCTACATAATTGGTCATGTGCTTGGGGGAGAAAGCTCCCTCTTCCACCATTTAATTATGTTACCAATACTCTCTCTCTCTAATAGTGTTAAGTTAGAGCCTGAAGTTCAATTAAGCATATTCCGGTCTAACTATGTTATAACAGATGATGGTTTGTAGTAAGTCGGACGCTGTTCTAAGTATAGCGAGATTATTCAGCCCATCCTCATTGTCGATCAGTACTAATATTTCCCGCTCTGAAGCCGCAAATAACTGCATCCCCAGAGTAATTGTGAAGTCCTTATCCTCTACTTGTCCACATTCGGATATGGTAGACACGTCGATTTCGCAGACTGTAAGAGGCAAAGAGATAGATCACAAATCAAATATTAGATATTAGGCATGTCTATTCTTATAAAAGATATTTGATGAAGTCTATTTCAACTACAGGGTTAAGGGTATCGCCTAGTCAGGTATATTCAAAACGAGCACTTACTGTCGTTGGTCAATTGAAGAGCTGGTGAACTCGTTTCAAATTTTCCGACAAGGTGTATGTTTAATGAGGATGCGGGTGGGATTGTGCTATGATTCGATCAAAAAATAATTAGATAGTGTGGATTGGAGGCCAGGAAAGTGAATCTTCTCCACTGTGCGGTGGATGGTGGATGTGGTGGATGGTGGATGGTGCGTGTCCTGTATGAGGTGCAATGGAAATTGTGTTCATTTTAATGATAATCGCTTAAATTGAAGTGCTTGAGTGTTTGCTTGTTTACGTGTTCACGTGAGTCCTTTGCTGTTTGCATTCAATTCCAGTGTGTGCCACAACCCAAATTGCAATGGACACTAAAATGGGTCTAAGCAAATGCCAGGGCGAGATAAAGAAGAAAAGCGGGGAAAGTGTTTATTAACTTTGTGCGTTTGATCTAGGTTACTGCATGCCACGTCCTACTGTTGTTCATCAGTTCAAGGATGAATGAAGTAGCGCCGCTGGAGAACACAAATGCATTAGACAGAGACGGAGAGAGGGAGAGCAGTACAGAGCGGACAATTTAAATTTAATTTACAAAAGCACTTGTTTGATTTGTTACTTCTGCAGTTGGGCTGCACCTCGCTGGGCTTAGAGGAAGCAGCCTGTAATTTAGCTGCCACCCCTTAGCTGCGGCTGTGGAGAGCTAAAAGTATAGCACACAAAAGCACAATCCCCGAAAACGAGGAGAGCTACGATGGAATACACACAATCCTTTCAGCTAGGACCTATCGCTCTGTTATTTTTACATAATTACCAACTAATTAGTAACGCACAGAAAAATGAACTAATTAGCTAATTAAGCGCACAAACTACAATTATTTTGTGCTAAAATTCGCAAGTCAATAGAAAAATGTGAAAGTATTTATGTCCATCCCAATGGGCTTTCTTTTGTTATTTACAAACACAACAAGACAGAATGCATTAAAACAGTAACAACACACACAAAACACGGACTTTTTGAAGCTGTGTAGTCCTTTCAATATTGTGGCACTAGTTCTATACTCTTTAGTGGTATACAACATTGATTAATACTGACATTAGTTTCGGTTTTTAACATTAACGGATTTAAAATGGGCCATATCCCATATTAAAATGGTATCTAGTAATAAGAAACAGTCTCCTACAAAATTATCGTTGCTTAATTCTGCCTATGCTGTCAGAGAACACTGTACAAGGAGGCTAGTAGTATTGGCACTCCAGAGTTTTAGGATTGCCTGCAGATTGAGCCAAAACTGCGACACGGAAACAAGAAGAATTCACCAAATTCGATCCCCATTGAGAGACCGCTAACGGGCGGAGAGGGATGGACAGAAGTGGGGATTGCCGTTTTGAATTACAAGAAGCTAGAAATGTATATATGGTGTTAGGGTAGGCAGGCAGGGAGGAAAAGGGAAATGTAAACTCCGCAGTGAAACCAACGAACGCTCAACACAAACTTAATAAAATGACATGACTTGAATTGGCTGCCAAGCGTGAACGCAGACAAGATAAAGTTGGTCAAGCCAGGACTTGGCTAAAAAAAAACAGATAAAATTGTTACTACAAGTACATGCGGAAGGGAGTAGTGCATAGTTAAAGTTTCGTCTTTACAGTGCTGCCTATTTACTTACCCGAACTAAAGGAAAACTCCTGCAGAGCATTTTTGACTCTAATCAATTGCAGAACCTGAGGCATAATTTATGCCTCACATTGGCCACAGAAGAATTCCCTAAGCATCAACAAATTAAAGCACATGACAGAGTACCCGCTCACAAGAGAGCCTTGACCTGTGCACACACATTTACACACACCATTCCCTGATCTGTGTTATTGTGAAATGTAAATTCTATACACCCAACTCTCTTTTTACACGGTAGAAATCCGTGTAAAAAAGAGGCGTTTCCTATAGTAAAATGGGGGATACGTTCCATGTGATTTGAAAACCGTGTAAGATGAAATAAAGAACTATATTAACTTCGAAAAACCGTGTACAAAATGTTGAAGACTATAAAATTTCAGATATGCATACAAATTGTATGTTCATATGGCATTTTATTGAGCATTAAAACTTAAAATACAGAATTCATAATAGTGAAAAATTGGTAGAGCAAGCAAAAAACAAAAGAAATCTGTTAATCCAGATTTAAGAACAGACAAATTAGAATAGAAATAAAGAAAAAATATTTACATAGCTACATAATTATTCGTCGCTACTTGATAACAAGAGCAATTGTTTGCGACGATCTGGACTAAACTCGGTATCCTCACTGAAGATATCCATCAAATTATCCAATGGCAATGGTGCCAAGTGTTGGAAAAACAAACATAATTACAAAACAAAAAGTTTTGAAACCGTAGTAGATAAAAGAATTTTTACAAAAAAAATTGTTTTCAACCGTGTAACTTCAAATGAGTGTAAAAAGAAACCGTGTAAAAAGAGAGTTGGGTGTACTTCTAATTTGATTTGAATGGCATTTGTAGCACGGATCGAAAGTGGTCCAATAATTAGATGTGTCAAAAGAGAAAGCTATCGATTGAGATTATTGAACTTTAGAGGATCAATTGCCCATTTCTCAATGAGTTAAGGTACTCAAGTTTACCGAGCCGCTTACATATTTAGCGATCCTGGTTTCAAAAGCATCGTTAGCTGCTGTCCATATTGAATTAACAAGTGAGAAACACTAATAATCATTCAATATTGTTTACCAAGACTAAATTATTTTGTATGTTGTGCTAATACACGTAAGCTAGTCTGGCTAGTTGCCTTTGTCCGTCGGTCCGTCGGTCCATCGGTCTGTCGGTCTGACGGATGATCGTTTCGACTGCTTCTGTTCTATAAGACTTACACATTAAATCAGAGCTTAGTACCTGGAATAACTGTCCCCAGATCATCTTCAACTCTGTATTGGGACTAGCTCTCAGCACTTGTATTACCCGAAATATGCTTGTTACAGGTCAAGATGCCTTCAGCCTTAGAATAGGATTTCGTATTCAATATCATTGAGTACAGCTTATCATGGGCTACACCAAGAATGGGTTATCTATCTATCTACTTATCTCTTATCACTCAACTTGTAGGGTATATAGCAACAGCTTTCCAACAATATACACGTCGTATTTTGTTTCCAATGACCCAATCTCATTATCATCGTTCATATATCTGTCAGTTGTAGGAGAGCAGGACATCATAAGCTCATAAGATTCTTATATACGGTTCCGTTTGGCAGAATAAGAGCACGAGTCGCATTGATAAGTTTCGTCTTTTAACGGATTCCATTCAATTTTGTTTATTCTTTAAGTATTCTGTGATAAATGTTCAAATAATCTATAAATCAATCTGCATATTGAGAAAAGAAAACTGTTCAAAATATGTACATAACTTGTCCTTGCTGGCCTGCGAAATATTTTCCAGTTTAGGCAAGAAACGCTATGTTTTTGTCGGTTTCTCCGTTGAGCGAAAGTTTTGTCTAGAACTAAAGTTTTGGCTTGTTTTTGTTGTCTTGTCTGTCTTGTCTGCATGCGAAGGAAAATTGGAAAACTAATTTTTAACAAAACATGAACGCAACCGCTGCTCAAAAAAGCTTGCATAAAATTTCCATAATACAATTTCGATAATTTCACAAATCATAGAAATGCACTTCCCATTGCAATTGCATGAGAAACTTGGTCCGAAGCCCCAATTATTGTTCCAGACCCTCACCCTCCGCTTGGCCCTCCTCTACAGTTTCTTCTGTCTACTGCAATTTAATGCAACAGGTGCATATATAGACACAGTAAGGAACTCATTATACATCGACATCATGATAGCTCGCCAATTACTATAAAAATTGTTTTATTCCTCGGATTTTTTCCCAATAAGAAAAAAATACACAAAAAAGGATTTGTCGTCCCGCCTAGCGGCTTTATTTGTTGTAATTTAACTTGCTTCAAATGACTTTATGTCCGGGTAGACCAGTTATGCGACTGTATTAGTATTGGAACAAGGGATTCTGCGCTCTAATTGCAGGCAAGGTTCGGATAAGTTCTGGCCCAAAGCAATTGCAGTTAATGAGATGAATTGGTTAATAAATAAAAACAATGCATGCAAATAATAAGAATAGTTTTCTGAGCTGCTCGTGATTCTAACGTTATTTTGTCATTAAGCAAATAGAGGTTATGCCTGAGCTTGTTAGGTTGTATTCATAATGAACCATGACCCCGTCATGCCGTAACAATCATTAACAAAATAAATCCTAAATCAACAGTAGCCTGCAATGTTTGGCCAAGAAGTGCAAACGCAACTATGGAGGACAAACTTTAACTTTTCCACGTGCAGATTGCACTGTCATCAAATTTTCTTCAAACTTTTTCTACATGCGAACTTTTCTCCTGCGCTTTGTTTTCCTTTCCCGACTTGTGACAAATGATGTCAGCATTTTCTTTTTGTTTGTCGTAGCGCTCTCGCGTGATATGTTGCCCCAAGAATTCTGTCCCAGGGAATCATAAAACAAAATTATTGGAAATTTTATTATTTACTATCATAATTAAATTAAATGTGTAATTCAGTTAGTGTCCTCAAGTAAGATATACTTAGCGAAAAAAATTTCACTAATTAATATTACTGTACCCTGAACTCATCAGCGAACAGCGAATTTATAATATTGTACGTAAATATTAAGAATATGAATATATGAATATGAATATTTAGAACAAAAAATATAGTTTTTACTTTTTTTATGTTTATTTATTAGGATTGTTGTATTATATTTACTAAATAAATAGGAGTACACCTAAGTTTTTTATCTTTTGCTAGTCTCTGATAGAGCTGTCGGCAGTTATAATTCTTATAGAGGTTTTCTTTTCAAGAAAATGTTATTTATATACTATGAGCTAAGTTTAGTATTACGTATTAATAATATATATATATATTTATATATATATAATATATATTTGCATGTGTAATATGCAAAAATTTAAGATAAAAGATAAGGCTGGGGAAGGGAAAGGAAAAGGGGGGCTATTCAGTCTGAGACTGAGCTTCAGTATCGCTCAACCAGCAGAAGTTTTTTCTTGATGCTAATTGGTTTTTCTTGCGTCTTGCGGAAATTGAGGTATCAAAACGTTTGTTCTCCGAGGACACTATTTGATTGTACAATTTTTTAATTCGATCTCCTCAAAATATGGTATTTAATTGGGTTGCCATTGGGGTTTTGCTTGAAGCCTTTTTTGTCTAGATAGAGGAATGATTCGGGGAGCGCTTAAGAGTCGTAGTATGGGGCTTTAATAATGTTGTTTGAACTGTCAGGCATCTGCAACTTTGCTTTCTGGCTAGATTTATTATTTGTTTGTCTATTCTTATGATATTTCCTGTATTGTAAAGTTTGTTATTGGAATAGAACTTTGTGTATTTACTCTGTACTCATCTGTACAATGGAGTGCAGGCTCTTAGGATTCTTCTTTCCAGTAGTCTTAATCTCTCCATGTATGATGGTAATAAGGGTTTAATTGAGTGGTGCAAATGTATGTCACAGGAAGCATCTTTGACCCCAGAGAGTATATACTATATATTCTTGATCATATCAATACCTGAGTCGATCAAGCCATGTCCGACTGTATGAACGCGGACACCAAGTTGGGTAAAAATGTTCTTAATGACAAGACGCAGCCTAAGTTTCTTTCAGGAGGGTAAAATACAGCAATGCACTTGCAAGAATTTACTTGCTAATTGTAAAGAAATTTACTTTAATTGACCAAACAATTTGACACTTAAGTCCATCGCAGTTTATTTTAATACAATCAGCCTAGATACGGAAAAACGAAGGGTACCCCAAGCAGCCGATGCGTTGCGGTCGCATATGTTTCGTTTTGCAGCAGTTAAAGTCATCAATATATATAATATAAATAATAAATAATAACTGCAATAATGCAATCAACTTCAAACTCTATTAAAGTGATTGGCCACTTGCTTCTCGTACTCAGATGGCGGACGCCACATTTCCAACGAAAAGGGATTTACCCTCTAATATGTCCACAGTACTTTTACATACCTATATTGTACTTGTGGGTTTACCTATACTCTTCTATCTATATACTCTTGGATTTTAATTAATTAGTTTTAATACTATCTTAATACTATCTTATGTAAGACAAAGACCTCATTAATACGCTATATAAATTTATAATATTGAAATATAAGAATGCTCCAGTTGACTACGATTGAACCTTAACCCGAGTGTACTAAAATACACTTTAACTGCACTGCACGCATGTTGACATAACTACCCATACATTATATGCATAACTACTTTCTTTGCACTCAAATACATGAACACGTTACAAGCAACTCTCTTCTCCTGTTTCACGAATTCTACTGCTTTGCAGACGCCAGCAGCGCTACCACTAGCTCAGGGAGCACTATGTTTAATTGGTTATTGGATGATTTTTGTGTTTATTCTGCGATCGTTATAAAATTTTCATTAAATATAAAAAATGTGTTAATAATTAATTATTTATAATACTAATTTAAATTTAATTCTTTTTAAAACTCAAATCTACGGCAAAGAACTGCTTCCTCACTTAGTTTCAATGATACTATCGCGCCATCTTACGTACAGTAGACTTACCATTTCAAGTTTGAGTAGTCAAGAAATTTTAGTTTATCCCATGTGTTTTATAGCATGTTAACATAGCTGGGTGAAAAACATAGAACAGTTAGCAAAGTTTTACACCTATTCAACAATCGAAATGCTGCGTCAAGGCTATAGATTGTTTGGTCAATGGTATTTTCAAAAATTGCGCCACCTTGTGTGGAAAAAATCTATTTTAGCAAAGAAACTTAAATGGTACAAATTAATCGAAAACAAACATAATATAACAGAGATTGTGGAAGAACATAGATAGTCCTTATGTATACCACAAGGACAGAGCATATAGAACATTATAACATACACAGATGCACGGTTGGTTTGTATTTGTATGTAACTGTACATATATCATTTCAACTCTTCGTCAAGAATGAATTTGTGTATGTATTCTTAGGTAGTCAACAATACGCTACACATTTTGAGAACAAATTTTCACTGGCCTCTGAAAATGTATTTCGAATTAAAATCCTCTTTATATTAAAAATAATTATATACGCAATTATTTAAAGAAAATTTGTATGCACATATAAAACCAGAGCCTTCACCCAATGTAAATTGTTGTCGCGAAGACACAGTTTGTTTTGCACTGCTTGGTAGAAGGTTTGACGCGGTTTTAGTGTCGCACTCTAGCGACCACAATTGGTACTAACAGCCAATTGGCGGCAAGTCCAAAATAACAATAAGTAGGATTCCAACACTAAAAAATCAAGTAGAAAGCTTCTAACAAAAAAAACTATAAGCACACAGATTGACTAACAAATAATAATAATATTAATAAAAAGTCCCACTGGGACAAAGAAAACGAACCAATATTTAACAAAACTAAATGTTGTGTAGAATAGCGTCATCTTGCGTATACTAAGCTAACTAATCCAATAAGAATTTTTACGCCCTAAACACAAATTTTAGGTGTGTTACCAAATTTACTTTCTCTGACACTTATTTTCTGTTAAGATTGTCTTTTAATTTTTTTAAGTCAAGTTTTATTTTGTTTCAGTGGAGTGTGCCTACTACAACATTAATTTAACCCAGGTGGGACATGCCGTGAGTATACTCCAACTAATCTCCGCACACTACAAGTATTTCGACGCTTGCGCTTGCACGACTTCTGCTGTAAAATTGATTCCTCATTTACTTCTGTATTTTTTATCCGATCGTTTTGAATATTGCAGAATTACTAAATATCCCGGTATCCATTGAATAATTTGTGTGTTTGTGGAGAAGGAAATTGTAACATTTGTAAGAAACTTGACCTGCGATGGTATAATTAAGTGTTTCTACTGAGATCGCCAGGTTCATACAAGGGAGCAGACAGAAAGACGGCCATGTGTCACCACCGGGGGCCGCAGATGTTGCACAGGCATACATCGACGATCTCGCTAACTGGGCCAGCAGTGCTTTAACATGTGCCTTACCCTCTGCCGACTGCAGCCTCCCGTAGTACAAAATTTACGGTGTACCCTTGCTCCAACCAACAAGAGTCACCTGCTTGGGACTCACACTGGACAGAAGGCTCACGTTTAAGGCCCATATTCAAAAAAGGGTAGCAAAATGCCGTAGCAGGCAATATGGAGATATGGGATGCAGGTCTGGCGTACTGCCTCCGTGAGCAATAGGAAAATCGTGCAGGGACTGCAGAACCGAACCATGCGGCTCATCGCAGGATGCCCATGGTTCGTAAGGATCTCGACTCTCCACCGTGATCTTAAACTTGCAACTGTGGACGAGCAACTCTATTTCTTTTCCAGCAGATGCAACGATCGACTCCTAAGCCTGGCTAGTTCACGGCCCATTAGGAGATTAAGGAGAAGACAATTTGCAAGTCTCCTCGTTCAATAACAAGGTACCATAAGAGCCAAAGCACCGACTCAGCTGCATACATAGCTTTATCATTAAGTTCTACGAACCCTGTGATATTTAAATTTAAAAACAAAAGGAAGGCAAGCAACTAAGTCCCTATGTACGTACATACATACATACATACATGCAAAAGCGAAACAATTGTTGTGGCGTTGCCAGATCGTCAAGGACATATATGTAGGCAAGGTTGCCATGGCATTTTGAAAAGACAAGCAAACAATTTATTTTTCATGTTGCATTTTAACGCGTTTGAAAATTAATTAAACAAAAGTAAAAAAAAGGAAGAAACACAATGTATGATATAATTAATGAAAACAGTCTTAGTGCAACGAGCAGCATACAAGAGATAGCTGAACGTTTGGCAGAGGAACAGCTACGTTTGCGCCAATTGGAGGCGACTAGTGCTCCCAAGGAGCGAACATTATTTGTCCTGGGCAGCAAGTGTGCGGTATGTAAACGAGTTGTTATCCGCAAACCCAAAAAAATTTACGAGAAATTTATTAGGGAAAGTCTATGGCGATCAGCAAGTTCTTTGACCGGGATGATAACACAACGCGTCCAACACTGGCCTTGGAATACAGTTATGGCCGACGGATGGGTAGCGGCCGGACGGCACAGGTGCTGAACATTTGGGAGTTGGGCTCGCTGGAAAACGCTGACCAGCTGCTAGAAGTGCCTATGCGTACACATGGTCTGCAGCAGCTGGCAGTTTTTATTATGCTTGATCTGTCTCAGCCGCACCGAATATGGGCTGACCTGGATTGCGCTTACAGTGGACTTACAAATACTGCTCAGCGAATCCTACAGCTAGAGACGCCACAGGTTCGGGACAATCTTGAGCGACGTGCCCTAGAAAGGGTGGAGCAAGTACATGAGCACATAAATAGACTCGCTTTGCTGCCCTTTCCCGTAGTGATCGTTGGCGGCAAGTATGATTTATTCATGGACTTTGAACCAGCAATAAAAAAGCATATATGCCGGTGTATACGGCAGATGGCGTACCTTTTTGGAGGCGCCGTGCTGTTTTATTCTCAAAAGCTGCCAAAACTAGCTAAGGTACTACGGGATACGATCAGCCATTTGGGCTTTGGGAGTCCTACCAATCCGTTTCGGGCCCATGTCACCGACTACAATCAAGCAATTTCAATTTGGTTTGGCACTGATAGTTGGGCCCAACTAGACATTGAGAAACTTAGTTTCTTGACTGTGGAACATATTGGTGCAGAGTTGAGTGTAGAAGTACCGCAACGACAGGTAGAAAAAGAAAACCCAACATTACAGCAAGATCCTGCCAAGGATGCTGGTTTTAAGGAATCTATAATTGATGCAATGCGTTCACAAAAGGATGAGGAGCTATCCGGAATTATGCGCGATGTGTTGTTGCGTGGAAAGTTTGAGAGTGTGCAGGGCTGAAATTGTAAATCGATACTTTAAGCTATACAATATAAAGGAATATAATTTTCTAAAATATCTAAAATCAAAAAAGTCTTTAGATAACGCAATTCTTGACCGTTCGTCCCAATGTCATGTTCTACTGTTATAATAATTTTATTACATTATTGGGATAAAATAATCTTATTTATTTATTTATTTAATGTCAACTATTAACAGTCGAAATTTGAGAGTAACATTAAAATTTGTAATATAAATTAAAACTCAAATAATATAATTTAAATTTAAAATGAAATATTTAAGTAAAAAATTAAAGTTAATATCTGGGGTGTTCAAAATGAGAACATTAAATGATCCAACATTTGTTGCGAGGATTGGGAAAAACCCAGAAAAACCCAATCAGATCACTATGATTAGTAAAGCAAATTAGTGCTAGTTAATACGTGCTAAAAAGTTAAGAATATGGTTTCAAAAGAGGACTCTACGCAAGGCAACTGATAAAATATATACATATATAGTATGTATAAACACTTCAGATAATCGGAGCTGGCTTATTCGTCTGGAATATATTTATGGGCGTACGAATACATATTACACTTTTATAGATTCTTAAATCGAATCTCTGTATAATCGGGGCTACTACTTTGCATTGAAATTTATGTCTGATTCAAATTTCTGAACAAAAGTAACAAATAAAAATAAAAAAAAATACTTTAACAAATTCAAATCATGGAACCACCCACTGTTCCTGCCCGAGTCGTTAAAATTTTGGGGCGTATTGGTGCACGTGGAGTGCTTACCGAAGTTCGAGTGGAGCTGTTAAAATTTCCACGCATGCAAATGCTAAAAGCTGTTAAAGGTAAATGATGTCTAACAAACACAGTTCTTTGCCTTTTTTATGTTGTTCGTTCCAAGGACCCGTTCGTTTGGGTGATATAATTAACATTGAAGATGCGGTAAAGGATGTCTGGAGTCCATAGACACAATGCAATTATAAAATGTTTTACTTAATTTTAATTTAAAATACGTAAAATACAAGAAAAATCAAAATTATTTTTAACCGTCGTTTTTACAGTGTCTTCGAAAGTTTGATAGTGCTGTCAACCAGACTTGCATTTCAAGAGTAGAGTTGCAGCTTTCAAAACTCACCAGAATATCTGTTACATACGGATAAAAACAGTCGTCAAAAGCTTTTAAAAGCGACGCTCCGATGTGCAAGCTCGACGAAAAGCTCTTCCAATAAAGCAAAAACAAAAGCCATTTACGACGTCGTGTACGTTACATTTCCCGATTTCGCTTTGGTCTCGGTGTCGGCTTTAGTTTCTGTTTCTGTTCAGTTGCTGGTGAACGGTCGGGTATTACAGTTACTGTTGTTGCCGTTGAAGTTGGCTGTTGTCGTTTGGCGACCGACGCAACAAACAGTGTATGTGAGTGTGTGTGTGTTTTGTGTGGTGCTTGGTGTATTTGTTTTTTTAAAACTAAAACTCCGCCAAGTATTTTTAACATATATTATTAACCTTATTGTGTGAATGTAGCTACAAAACGTGAGAAATAAAACATAAAATTTTTGACGTCATCATCTGCTTTTTGTTCCTAACTTCGTTTAAACTCGTAAAGTTTCTCGTTGGCGTTGTGTAATCGCCCCAAGTGTATTGAAGTTGGAGTTGTTGCTGCATCTGTACATTTATTGTACAATACCTAACAGCAGCTGTACAATAATATTCGTATAGGTATATATACATGTTCGTGTGTGTGTACATAAAAACAGTTACACACAAACACATGTGTAAATATACAAATTTGTTAAATTTTTCGCCTTGCAAATTATCAGGACAAGTAATCGTGTACATAAATTCAGACAAAAGCATTGGTCGGAGAAACAAATTGAGTTAAAAGAGGTGAGTTTTTTATTAAAGCAGAATGTTGTTAATTGTTTTCTCTATATTCGCACACAAAATGGTTTGCTCCAATTTACATGCTCCCTTTTATGACATTTGGTAGCTCACGACAACAACAACTGCAACAACGAACAGACGAACAGACGAAAACGTCGTGTTATTGATTTTATTTTTGGAGCGCTTTTATTCCTACCGATTTATTATACAAGTATGCATGGACACCAACATTGCTCTGTATGTATTTGAATGCTTAATCAACACCAGAAAACTTTACTGTTGCTCATATTCTCTTACCTTTCCTTTGATAGGCGTTTTTCTGCAGTTTCTTTTTGCCACTTTGCCAAGGCAACGGCCAGGGACTGTATGTATTAGTGTGTGTGTGTGTTTGCATCGGTGTGTGTTTGTGTACCATATGTTATATTTAAGATTCTTTTATTTATTGAGTTGACTGAATACGCTGAATATTTGCTTGGCTTCGTTTGTTGTTTTGTTTTTGACCTTTCCCACTTAGTGGTGTTGGTTGCTGACTTTGTGTTTGTCGTAAGGGATTGGACACATTACATTTCGTTATGGAGTTTATCCTTTGAACTCTCCTTATACCCTAAATCGCGAATGGGGGAGTGTTATTAACTCTTTTTGTTTTCTCAGAGATTAGAAGATTTTCATTCATAACTATTTGTATCAAAATTAAAGCAATATATACTCGTATACCTTTACCGAGTCAATCTAGCTGTATCCTTGCTATGTCGATCTCAGCCCCAGGAAATTCTGTAAGATTATAATAATATATTAGACTTAGGTTAGGGGTGAGTAATGCGAAATTATTATTGACACGAGGAGTAGATCTAATACAACTAATTTCCTATCGTAACTCCTTAACAACTTTTTCTTTCTGCAGAAACGTAGAAATTATTCTTATTATTATATATTAATATAATTATTAGGTATTGAAAAGGAAACACAATTATCATAGTACTAGTATTAAAATGCGGTAATAAATCATTTATAAGTTTGGCTCCCTGCAAAAGATAAGAATTTTTTGATAAGATTAAACATACTCACAGAATAATACTATGTCAACTTTCCAAATCAAAGCCTACAAAGTGGTGTGGCCTTTTGTCTTTTTATCGCAAAGTCATACATCAAAAGTTTTCTAAGCCATTGCAATTACCCAATCATATAATATACTGTATAAGTAGAAGTTTCTAAAAGTTAATACACAAATATTAACATAGAAACAAGGCTCAAGATAGTGGAGTTATTTAAAAATTTATTTAAGACTTATATTTTAAAATAAGTTAAATAATATAATAAGAAAATTAGTAGTCAACTTTATTTTTTTTTTAATATTTTCTACATCTTTATACATTTTAAATTTACCTCAACACATATATTAATTTTTTTTTCCAACACGTCACTCTGTGACCATTGTGGGCTTTTAATTTAAAATTAAGATGAATTTTCAAATTCAAGTATAACGGCACATAGTTAACGGTAAATAAAGTAAATAGTTTACATTTAGTAACCTACTTAATTCAATATTTATTTAAATGAAATAAGCTATGATAGAAATTCTAAAGAATTTCTCATCTAAATAAATTATTTATCTATTTATTATAAGTTCGTATATAAAAGAATAATATTTATAATATTTATATTAATATAATTAATATATTATATAAATATAATAATATTTAGTTAAGACTCTAAGAGACTGAAGTAAGCTTCTTCAAACCCATAAAAATAGTTAATACTTGATCAGTATCAATAGCTAAGTTGATTTAACCCTTCAGTGGAGTATGTACAGGTCAATCTCAAAAAGTTCATATCACATACACAAAACAACAGAAAAAGACATTTAAGCAGCACTCAATCTTCAATCAATAGTTTTGAACGAACGATCGACTGATAACAACAAGATATCCATGCATCGCAACAAACGCAAGCAAATAATTGCTTTAATGTGTGTATGTGTATGTATGTACATATATGTGTGTAGAGTTCAAGTAAAGTGTTTATTGCGATTTATCTGGGATAAGGGTAGCTTGTAGTCGGCGTCACTCGATTGAAGTAGTATCATTTCTTGGTTTAAGGTATGTCATCTTTACCTCTGTTTATCAGTGTACTTGTCGTTAAGTTTAAAAGCGAGTAAAACGAACTTTTTTTTACTTTTTCTTGTTTTACTTTGTTCTTCAACGCTGATAGTTCTGATAGTTCACTCAAAATCACAGGAATCCAAAGTAAGTAGCCCTTAACCAGAGCAAGTCAAGAGACGTCAACGACGTGGTAGGCCGTTCACTGAAGCATTAAGAAAACCAGTGTAGTTATACCCTTATCTCATAAAAACTTAAAACGGGTATATTATAGTTATCGTATGTATATTAAAGTAATTGTTTCAGGCATAAGAAAGCATCCCTGCCCCATAAAATGTATATTTTCTCGATTACTTTCAAAAACTGACTCATTGTAACCATGTCCGACTGTCTGTTTAATTATCCGTTCAATTGCCGATCACCGAGGCTATAAGAAATGGATACTCGTACGTTACAATATTCCTTATGCAGATGAAGTTTTATATTTTAATATTTCCCTTGTATCTACGCTAATCGAAAAAAACAGGGATTTAAATAAGATATTTATTTGCATACTCTGTATATTTATACCGTTTATAACTACAGTATCTTGTTCTCGGGCATAGCTAATTCTTCTATTCTTGTCCTTTAAATACACTTACATACTTACCGGCTTTATACTGTATGGTCATAAATGAGCAGCCAAGCATGATAGAACTCAACGAACCCCACTTAACTGGGATCTACACCAGTAATATAGCTCTGTTCATACAACTTTCTTCATGTTACATAGGAGTATTTGTGAATGCGGATATTGTGGACGTTGCGGATGTGGCTCTACGATTATTATTTTAATTTTTAATTTTCTACCTGTAAGCTATTGCCAAATAAATTGTATATGGCCAAAATGCCATTTATTTTTTATTTTTATTGGTAAGCGTTGAGGAAAAGTTAATAACAATATACTTCAGATCTATTTCTTGCACTCTTCTACTCCTCTGAATGTAAAGATTTGTTGTATGCATAAATCAACAATCATTTTTGGATCAAATCTTCTGAAGTCAGACAAGTTTATCATTAAATAAGAATATACTCAACAAAATAGTTTTTCTACTTATTCCTGCGACAATCAGCTTACCACATTTGATTAATATGAATCGGATGCAAAGTGAAGGTGACGGTCACACAGAAGGATAGGATGAAAACTGCAACAGGAACTGTCAGCTCATTAAATCGGATTAGATCAGATGGCAGATTATTAACTTTTCCGACAACTAAGAGTTTTGCATTAGTGATTTACTTGAGATCGTAAACAATTTTCTTATCAGTCGCTTGACCACCCTTCAAGCCCATAAGCCAACACGTTATGTGGTTATTGTTGTTTGTGTTATGAGCAATTAATATATTTATCAGCAAACATTCCAGTTGAGAGGGTGGCGTGGCAGGCATATACAAAGGTCGCTTAGATGTCCAATTCTAAGGTAAAAAGGGTCTATCAGAAAACAGAAAATAGAACAAACTGGAACCAACGAACATCTAGAAACTACCCAGCTACGGCTTTTCGAAGGACTATTGAGCACCACGCTTATGTCTGACAGTCGCCTACGGCCTAGTAACCCCCACAGATGAAGCTAACAAACCCAAGACAATACTCGCACTTGCAATGCGCCCACCCAATGACTGCCGTACGACGTTGGCGGGTGGCATGCGGCGCATTATCCTTAAACGTCGATGTGGCAGACGTTTGTGGTTATGTCAACGGCACAAGTGTTACTGCCAGGAGCAGCTTTTTCGGTTGTTGGAACTGTAGCGACGCAGGAATCAAGCTCTGAAATCGACACGTGTGCTTGCCGTTTTTCCCGTGGGAAATTCTATGAGTAAATGAAGGGGATGCGTGAAAATGTGTTGATTTTTGTATATTTCAATTGTATTGCGGAAAATTAAAGAAAAGTTTTTAATGTACTCCTACCAAGTACCACAACTTTGTTAAATCAAACTAAAAGCGAATTTTGCGATTCCAGAATACAAAAAAAAAATTATAAAGAGTCTGAAGTCAGGACCTCAAGAATTAGTTTTAGAGTAATCAATCTATTACATATTTTGGTTTTAAGTTCTGATAATTCTCAGAAATTATTTCGATTGGTTCAAATTTGTAACCGTCTTCTTTGATAAGTTAAATACTAATTATTGCTAGAACTATATTTATCTTAGCTTAACATCCTAAACAGACTTTTCAATGAGCTAAATCGAATTTTCTACAATTTTTTATTTCAAGGTCTAGCCTTTTTTTAATTAACATTATGTAAATTTGATCTAAGTTGGTCAGATTAGGTTTCCGTTCCTATAAAGTATTTAATTAAATAAATGTTTTTTTTAAATAAATTATAAACTTTTCAGTTTTGGTGATAGTTATATTAGTTAAATGGTCTAAGGAAATTTGGATGTCCTTGATAGCTTGAATAGTTTTCCTTTGGAACTTGTTACCAATGATGCATAAAGTATTTCCGCGCATTACTGGTGTTTATCTTTATTTACCATTTATCACACGTTCATAAATTGTTTATTCGCATTAAGTACTGCACAGAATTCAATTGGACTTCCGGTTTGTGTATTGCTTGTTTTCAGGAGTCCACAAGAAGCCCCTCAACTATGTTTTGAGCATAAACAGCAACAGCAAACAAGTAAGAGAGACCTAGTTGAGTCTGCTCGACTACGAGATACTCCGAATATAAGTGTCAATGCGCTCAACAAACAGACTTAGTGTATACTGTCTTTCACTTACGAAGTCAGACATGACTATATTATTCCATTACTGGGAACAGGTCGTGTACAAGAACATTAAAATACCCACAACAAATTCTGTGCGTTGGCAAAGGAAATGATTTTCACGTGGTAGGTTTTGACTCTAGTTTGAATGTTACCGCTGAGCTGGGTGTGACAAACCTTATTGGTTGATTTGCGATTTTTAGCCTATGAATCGGTATACTAGAGTTATAGGCAACCTAGTTTACCCTTCCGTTTGTGTGTGTGTGTATTAGATTGCTTGGAAATGATTGCGTGGGCGTTACACCCAGGCGAACGAGCTTAGGCACTTCTCTAGCTGTCATTAATCTTTAAGATTTCCCGCCAAAAAAGTCAACAGTTACCACACCTAAAACCACGTTTCTAACGTGTCCAGCATCATGTTCTTGTGGCCTTTGCCTCTGTAAATTCTACTGAAATGACTAAGTTGCGGTTTTGGCCGCCATCCTTGTGACTTTAAATTTATTGCCTAGTATGTTACAAGCCAAAGAAAGCATCTCTGACCTGATAATCTACATGCAATATTTTTAATCAATATCAGAAGCTGAGGTGATCTAAGCCCTTATTTGTCTGTCCACTGCTTGAAGGCGGAGGGTTAATATTCAATTTTGAAATTCCCTCCCCTCACGTCCCAAAAAAATGAAATAAAAACCACTACATTTTTAGCACAGTTTATATTTTTTTATTTATCTTAGCACACTCTTAATCTATACTGCTAATATCAGAACGATATTAGAATTCATATAAAAACTCAGGCAGAGAATTTCTTGAAGTGCATGTCGGTATATAAGTTGTGCTCCGTGTGAAGAATTCAGTTTCAGTCACGGTGTTGCCAGTAGAATTCATACTTGTTTCATTATGATCACTAAAAACATGCCTTTAATGATAATGATTGTCGCATTGTTCATATGTGGAGTAAGGCCCAAAACTTGATCTGAAGAAGTACAAGGCATTCTATTTAATATATCATAAATGCTGTAATACTAATCTCAATGATTTCGGCATAATTTAAGAATTGAAATTTGCAAATCAATTTTGCATTTAGTATTCTGACTTGATGAGACAGAAGCATCATTCCGTATATGGTATTCCAATGTAACATCTTGAAGTAAATGTAACCGTTGATGACCTCCTTTTTGCTAATGTTCGTTAGAGATTGGCTATGGAAAATTTTGTATGTAATAACACCATAATGGGCGGTATCAGGCAGAGCTGCAAATCTGACGGGCAAACTTCGATTCCCAAAGATCCCCAATTCCGAGAATAAAACATAATACAAACTTTTCAACTGATTGAATTCTTAGCCCACGTGTGTACTAATCTATGCACAATCTTAATCTATGCTTAATACTATATTTGATAATAATCGGATGATAATCACAGAAGTTATTCACGACTGAACTTAGCATGTTCACTCACAGCGATACCGGCAGCGACGTCGCAACTGACTTCGCACATGCGCAAGCAGAGATTTGATAGTGTGTGTGTTTGTTTGTTCACGGGGATCAATTGGAGTGTAAGTGAGGGCAGATTCTACCTGTATTAAGGGTTTCTGGTAGTCGGGTATACCCGACTACAGCATCTTACATATTTTTGATGAATTTGGATACGCAATTGTTTTGTTCTTGCGATAAAAATACCTGTGATTAATTTTTTCAGTACTATTTTTATTTTAAAAATGTTACATACTAACACTTTAAGCCAGAATGATCCACTGAACGATAGAAAGTCGACCAGTTGGGACATCCCGTATCTAAATAAGTGTTTTTTTATAGCTCAGCCCAAAGGTATGCTATTGCCTACAACTTTTTGGTTCCTATAAGTATGGTATACATCTAGTTTCGAAAATTGAATAATTTGCAACTAATCCCACTTATGAATCATAATGAAATCTTTAATCAGGATTTTTAGTTCCCAACCATCAGTACCAGCCATTATATATGTATATATATATATCTAGAAATGCCGGCTACCACTATCAATATGAGCGTTGGTTCATTTTTTACAAAAATCTCTTTTTGATTGCACTTCAGCTGCTTAATGGTTTTTAATTGTATTTAAGTGTGCCGCAAGCACTTGAAAATTTCCCTAGTTCTGAAAGTTCATTATTTGCTTTTGGATATTGTGGGTTGTTGTGCAACCCTTAGATAATTGCTTAACTGGGTAATGGGTGTGAAATGTGAACTAGTTAAGACTGTGACAAATGTGTAAGTAACCCCTATAAAGTAACAAGAGCAGGATAATCGCAAAAACTGTGGGAGAAAAAAATGACAAATTGAATTTTTTTTTTATTCCAGATGTAATACATAAGTTAATAAATAAATGCTTAAATACAAACATAAGTAAACATTATAAAACTTGTGTAAATATTTATTTTTATACATATATTTTTACATATTGTAGTATCATATGTTATGTATGTATATTTAAATACATTTCAGCGATATAATTTACTTGCAATATTGGTTGAATAGCAGAAGTCCAGTGAACACTCACATTTGCGTAACACAATAATTTTACCCCAAATGTACTTGTTGGCATAAACATACTTACATATATGCATGTTAAGATATTCTTACATACATACATGTGTATACTTGGTGTACGCCTTTCAGAATAAGTTCATTCACCCGCAGTTAAGAGCCAAGCTGAAGGTGAAAACACCTTGATACACTCACCATACGAGTCACTAATTTATATGTATATATTTAAATATTTACATATATTCGAGTCACTTAGGAACAAGAGCTTATGTCGATGCTCAAAACTACTCAAATATTAATTCTAACACCGGTGCCGAGTCAAAAATCACTCCAGTACATGAGTCATTTCTTCTGGACTACGATATACCCTTAGTCTGTTTAAATGTATGCTGTAGTAACCACTCTAAATACACTCATACATATGTTTAAATATATATTCATAGAAAAAAAAAAGGTTATTTTTTAAGCTAATTCGGGAACAAAGATCATCTGCGTACAATTTTCAGGAACGTAACACATTTTTGTGTTTCTAACTCCTAGTATCTCTTATATTGCCGAGTTATTACAGACTAGTAATTTATTCTGATTAAAATATGTTTGTATATAGATAATATGCTGCGGAGAAGCCTGTTGCATGCTTTTGCGCACCCAAAATATAACCTGAGCTGCCGTACATAATAATAATAGTAGAAAAATCCCTAAAAAGCCGCTAAAGAAATGAAATTTTTCCCAAACTCCGAACTCCTTATTTATTGCAATCGGACCTGAATTTGTTTTTTGCTTGGTGTAAATGCAACTTGTTGTTTCTGAATTGCTCTAAATGTAAGGTTATGTCATTCTATAGAAGCACGCCTCACACATTTAATTACATGCTCGATCGGGTTTCTCTTGAGAGATTAGACTGTGTCACCGATTTGGGAATTCTTCTCGATCATAGCCTAAAATTTGACAAACATATCGCGCTTACAGTCAACAAGGCGACTCAATCTCTTGGATTTATCAAACGATGGTCTAAGGAATTCGACGACCCTTATACGACTAAGCTGCTATATACTTCTCTGGAATATGGATTTTGTGATTGGTCTCCTCCATATTCGGTACACCAAGACAGAATTGAGTCTGTTCAAAAGAAATTTCTTCTTTTTGGTCTTCGCGGCTTTAACTGTGTTCCAGGTACCGATTTGCCTTCATACCACAGTAGATTGCAATTAATTAACCTCCCATCTTCTATCTTTACATGAATTCATAATTAGCAAAATTGACTCATCTCTGTTATTGACCCAATTTACCTACTCTGTACCTTTGAGGCGTACTCGTAACATCACACCACTTTCTCTAAATACTTGTAATACAAACTATTCTCTGCATGTGTTGACTATAACAGACTTTTTCGAGTCTTCAACTCTTTTGATACGATTAAAAACCATAATCTTACATTTTTAGCACGTAGTAAGTAAAACTAATTGCTTTACTAATCATAGTGATCTGATTGGGTTTTTCCCAATCCTCGCAACAAATGTTGGATCATTTAATATTGTTATTTCGAACACCCCAGATATTAACTTTAATTTTTTACTTAAATACTTCATTTTAAATTTAAATTATATTATTTCAGTTTTAATTTATATTAAAATGTTAATGTTACTTTCAAATTTTGGTCGACTGTTAATAGTTAACATTAAATAAATAAATTAATAAAAAATATGAACATTAAAATTATATAAAATCAAAATAATCTATATAACGTAAAAAATTCATTCGGTTTTAAAAAGTTGGAATATTGGTGTTAATTTTGCTTCAATCTATAGTTTGGTACAAAGCGGTTTCGAAAAAATCACATGAGTCATGCGTGGGAACCCCAAGTTTAGATAACACAAAACAACATTTAAGATTTCCTAAGAAAATTGCAATAAAAGCTGTGAGACTACTATTGTAAGAAATATGGTGTTGCATTTACTGAAGAATTGTGTGTGTCAAGAAGTGCGTTAAGCGAGGAAGTACTGTATATGTGTTTGTGTAAATAAGCTCGTATGTTAGGGGAAATCCCATCTGGGTTAAGGGTATGTAGTCGGATATATTGGAGTTGGGCATGTCTTCTCGTTGTAATTTTTAGCCCCAAAGCATCATCAGCATAGTTGATATTCCCGAATGCAAGCTTTTAATTTTAATCTGAAAGCACTTTTCCCATAAAAGCATTGTCATTGATTTGCATTTGATTTTGTTTAATTTGTATTTTTTCCAGTGACCATACTACACGAGATATTAAACTGTAATTATTTATTTCTCTCTCTATTTTCAGAAATTCTCGCTCAAATTATTGGATTTTAGGTAAGTCATACTCAAAATATATATAACAGAGAGAAACAAGTGCCTATTCAATATAATTATTAATCCATTATTATTCTTATTATTAAAGGCAACTGTAATACGGTAAAATCTTAAGTACATACTGTATATAGAGCTAACAATGATTAAATAAAAAACAAAGCAAATAAGGATGTTTATTATTTAAAATGAACTAGAGAATTATACGAATAAAATTATTTCATCTGACGGTTTCATTTGCTATTACACATATGTGTTGTGCATACGTGTATTTACATACATTTTCTGATTGGTTAACCAATGTGGCTTTTCTCTAGCCGTCGACATTGCTTTTACAGTCTGTAACCATTTCTGATGAGTTTATCTTTTGTATACCTATCAGAAGGTTGTGGGTGTGTTAAGGGGCTTCCACTAAAAGGATTCATTTTCCATTTGTATTTACATATGTAATCTATGAGAGTAATGCAATTGTATTTTGCTTATATCGCTTGTTTATAGGTGGCTCGACTTATTTCTACCGAGCAAAGCAGGTTGCCTAAGAATGTTCATTTTGTTCTAAATGGAGAGACAACGTTCCTAACATCAGTGTTTTATTTATTTATTTGTATTTTATTATATAAGATTTAATTTGGTCTTAGAGTTTCGAAGCTCAAATGTTTTTACATGTCTTACTTCTTATTAAAATATATGTATGTCAGTACATATTGCATGTTTTATATCTCAGTCATAAGTTTCTCTTTATTTGCATTCTCCCAGGCTGGGATTAAACATTCAGCTTGATGCAAACGAGAAGAGTTTTATCATAGTTCAATTTTGGTTTTGGCCTCTCTTAATTTCTACCTGAGACTTTTGTAGTGTCTACGTCTCTTTTCGCAGCAACGACCTTGCCATAATGCTTTGTTCGGGGCTTGTTCGATCGATCATTCGACTTTGTTGTCATGAAATTTAGGTTGGGCAACTAAACAATACGAATCGATAATTTCAATTGTTGACTTCTCAGTTGTACAATCTGTTTCTACATAATGACATTGTAGTTTATAACGCTATTGATTAACTTCGATATCTAACAAATTGTATTAAATCCATTTAACGACTCTCTGCGTTTTCTGTTGGAGCCGCTAAAATCTCTTAGCGTCTCTCAATCATTCACAGGCTACGGCTCTCTCAATCACTCTCAGCCTGCGTCAGATGCTCAAATGAGTACATATGACTGTAAATGTATGTTTGTAAAACTGACAGCTGCAAACTCAACAACTGGTTTTGAATTCCCTACATTCGTTATATCAAGGCATATACATGTGTACGAAGGGCGATGCGTAATTGAAAGGGCGAGTAATAATTTGCTTTGTTTATATGTATGTAAACTCAACAATTCCTTTTTATAAGTTAACATTTACTGAAATTGTGTTTTAAAGGTAACCCGTTTAATAGTTAAATATATATGTATTAAAAAGAAGCATAGTACAAACAATAAATGTATCTACCAAACAAATACATTTTCTATTAAATGTCTATAATAATATCCTTTTGCGAATGAATTGAAAGGTGAGTATGGGTAGAAGTTACTACTTTTAGATTCTCCGCCTAAGCGTATTTAAAAATCTACCTGACCGGCAGCGTTAAGCATTCGGCTCTTTAAAATCTACAAGCTGCACAAAACGCGTCGCAATTTTATCGGTGCCGTCTCGTACTCGAGGTAACTGCTGTTGTTGGTAGTAAAAAAACAATGGCACTGAGCAATCCCCGCACACAGGCGCACAAGAGCGCAACACACACACACACACACACACATATATATGCACAGTGTGCATATACACACAGATGTAGGTAGTCACCCCGTTTATGAGACCAGCAGCTCTTACTAGCGCACTCTTTGAATATTGTCTCTTTCTTTCTGCCTCTGAAGAGAGCCACTTCTCAACTGCTCTGGCAAATGTGTTTCGAACTATTCGGAGCTGCGGCAGTACAGTAGAGCAATTTGAGCCGTCGATTCGAGCGAACCTCTCCGGATAACGCGTTGCCTGCTGACCGTTAGACGGCAAAGTCCACTGGTGCTCCGTTGTGCCCAATGTCCGCGTACCGTCTTGTACAAAATAAGGGGGGTTATTTTTAATGGTAATTGTTGATCAACAGTTGTGTTCCTTACAATTGGAGTCGTGTCGTTTTTAAATCATTTTCGTTACTGTGAAATCTGTTAAGTGTCTAAGATAATAAGCAATATAGATAAAAATATACAAAAAAAAATTAAACGTTAGCAAATTATACGAATTATATAACGCCCCAAACCGGTTTACTAGCCTAAAAAAATGGTTGACAGTGCCAAAAAATAACATAAAAAATAAATAATTTGATGAAATCACCTTCATATGGATATCAACCAAACAATCGAACAACAAGAGTATTTAAACGGTAAATGCAATATAAAACTAACATCGGTACAACACCTATGTAAAGTCACAAACACGATTTTGTAAATTTAAACAACAAAAATATTTTTTGACAGACACGCGGAGAGGGGATTGAAGGAAAACAAGTTTTATTTCGAAGTAAAATATTTTATATATATGTATCTCATGGATTCTTTAGTCACTTTTGGTATTCTCATTTTATCTTCTGTCGTTGAGTACAGGTTTTTATATGAAATGTGCGAAGCTGTTGTAAACGACAAATTAATTCCTGAATCTCGTTGCATACAAATTTATTTTTTCAATTTGAACTTTTATCTAGAAGTTTTTATACGTTTGTGAAGTGCAATATGATCTAACTTAGGTATACTTTAATCTTATACACAAATAGATAAGACTAGTTATCTGTGGATTGAACAATAAACTTTGCCACAGTATTTTAAAATCACAAGAATCTACATACGAATACGAATATGGACATAATATTTTAAGCTTGTACACAAAATTAACCGATTAAACATTATTCTATTCATCGACAAATTACAATTATCGCCCTCATTAAACTTTAGCAATTAGTGGGCTGGGCTGACAACAAATTAAACAAACATGTGCCTATAGGACTGACTCTTACTTACAAAATGATGATTCACTTATTCACTGGTCTTAAGTTTTATTTTAAATTGAATATATTTAACATTGCAGTCTTTGTTACATTGTGTGTTTTAAGGTGTGTGTTGTTGAGGAATGACAACTCATAAACAAGAAAATTTATGAGTCCTATATAAATTTAATTTTATAATGATAGATTGATAGATTGATAGATTTTACTGTTTTCTATGATCCTCAGAATCATGTAAGATGCGTGCACATTTGTATATAATTACGAGACTAGTAGCATATATGTTTTGGTCACAATAGTTGTATATTATCCTATAATACCTGTATACTTGGTCAGAGACCAGAGAGGAAACTCCTGACTGACACTGATCTAGTTGAGCTACAATTTTTTAATCCTGCAGTACACCATATGTATGGCAAGTGAAGCTATACTCATGGATTGTTCCCTTAGCTAGACAAGTGTATTTTGACTCAAAATGAGCTTTTAATGCGTATAACATGTTTGTAGGGTATCTCGTAGTCGAGCTTTCTTTACTTGAGAAGTGTAATTTTGTTTAATTTATACTCTGTATATATTACACAGACGGTTGCAACCTTAGTGTAAAATAGGTATGGAAGGTAGCTGTTTGGATCATAGGTCTGCAAGCTATTTGTATGAGTAATACCTTTTGTTGGAGCTATGTTCCCGTGTGCTTGTGTGTGTGCGTAAGAGAGTGCAACCTATCCGGGTGCGGGTAGTATTATAGAGATTTAAAATTAATAATGGAATGAGTTGGTAGAGTGAAAGCAAGCGAGAGAGTTTCAATAGTCACTAGTTTTTTAAATGTTACCAGTCACTCAACATAATTTTAACAGTTCCCCAAAATTGTAACTCGATTTTTATTTTAGTATTCATAAAGAAAGGCGTAGCTTTTTTTCTTGTTGTTGGGTATTAATTAATATGACATATTAATTTAAAGGTTTTCAATATGTACATATATGCAATAAAAGTATGATTTTGTACAAACAGCAAAATTAAATATCAGTTACCTCTTAGCTGGTAACTGAATAGATACAAGTTACTTCTCGTACTCTGCTGAAATTGTGAGAGAAAAAATATACCACAAGACTACCAAGTAAAACAAGCAGCGCTGGCTGTTGGCCGTTGGCCCGCTGGCAGTAGAATCGCACCAAAACCGGTAACAAGCCACAGCAAAAAGTAAGAACATAACAAAAGCCACAATAACAACTGTTTGTGCCTAGTGCAGTAGAAACGAGAAAACCGGTTTCTGTTGGCCAGTTGACGCCACTTTTCTCACTTGCCTTTCGATTATGCCAAACTGCATTCTTGAAGTCGTGGCACTGGTAGCTTCAGCAACTTGAGCGGCTGCTGCCGCTGTTGGCTTTCGCTGAACGTGGATTTGGTGAGCAAGTTCAATAAACACTGGAGCGATTTCAACTTCAACTTCAACTTCGACTACGACTGGGACTTACAATGCTCTCTTGTAGTCTGCGGTATAAGTCATGTGCTAAGTAATTTATTTCATGGAATTTCCTTTCTATTTTTATGCAGCCCAGCAGTTGATTAGCGACATCATAATAAAGATGATGATAAAAATGATGAGGAAGAAGCTTGAAACTAAAAAGCCATCTAATCCATTCTAAGCGCTTGTGCCATGATATCTTATGTCATGACTAGGTGCAGGGTTTCCGTTGAATCCTGAATTAGTAATTTAGAAACGTTTCATCCGTTTTGCCATGCTTTGAATAAAAAGGACACTTAAATATTTTGTACTTAGTACTTACACTCACATTGGTTAATATGAAATATGTGGCTTTTGTCTTAGTTTAAGACTGAAATGAAACTCGTCTTGAGTATTGTTACTTCCTATTATTTGCCTCATAATTAGATAGCTGTTGATATTTTCGTGAGGAACCAAACAATTACTCCAGTTGTAAAACAATACTTGTTTTTGGGTATTCCAACCGAATTTAATTTGTAACATGTGCAGCACCTGTCGTAATGTGTGGCTTGATGGGCTTCTTTTGTCAATAGCTATCGGTTTTCTTTACATGTCACGTCACATAATCGATTGGTTTACTGTTCGCAGTAAATTTCTTGGCATAAAGACGTATTCGAGGTATAATGGCAACAGGAGAATTTGTTTGCGGAAAATAAACACATTTTTAGCGGGCCTAAAAGCGATCCACACAGCTTTTGTCACACTTTTGTGCACAATTAAATTGATTTGGATCTTAAAGCCATCAAACCCCGTGGGGCACCCACCAGCCACTATCCACTGCTGCTCGAATTCTGTTATAGTGCCAATCAGAGCATAGAATGAGGAGCATTGAATATGGCAGTGGGATCAGCTGTCAAGCTTCGTTGGCTCCTGAATTGTTCGTTCTATTAGAATTGAAAACACTGGATGACGCGTCTTAAAGCCATTGGAAAGTCTGTTATAGAAGAGATGATGCAGGGTGAAAGCATTATGATAAATTTGTGGGAAACTATTGTCTTAATTAGCACAGTTAAATGAGACTTCAATTTAAGATAAGGTCGACCAGTTCAAGAAGAACATTTTGTTCTTTTATTTTATAATACCCTAGTATTAATTTTATTGAGCAATGTAAAAATTCCTCTTTCTCTGGACGCTCCTTGAACAAGCTTACTAAAGAATTACTAGATTGTTGTGTAGATCTCTAAAATCATCAATCCATTTAAAGAGCTCAAAGTTCGAAAACATGGAATTTAGTGTTGTGCTCGATAGTTACAATAATAATAAATGTTACTTAAACAATTTAATTTGTTTTTTTCTTCCTATATTTGTCGGTTTATTAGAGATATAAGTGCATCTGATTCTAAAAGATATATATATAGACTTTCGAACGTGGAGTGCCTTATCAAATTGTATATGTGGTATGCATGTCTAATCAAGTTAGATTTCCGCAATATTGTGCATTGTTATTTCAATGGTTGAAATTGCCTCCCGTCATTGGTAATTATGAATCTTAACTTTTTGGAATGTGTGGATTGCCACTAAAACGAGTTGTGTGTGAACAGGTTTCCAAAGGTTATTTTGTGTATATGCAACTGAGTCATTTCCAGACTTCCTCAAAAACAAACACACGCACATGAAAACACACAGATTTGGCATGAATTTAATAATAAAGTTTTTTCAGACGCTTGTGACCTGAGAGTTTATCAAAGATAACAGAACAGAAACGCAAGGGACACAGCCACTGGCACAGGCCCAGTCACAGGCACAGCTGCTATAGATACGCACTACTCATACCATTCAGACCTTCCATTGTAGTATAACGTATAGAGCTGATTTTCCCAGAACTAAGTAGAACTGGCAACAGCTCAGCACAAGCCACAGCATAAGATACCAATCCATACCGTGCTGTGTGTCTTCGGCCTACCTGAGGAAAAGGCAAACAAATGATTCACGAAACTCCACAGACGACATGTGCCTGGTATTTGATAGTTGCTAGCTCTTCGTTTAAAGAAGTATCTACGAGCATTCTAAGTATGTATTATCGAGGCGTCATTTGCTCGCTGTTTTCAGGATCTGGAGCGATGGCAGATGCAACCAATTTTAACTTGTGTGTATATGTGTATGTGTATGTGGTTGCGTGTATGACGAATGTGTGCAGACAGGATATTTTGAGCATACTTACATACATATGTGTGAATGTATTTTACATTCCCTTATGTTATGGTAGATCCTTTCACTTCCGTTTGCATTCCCAAGTGATTCGTGTTTTGCGTTTGTTGTTTATATTGTTCATCGATGGAACTTGGACTTAACAGAACGGGAAATGTGACAGTAAAAGTAGTCAATCGTTTGACTGTACCACATATTTTTGATATGAGTTTGAAATTAGTTTCGCACTTATTCAATAAATATTCAGGTTTGTCCTATTTTATACGCCTTGGGCTCTGTGTAAACTTATATTATGGTATACATCGGATTTTTATGTACAAGATAAATTTAGCTTGTTCGACAGCTACTGATGCCCACCTCAATTTACTCCCTCATTTTCTCACACCCCAAAGTTCCCATATAGCACCCTACCTTAGGTAAATTCTCTTCTGACCATGTCAACGGCCAATTCACAGCGAATATTCTCACATCGTAGGACCACATAGTGCTGAAATTCAGGCTCTACCTCGAATCAGGGCAGGGTGCATCTGACCCAGTGCATAGGAATTTCTCTCTCCGCATCTATCTGTCTTTGTCTCAGCCCCCTTATTTTAGGTTACCTATGGAAGTATTACCCTAGGAAGTAGGTAGTCTTCTACCTATGGAAGTAGCTGGTCTAGTTAAGGGTGCATTTTATATGCGGCGTGTGAATTTGCCGATGCGTGCGGAGCTTGGCAGTAGATCTCCTTATTCCCATCCTTGGTAGCCGGGACGTGATAGTCCCGTGGAAATGCATAACAATGTGTGCAATTATTTGACAGCTCATTGCTTTTAAATCTCTTCTCTGACTAAGCTGGTGAGGGAAGAAAGTGACAAGTTAAGAATTGTTAGATTGTTGATGTTCAAATTTTGTGTTTGATATTATTACCTTGAATACAGTTTTTGTAGTATTTTGTATTTTGGGTTAATTCAACTGTTATATTTTAGGTAAAGTGTATGTATTTAAAACTTCATTATATTTATTTATTTATTGTTTTTTACTGTGTACTCGTATAGGAAATATTTTATTCAGCCTTAAAGTTTTATGAAAATTCCCACGGCCACTAATACAAACAGTGGGTATACAAATTATAAATTCCTACACTTCTACAATCAACCCTTGATAGTCTTCTGTAAAAAAAGAAACGAAAAATAAAAAAGGAAAAAGGCGACGTTTTCATTTAAGGCCTATGTATATAATGAGGACATGGTTTGGGCTGTAGCTATGGTGGTTGATAAACTGGGCATACCCTTCGGTCTGAGCCAGCTGACAAAACGCAGGGCGGCATATTTATAATTGCATATTAAGTACTCGCAGAAGCGCTGACTGCGAAAGGAACCCATAAATGTGTATCCTTTCCGCTGCCTATTCCTTTTCCCATGTCCACCACGTTGAAGCGTGTGAACTCTTGAGCGCACCCAGAAATGCAAGTAGGTATTGTCCTCAACGTATCTTTCTTTAAAACTAAGCTCTGTGTAGACTGTCTTGGAAGTTTCTGTTATATTGTGTTCAGATAAGTAGAAAGGATACAGGATACAAAGTTTTATACTGCCTCTGAGATTTTTTTTTCTCAAAGTATGGAAAACCTCTTCAATATCAGTAAGGCAAATGCTTTAATATTATTTTCTACAATTAACATACCATGACGTAATTCGACCACATCAATATATATATATATATATATATGTATATTTTTATATATTTAAATATGTATGTATATATTTTGCGAAGAGCTCGACGTATACTGAATGTATTGAAGAAGCAGGCTAGTAATAAGGAATGAAAATAGAGACAGCTTTGAGCACCTAAGTGGAATTTTTACCAGAAGCCTTGTCGTGATAACCATCATCATTCAGCATCCAGAGATGAACTAACTACAGCTGGACAGATGTAGATCTGGGCGGCAATCAGCTGCCTATCGGAGGGTCAACAGAAATGTGCAACAAGTGTGTCGGCCTTTTAGGGGCAGAAAATTAATTACAGTTGGCATCGCCATCAGGCAGCTTGTGGGCGCCAAACTTGGAATATAAATAACTGTATGCGTCGAGTTTTAAGTCAATAAGTGTGTTCCGAAGTGTTCATAAGGGTTAATTGTTTAATTATGTCTAAAAACACAGCAATTGACATTTTGTAGCACGCTAATTTACAATTGTTCATTATTTTATTATGTCATAAAATGTCATGTGCCACATTACTTATATAATTATGCTTGTACATATTATCGTCTGGGTCTAATGAATTAATTATTCCAACGTCTAGGCAGAGGACTAGAGAGATCGATTTAAAGATTTATTAAGTTTAGATTTATTAATTTATGGATCTTATCCCAAATATTCCTACCATTCCATGCGATGTCTTTTGAATTATTTTCATATAACCGAAATTATCTATGACTGATTTGCTTTTATTAGGGAAAAATCAGGATGATGGATAAAGCCGCTCACAAGTAATCAGTGTACTTACTTAATATACACCAGAGCTTCTCCTGTTACATAAATTTACGAAGTTAATATTTGATGTCGATGTAGAGAGAAGCTTAGACACGTTTTCTTTTGTAAATATATTTGTGTACATTTATGTTCATAGATTTGCGACGTGTCTTCCTTACTGGTTGAATGAACTCCTCCTCCTTCGACTACATCTAATTGGGAAGCATAGAAACGATATCTCCGCATTTCAGTCAGCTGATAGAATTGTTGTATCTTGCATCTTGTTTAAAAATAGTGACATATGTTCCTTATTGTGTGGTCAGGTAAAGCCGTAATTGACAGTCATGAGCTTGAAGCTACATCGCATGGGTCCATATTTAAGTCAATTTAACCAGCTAACACCTACGCTTAAACACACCCTGGTCACACATGCAGTCAAACATGCAGTCAAACAGCATTCAACAACAATGGCCAGCCCAGCGCCCAGAGACAGCTCCACGTTGTCGAATGTAGAATGACCAATTTAGTTCCACAGGCACCAAAAGCCACCAGACGGTTGAACTGGCCATTGAGTATATAAAAGTCAAAACTCGTTTTACAGTTATAGTTATTTCGTTCCCAGCACCAAAGTTCTGTCAGTTGTAGAGAAGTGGCGACCAGGTTGCATTCAACTCAATTCGATTTTGGGCTAATGAATAAATGTATTATATGAGTAGGCAAAAGTCTTTTCCAGGTCAATTAACGTATCTGAGCTAATTGATTGCCTAAAGGCTTTAATAAAGTGTAAAACTGCAATGTAAATCCAGTGCTTTGCAGGAATAGATAGCAGTTACTGTGCTGACCAACAAATATATATATATTATATATATATATATGCACTGGATAAATTCGAAGAGCCTATATCAATGATCAAGCACCTATTGTTTCAACGGTTATCAATATTGAATGAAAGTCCAACATTCGAACATTTCGGATGACTTTCTGGCTTTTGCTGAACTGGTAGGGAGGGTATGGTGTGGTATGATATACATATAAAACCAGTGAGAATATTGTAGTTGAGGCTACCCGACTACGAGAAACCCTTTCCCCACATTTACACGCACTACACGTATGTACGTTCTATATGCAAGTGCAATGTTGCTGAAAGCCTCCGCACTGCGAAATGGTTAATTGGTTCTTGAATAACTTCTGTGTTGATTGTTGGTTCTTTTTGAAACCAATCATGATCACATTAATTGATTAAAAATCATAGAATGCGATTAAAAGTTCACCCTTTGTTTAAATATATTTATTTATTTTTATATTTTTCGCGTTCTAAAACAAAGTTGATCTGCGAATGTATGCGAGTAGAATAAATAACCTTTTCTCCGGGGCATCTGAATGCTACCTGGAAGATAGATCAAATTGGTTGAAAACCATGCACAATATTTTAACTAAGATGTACCTGGCCAATTTTTTATCCTAAATTCTAGCACTAAGAAAGTAGTTGTATGTCCAATATTTTTAAATATATAAAAAAAGTTGTCAACTCCTTATTGGAAAACCCTTTAAAAAATTGCACACACTTATACCTTCGTAAAAGTAAAAGAACAAGTCGGAGTTTTTATGGAAACATTTTGAGGCGGAAGACTTCTTGATGTTAGTAATTCCAATGGATTATGTTGCACTGCAAGCAGAGCTTCTATTTGAATCAAGTCACAACTGGCGCATTATTTGCGTGCTTTTCAGTCTGCTCGTTGACAGAAGACAGCTTGTTCTTCTTGTTGCCAAGGGGTGCGGGGATTACTTATAAATTAAAGCACACATAGCTCATTCGGTAGAGTTTACCGCAATATGAGACATGTGATAAAGTCACAAAAACGTCAGCGTATGTCGCCGCAGCGCAAAGAAAACAAAGGCCCCACAAAGTATACATAAATAAAATCGTGAAAAAAATAATAATAAATCAAAAATATAATAAACAAACATGAATGGTCGAGTGTTGTGTACTGACTATAGTATACCCTGTACCTGCTCTAAAAGTATCCGAAGTCAGTCGTCCTTACACATGCTTCTATGTAAGCAAATAACACAGAATAATAGTTATACGACGTTAAGGTTAATATAAATCCTAATGTAGAACTTCAAACAAATATTTTGAGTACAGTTTTCAATAGATTTGCATATATAGCATTTACATACAATACAATAGAATAGCTACTAGAAATACGTACAGGGTATATAAGTTAAATTTAATATGTGTAAACAATTACGTGAGACAGGCAACCGCAAGTTACGATAAGCGAACTGGTTTTATTGTCGGCGTTTTTAGTTGGAGGTTGTTGGCTGTTGGTTCTTAGCCTCAGATACGTTTTTATCGCCAGGGTATCGCCAGGGATTCGAAAAAGGAGGTTGTTATGGATACTTTGTAGAAGATACCTAAGCCTAATCTTGTCGCTATAATTTCGGGGGCGTTGTTGCGAGAGAATCACGATAAGCCGTATAGAAATTTTATGAGGGCGAAGAATCATTATCGGAATAATAAGGGAATCAACTACTGGCCAATAATAGTAAACGTACATATTTATTTTATTTTTCGCGTTTCCCCTTAAAAATTTTACCCGTTTCGACCACATTTACAGATCGCATGCGGACATCAGAAAGTCATCAATTAATTTAATCAAAAAACACAGCTCAAATTCAATAAAAGATATTAATTTGTGCTCACAACAAGCCAATAAATAGATTTATCAAATAAAATAGGAGAAGAAATAAAAACAGAAATATACTAGCTACGTTCTTCGCCGACGACTATCATTGCAATATAGAGACAAGCTGTTTAACGGAAGATCTAACAAGACGCTCTCGCCCAGCGTGTAACGGTTATCGCCAGCGTTTTACTTACGCCAGACTCAAACACGATAGTTCCCACACCCAGTCGTGTAAGATAAAGACAGCAATTGCGTGAGCGGGTGGTTAAAGGAGCGACAGGGATACACCGAACAGACCGCAGCCATGGGAAACTCATCGTCGCACACGCACGAACCACTGGAGCGCGGCTTCACGCGCGGAAAATTCGGCGATGTCCAGAATGGGGTAAGTTAGAATAAGGGTTGATTATGCTGGCACTTGTTTCTCTTTCTCTCTGTTATTGGGTTGCCCAAGTTTTTTACACACCGATAATTAATCAATTAAATTCTATTATCCATCGCCCACAGAAATCAGCTTCTTTTAGGTTTAGCAAGAAGTCACCCAAGAAAATGGATCGCCTGCGACGCTCATTCAGGGACTCGTTTCGTCGCCGCAAGGATCGCGTGCCGGAGTCCTCAAAGCCGCACCAATGGCAGGCCGATGAGGAAGCCGTGCGCTCTGCCACTTGCTCCTTCTCGGTCAAGTACTTGGGATGTGTAGAAGTTTTTGAATCGCGTGGCATGCAGGTCTGCGAGGAGGCACTTAAAGTGCTAAGGGTTAGTAAAATGTCATATGATCATTGTTTAAAGCCAGTCATGAGCTAAAAGTAGTATAGGATGTTGATACTCAGGTGCTAGAGTTAATATCTTAAATATGTATTCGATAAAAGGCAATTATTTAGCTGTTCTAAATTAAATATATATTATTTTTTGGTATATTGTTGTAAGCCCAACAATTGAAAGAACCAAAAAGTATCAAAATTCTGTTTTCACATAGAATCTCCTTAACTTAAGACTTATCCCAAAAGAAAGTTCGAAAGAGGACCACAAGGTATCATAAAGAATTGTGTCTTAAAATTCTTCTCTGATTATTATCCGATTCACAAAGGCTGTGTAGCACGGAGATTATGACTATTGTTTGCTAGTAAAGTTAACGTAAATATTGTTTCTATGATCAACTCATTCGAACGGAGAAACAGTCAAACAGACATTCGGGCAAGGCTAAATCAATTCGCATATTAATATATATGTATATAATTCAAGTTCAACGACATTGTGCTGTTACCATCTTTTATTTACAAATTTAAAAATGTTTTATTCTTTTTAACGAAATCTAAAGTTTTTGATTACGAGTTTGAGTTGCTGCTTATTTCCATATTTTCTCACTGGGATACCTTAAGTGAATGATCTCTTATTATGATTATTTTTATAAGCAAAACTAATAATAATTGCAAAATTTTTCAGCAATCCAGACGCCGTCCAGTGCGAGGCCTACTTCATGTCAGCGGCGATGGACTGCGAGTAGTCGACGACGAGACAAAAGGTCTGATCGTAGATCAGACCATTGAGAAGGTGAGCTTCTGTGCGCCTGACCGAAACCATGAGCGTGGCTTCAGCTATATTTGCCGTGACGGAACCACGCGTCGTTGGATGTGCCACGGCTTCCTGGCTTGTAAGGACTCTGGTGAGAGATTATCACATGCCGTTGGCTGCGCTTTCGCTGTCTGTTTGGAGCGCAAACAGCGCCGAGACAAGGAGTGCGGCGTTACAATGACTTTTGACGCGAAAAACTCGACATTCACGCGCACCGGCTCATTTCGCCAGCAAACGCTTACCGAGCGGCTGGCTATATCAACTGTAGGTGGTAATGAGCGGTGTGTCGACGGGCCGGTGTTGGCTGGGCCTCCTGCTGCCACAGTTAAGCCATTTAATCCATTCGCTATCGAGAGACCGCACGCCACACCCAACATGCTGGAGCGTCAGAGCTCTTTTCGGCTGAGTACTATTGGCAGCCAATCACCGTTTAAACGCCAGATGTCGCTGCGTGTCAACGATCTTCCATCCAATGCGGATAGACAGAAGGCATTCCTGGCCGCTGCCGCTGGAAACCAAAACTCGCATCCGCTGCACACACCAGTGCGCAGCGTGTCACCCATTGCGGAAGTCTCGCCGGCCAAATCCGGCAGTGATGCGGCTATTTTAGCCGCCGATACAGTTAGTCAGTTGTGTCAGGAGCTCAGCCAAGGTCTATCCCTGCTCACTCAGACCGATACAATGCTTGCGGCTGGAGACGATCTAAACTTTAACAACAACCATAGCATCAATCAAAACATCATTGCCGCCGAAAAACAGCAACAGACAATCTCATGCAGCACTAGTAGCAGTGGCAATGGCACACCCACCGCTCAGGTGATTCCGCGCATAGCCAACATTCCGCCAGTGCGATCTCCAACGCATTCCGAAACGGCAGTTGAAGCTTCAGAGCTACCTAATGCCGAACAGTGGTTGGGCCATGTAGTGCGCAGCACTTCGCCTGCAGCACCAGCAAAAAGGCCCAGCTTTTTGGCTAACGTGGGACGTGCGCAAACTTTGGCTGCTAGTGCCACTGATCCCGATCCCTTCGATGCTGAATGGGTGGCCAATCTGGCTGCCGCCAAGGACATGTCCCCAGATCTGCAGGGAACAACAAGGAGCACCAGACACAGCACGAATCCCTTTATCTCACCGCCCAAGGGTCCAACGCAATCATTCCAGGTACACCTGTAGACCGTGTTACAGGGCTGTAACATGTCTCGGCTGACTAGGCTCAGATGCTGTTAGATTGTAAGGGGCAGTATGCGGCACAAGACGTTTAAATGTGTGGTTCACTTGATACACGTAACTTAGTGTGTGAGGCAGGAATCACAGAACGATAGACAAATTAAAATGATCACCAACATACCAACATATTTCCAATACTTAACACAAACAAACGAAATATTGAATACAAGCATAATGACTATTTATATGCGTAAGGAATGTAGTACATAAAGAGATATTTCCATTACATATGTTATGTATGTACTACACATTGGAAGTACAATTAACTATGCATATAAGCTAAATACACAAACACGCATACAGACGCATAATGCGTACACCCACGCATTTGGCGTTAAGGTATTAATCCCGACCATACTTAGAAACGCCTTCTTTCCTCCAGTTACACACAAGAACACCACCTTCGAGAACAATTTACTGCAACGAGTGCACTTCTTTACACATTTAGTACCTACATATATTCATATTTGGATTTTATAAACTTATATACTATTCAGATGCGGCCTTTCACCAACTGTTGATCAAACCCAATTACAATACCTGCACACTTACATATCTTACCGTATGTGTATGATATATTCTATGACTAGGGCCAATGTTTCGTTTATCACTTTTGATTAATACGCTTATTCTAAATATGTCAAGATCTTTTATTTAATTTAATTTTTAATTTGTACAAAATGTATTATATATATATAATAATAATAATTTAACAAAAATAAACTTCAAGTTAATTTAAAACGATTTCTATGTTCTAAATAAATTTAACTAAAACAGGGAAAAATGCTTCAGTAAACAATGATAAATATATAAATTAAAATCCATTTTGTTTCATCCGAGCCAAATCGATCTAGCCATGCCTTTTTTCCTTCTAAATGATCGCGCTGATAATTCTAATAGATAATTCTTAAATTTTAAACTAACGTTTTTTATACATTGCTCAGCAAGAAAATAATGTAGTGTAAAACATATTTTTGAGAATCGATTTACTAAAGAGAAAAAAGGTAATCAGCAGCGCCATTGCTGATTGACTTAAAATGCCGACATTTGCCTATATCGAATGTATTTGCTTGAAAACCGAGCTCGACTACATATGATAATATTTGAACCTGGGCTTGGGTTAAAAACACTTTGTATTAGGACACATCAAACTGCAGCTTTATTGCTTGTTCTTTTTAATCGCTTGGTAACATTTATAAAACATTTTAAATTGACAATATATATACTTGTATGAGAAGTATATTCTCCTTGTAAATTTCCGGGTGGTAAAGCTTGCACTTATATTAAACAAATCTCTTGTAAGATATTGGACGATCTGATCATAAAAATGAAGCTAATGCGTTCGATGGAATTCATTTTAGTATAATAGTTTTCCGATTTAAAACACATCTGAGCAAACTGAATATAACAATAATAATTAAATACATACATATTTTTACCTAATATTATTATTTCTGCCCGGTCATTAACGGAAATAAAGCGCTCAAATCAGACTAATCTTGACTAACTCGTATGTAACTACAGGAACAAACTTTTATTAGTACCGTTTTAAAACTGAGTTTCGAAAACAAACATGCACAGACACCTTCGAACATAGTAGGCCTCTCCTGACTGAAGTTTACGTACTGATAAAGAATTCCTCTTTTACTTATATTTTTGTGTAATTGTACCGGCAACTTCATTACCATTCGAGCCATACATATGTATGTTTTATTCCATTCAATCACACAAAGTGTTAACTAACTCAAGAGATTTCAGGAAACATTTTTTGTATTTTTAGTTTGCCGCCTTGTTTGAGTAAATAGCGCAAGGACACGCAAGGACTTATGTTTATGGGTAGTTTTTTTGGAAGGATAAAAAGCTCTTTAAACAATTATATTTTATGCACTTCGATATATTTTTAATATTATTTTTGATCTCAAAGTTCCTACTTTTCCTATTCTATTCTCATTTTTGGACAACAGGGAGTAGTGTTTGTATTGACGGCTTTTTAAAAATATTCAAATACAACTTGGGATTACATCAATTCGTATTTATCTATGTATAAGTATATAATGGATATCAAAATTGTAAAATATTTACGTAAACTATCAAAATTGCATTTTGAATGCATAATTAATTTTAAAATAAACTATTATTCTAAATATAAGTCAAAATGAAAATGGCCGTACATATAATATGCATATCTTTCGTTTGACGGTTAGCTAAATTTATGTAATGGATAAAATTATAGGGTTTTAATCTTTATCAATATAAACATAATATTATAAATCGCGGAAGAATCTAAGCTTAAATGCATACCCATATCTGGGAAAAACTAAAGAGAACAAATTATAACCTTTGTACCATTAAGAAAGCGTTTAATAAATTAAACTGGATAAACATACTTGTATTACGTTTGTTTTAATTAAGGTGTTATTTACCAACAACTTGTTATAAAACATAATATTTTTATATTCAGAGCCTAGCATTATTTTTAAGCATACATATCATGTATAAATGCTCAAGTTTACAAAGACTTCATATGCACAAAACATAGTCTAAGAGACCATAGAAGAGGTGGTCCTGTGTCAGGTCAAGCATATTAAACGTTCATATAAATAGTATAATATATGAATATATAATATAATAACAAAAGAAACATGACTGTTCTTTGTTCAAAATGCATTTTACGACCGATGACCAAAAGCTGCTGTCACTTTTTGATTGATAACTTCGATTGTAGTTGTCCAATTGTCTTAAAATGTTTACGAAATGTCAAAAAGAGCTCAAACTTTTTATTTCATATACCCACCAATAGGTGCCGCCACCAGAAACAGTTATAATTAAAAAGTTCTGTTTCTTTTGATACTGACCATGTATATGTTCTCAAAATCTTCGACTTGCTGAAAGTAAAGATGCTCATCTCATAGAGTCAGTTTAAAGTTCGTCTTAAAAGTTAGTGCATATTTTCCAATACACATAGCATGTGTACATATATAAGATACAATTTTGTTAGGCTATTATAGTATATAAATTAACAGAATAATAAAAATAATTCTGAATTTATTGTGCCGCACACGCAAAATTAAGTGTGGGCAATCTACTTAATAGGTAAAGGGGCCTATCAATGTTGTCGAATGTGTGCAAAAGATTGAAAAATTTTGATTTGTTTTATATCAGTGATTTCGTAAAATTATTTGTTTCAATAATTAACTAGTAGGATCATACTCATTTATAACAGGCTTTAATCATCTCAAAGATGTCATTTCGCGTTAGATATTTTCAGGCAAAGAACACATATCATAGCAAAATATTCTCTTGGACTCAATTCCCATTGCCATAAATTTAATTTGGCTGTCAAAGTTGTACATCGGAAACTCATAACTGTCTAGGTACTATTAAGATTGCGTTTACATTATTTGAATATCCAAGATAGAATACACTCTTCGAAAGATGGCAATAAAATAAAAATAGAGCAGAACTAAGTCAGAATTTAAACGACAGCGATGTCTTGTAAATGCTTTCAGCAATCTGGAAGGCTATATACAATTTTGGATTACAATAAATTCAACAAACTTAAAAATCAATTGAGGGAAAATTGTAATTTTTCTTTTATTCTTTATTTATGTATGTCACGCGGAGCAATAAAACAACCGTTTTGTTTCATTGAAAAGCTTTCGACATGTAATATTTCCTGCCAAAAAAACTCGACAAAAGCTCGAGTCTTAAAGAAATTTTTGTTCCTTGTTTGCTATAACCGCCCGGTACTACAATTCTTTTCTGAAGACTTAAAATCATACACATTTTCCACGTGGTCTTGCGATTGGCAAAACCGTATGAAGAGTGGCAATAGATTAAAAACTGCTAGCTTATCATCAGAGGTGACAATAGATTATAAACAGCTGATTTTTCATAGCAACTGGAAATGATTTGAGATCATTCTTTATACAGATGTTATTGTAGTAATACTTGTTTCAAGTATATTATGCTATAGAGTGTTGGCCACTTTCTCAGCCGGTAAAATTGTATCAAAGTAATGAGTCGTGGTCGCCAATTCTTTGTTTTATACGATAGTGTTAATGTGATATCGGTAGAGGGTATGAATATGACAAAGCATGAATAAATCCCGCTCTAAAATAAGATGAATTTTGTTGTTAAATGACATTTTATAAGTATGAAAGACCAAACAGTAATTTGCAAGTCAGTACTAAAAAACTTAACTTAATTAGGCGGTTGCGGTACTGCTGTTAGCAGCATCCAAACGACTGTTCTCTAGATTAGCAAAAGGTGTGCGTTTTATGTCTGTTTTAAGCTGCAATACTGGACTAGAAAAGATTGAATGTGGAAGAGTTCCAAATGTTTTAACAGGCAGTAAAGGAATCGCGTAAAATTACAAAGCATAAAGTACGCGGTGTAATACTACGTGGCGATGTGCAGCTTATGCTATGTGAGCAAATGTGTCTGGCACGACGTCATACGACTCATTATGGACTCATTATCATCTCATTATCTGTACTTCGTTGGATGAATTGCGCGAAGGGTAGTTATTTATGAACATTTCATTCGGATGGCGACCGATCGGACGTAAGTAGGTGTGATGCCATTAATAATCTTGTAAATTTTGCGTGGGTGGAGTTCGTGCCCTAATTGATACTGGTAGTCCCGTAATTCTATTAATAGGTTTTTAAGATCGAGTTTTGAATAGTATTATGGGTTGGGAGAAGAAACCATCTCCATAATTGGACATATTAAAGGATATGTAAAATTACACGGCGACCTTCAGAATTTCAAAAACTTTAAATTTTCATCCATGCTGTCTGAGCTGAAAACGACTGTAATGCCTTCTACATCAGTCTTTGTGGCAACAGCACAACCTTTAACTTCAACTTGTCCGATCTCTCCTCCTATTAATAATAAAAATAAAGAAACTGATTCGTCAATACTGGTGTTAGCTCTGCCCATTGTCAGTATCTGTACTAAATTAGAAGAAAGCGGCCTCCGGCTTCATCATCTAATAATTTGTCAAAAATCGAACTCTTATTAAATCCTATCAAATCGTAAGAGGTCTTAACTCTAAGCTTAGTAAACTGTATGCAGTAAGCATTTCCTTTCAATCTAACATAATTAGCTTTATGCAATCTTTGTGCTACGAGGAGGTTGCTATTTATTCACACTTTCCGTTCAACATTGAATTTAATTTACTCATACATTCCGTCACAGTCCGATCTCTTGATATATATACATATTTTTGCTATTTATTCCAAGTCGACACAACATTTTTGGTAATGATTACTTGTTTGTCTTTTGTGACTATAATTTACCAGTTGTGGTATGATCTGACTTTCCAAGTATTTTAATACCATCCACACGTCACGAATTAAGAGATTTCTCTCTCTCAAACTAATCCAATGGACGTCTACTTGCCCTTATTTTCAAAAGTTCGAGAAATCCTTCCGATTTCACTCGTCATGTTGTCGCCAGATCAAATATTGTCGTATGTAATTTGCGTTGTTACAATAATTACTTAATTTGTTTTCGTTTGCAATTTGGTCAAAATACTAGACAGCTCTATAATTTTGGCAACACTAAACGTAAAACATCCTTACTTCGCTCTTCTGTTTCCTATGAAGGTATGAAGGCAAATACAGGCAGGATGCAGCTGATCGTTTTATTTATTTATTTATTTAATTAACAGACAGACTACAGACAGTCGACTAGCAGAAAAAAGTTGAACATAAATTGAACAATATACAGTTTTAAAAATAATCTGGAAACTAAAAAGTCAAAAGTAAAAAAGGTCTGGGGGTATAATGTATGTATTTGCAGACTTCTTCCAGTTTACTTATTCGTCTTCTAACTTTCTATCTAATTTCCCTCCCAGATGGAGTACCTGCGCTGTTTCTCTATGTAAGCCTTTGCTTAAATTATTTGAATTATTTGTAGACTTGTGCACTTCCCCAACCATTTGGAAGGAATCGTTTATAATTCCTCTTCACAAACATGGTTCAAACTCCAATCTTAAAAAGTAGAGGGGTATTTCTTAATTATCCGTGATGCGTAAGGTGTTTGAGAAGCCGATAACATCTCAACTGAAAAACTTATGTAGGTATATTTTATCCCCCTGCCAATATGATTTGAGAAATCAAGGTTTACTACCATTAACTTGAGCTTACCTCCCTTGTTATCCGAACTTTTGAGAACAAAAAGCAAGCTGTTAATTCTTTTACCCACTGTCTCTTGTTTCACAAACTTAATGGTCTCGGATTTCCACATAATTTTCTCATGTGGATCTCCAAATACCTAATTTGTAAAACCCAAAAAGTTTATTTTATAACTTCTCCTTCTAAGCCCGTCTTTGTAAGGTCTGGCGTACCTCGGGGTAGCTATTGTGGGGTTTACTGTTATTCCTACACTCTTATGTAGTAATATACGCTGAGAATGTGAAGCTATTTGCTTATTCTTTGCAAATATAATATATATGGATTTTTACTTAGCTGGGTGAAAATACAAATTTTTGTTTTTGAATTGCTGAAAATGTAAGGTTACGTCATTTTACGTACGCCTCTCATATTTAAAAAATTCTTGACGGGTTACCCCAGTAGACTACTATTAATTAACCACCCATGATGCAAAATATCGAAAAATAGCAACAAAAACAATATATGGACCAAAATAATAACAAGCGCAGCCATAGAAATGTTGAAACTACAAGTTGAGCTTCCAAAGCTAAAAATCCTGCTAATGCCAGAACTGATAGACAACGTTTTAAAGTGGTTACATACAGAATTGCCAGTCCACTACCTCTTTGAAGTTAAAAAGATTAGGTTATTTATCATGGTCATAATCCTATACTCAATATGAGAAGTTCTGTAGTTATTGACACTGGCAGGGTGAAGGTAGCGTCATTCATAGCAGTTAATAAAGTAGAGTTAATCAATGGAATGATAAAGAGACCACCGGAAGGAAATCGGCCTTTCCATACCATCTGCTCCGATCGTTCGGAAATTTCCTGTGACCGAAAAAGTATATACAGTTGGGAACTATGGGTAACGCAGCGAAGGCATCAAAAGCTCTTCATAATTGCAACTCAATGGGTCACTTAGCAGTGGAGAGACAGAAACCCAAACGTGAACGAGGAGCATGCTATGTATGAATAACCAAGTTGTACATTGTGAAAACCCGACTATGAAAAACCCTTAACACATCTAGATACATGCACAAACAAATTCATTTCCACGCACTAAAAGCTGTAATGTGTAAGATTCGTGCTGCTGGAATCTGGAATTTTGAAGCACAAATTAAGAGTGGTCTAATAATTCGATCTGCCAAAGATAAAAGCTATCGGCTGAAAATTGAGCCTTTGAAACGTTTTTTTTTGTTTGCTGGAGGATATTCTAAAATTTGAAACAAACTTGATCTACTTCTGGTCACCCAAAACCTGTATACCACATCATTTTGTGGTTCTAGCTCTCATAGACTCTGAAATGTACGAGTTCATCCGAAGGACATTGAGTATTTTAAACAGCTAAGAAATAATTTGTTGAAAGCACCGATATTATCACTATGTATGATCCAAATGATCAACAGAATTGTATTGCAATGCAGGTTCGTTAGGCTTTGATCAATTCAAATGCAGAAAATAGCGACCATATTTTATTTTCTAAGCGAACAACACAAATTTATTTATATAAGTGAACTAAAAGCAGCTGACTACGAAATTAAATTTAAAACAAATAAAGTATTTAAATTATAAAATTAAAATAGGAATTCAAACAAACTTAAATTTAAATCTAAATATAAGAAAAATTTATTTATTTAAATCGATCCAACATTTGTTGCAAGGATTGGGGAAAACCCAGAAAAACCCAATCAGATAAATATATTAGTATGTTAGTGTAGAATAAATGTGTATTAGAATATTGACAATATACTAAAACTTACGTGCATACTATTAGGAGCAATGGTATATAGAAGCATACTATATTAAGTATTAATGTATAAGAGAATTAGTAAATAGCTTACACTGTTACTAATTAATATACTATCAGAAGTGATAGTATATAAAAGTAGCAGTATAATGAAGAAATAAGAGGAAGTAAGATAAATTGAAGAAATGTAGCTAGAAAGGAGGTTGATAGTTTCTACTAAGATATAGGAAAAGAGAAGATGCATTTGAGATCACGTTGTGTAGATTATTATAATTAAGACATAAGGCGTAGAAAGAGCTGTGTAATGCGTAATCTATTGTGAATGTAGGAAGGGATAATGGGATATAGTTCCTAGTACAACGACGGAAATAGAAAAACTAAGACGACTTAAAAGAAAGGCAGACTCAATATTGCCTATAATCAACTTATGTAGAAAAACGGCATTAAGAGTTTTTCTACGATTAAATAGTGAAGGAAGATTAAGAAGAAGAAGCCTACTGGAGTATGACGGTAGACGAAGATTGGGGTCCCAGTTTAGCCCACACAAAGCGACAAGCATGAAATGCTTTTGAACGGATTCAATTCGATCCTGGGTGGCACTATACTGAGGGCACCAGACGCACGAACAGTATTCCTGAATCGGCCGAACACGAGTAATTTAATGGATTTTGTCGTAAAAGGATCATTGAATTCATTCGGCCAACGTTTAATAAATCCAAGTACTCCCTTGGCTTTATTCGTGATAGAAGAGATATGCAAATTAAAATTCAATTTGCATTTAAATAAGACACCCAAGTCTTTAACCGTGGATGTACTTTGCAATGGAATATTGTCAATCGTATAGGAGCCTAAAGAGGGTCTAACGCGACTAAATGTCATAAACATTCACTTTGCAATTAAGATGCAACTGATTGGTCAAACACCAGCGTTGCAAAGCACTCAAATCCTCTTGCAAAGAATTGTTCTAAATATTAATTATGACGCTCAAAAACACCCAGTTAAATCCAATAAACGCTTGTTGGCTTCTTGAATAGCTTTATTCATACTATAACTTGACGCAAAAATCAGAAAATAGAATACAATAATCAACTAAAATAGTTATAAAAAAGAGTTATCAAATTAAAAAGTATTTTGTCATTAGACACTTGACATAACACCGTTAATAAAAGAATTAATCAACACCGAATCAAAATGATTTTGAAAGTTAGACAGAGAAGGAAAGTAATTGCTCTGTTGAGCGTTGAACAAGAAACAAGAAATCTAGAAAAGATTCGTTCGGATGTAAACAATAATCAGCATAAAGTCTTATAATAAACCAACAGATGCAAAAGGACAAAGACCGTATGTTTACGAAGAAAATAATTTGGTTATGGTCAAAAACTTCAACACTCAAACAAGCATTTCCAGAAAATTCAGATCAAAATATAAGGGACGATTTAGAATAATTAAAGTTTTAAGAATTGATACATATATTTTGGAAGATGTTGAAGGATTTTAAAGTGTCAAGAATTCCCCATAAAGGAGTACAGGCAGTGTCAAACATAAAGCCATGACTAAAAAAAAGACAAAAAGTCACTAGAAAGGAATAAAAAAGTAAGGAATAACAAATAATAAATAATAGTTCCAAATAAAGAAAGGCACTCCGTCGGAATGCCCAGATTGTTATAAGCATTAGATATAAGCTAGTTGTAAGCTGTAATAAAATATATGAGCGTATGCATGTCGCAATTCGTCAAAAGCAACGTCAGATGCAATGATCAAAAATATATCGATAAAAAGAAGGAAGATAGATAAAGAAAACACGAGAAAGGTCATTCTTGGCAAGGATAACCCGGAAAAAAACGCAAAAAGAGAAAGCTATAGTATAAAGGAATGTGTAATTTTAGCAATAAAATTTATTAGAGTATTTAGAAAATAACCATTTGAATAATTGACCTTAAGTAAAGATTTAACCACATATGCGTTGGGTCACGTAATTCAAGACAATGAAGACCAATTGTGTCTAAAAGGCTCAAAGCCGAATTAACAAATTTACCAGTGTTGGCGATACTCGACCACAAGAAAGAAACAGAACTGCCCACTGTTGCGAGTGTATAACGGTTTGGGTCCATATTTAGGGAGTAATGCACTCATATCGTTTTAGGCAAGACTACAATAGCAGATTCTAGATATCATAGCTTTGAGTTGGAAACCCTTGCCATCACTTACGCCTTACGCCAATTAGAGTCTACCTGTAACGTAGCGCTTTGAAGATAATAGCAAATGGGAGCTCATTTGTCAAAAAGCTATAAATCCGAGTAAAGTATAGTGAGATTACGGATGATACAACCGTTGGGAAGGCCATAGCAACGTGAACAATCGTAGAGTACACCATGGAGATGGCTGTAAGAGGTAACTCTAGAGCTTAACAGGATAAACCTATGCGAATTTTAAAGAAACCGATGAGGAAGTTTGTAAGAATGCGTGATTCCTTCGAGTTTATTGTCATTAAACTGCGTATTGGATCCCAGTAAGTTTTTGTAATCTGTTCTTATATTCCACCCTCCTCGGAATTCCTCACGTACATGCTTCATGCCTCCTGACTTCTATGACATCTATGATATGATCGAATTTGCCGTGCATGAATTAGATCATTTGGCTTAACCGTCTTTGTCGCAAATTAACTATGTGTATAACTTTTCTTAAATTTAACCCTATCGCGTATCGATTGGGCTTTTTTTTGTCTCACTGGTTATTCCACTTTTATCTAATAAGGGCCCAGTGTTTACCGCAAGATTATCCAATTAAGCAATAATTTTTCCTCGTCTGAAGGAATTTTTTATTAATTTTATTATAAGTCTGATATTTCTAATTATCGTGGCAATTCGAACCTCTCTGCAATTCCAAATCCTTTGGGGAAAATTATAACTTCCCAATTAAAGCACACCTGTGTACCTCTGATTTCGCAATCCCAATATGGATTTGAATCGTTCAGTTTCGACTAACCATCTGGACTCCTCACACATGATCAATGGCGGTTTTCTAAAGAAGGGTCAAGGTTATTAGGTGTAGGTCTTTACTGAAAAACAAGGCATATCTTCCTTTTCTTATAGGGTTCGTTTTAACTCATAGTATTCTATACCAATTGTCATTTCCTCTGGAGTTCCAAAAGGAAGCCATTTGGGGCTACTGTTTTATACTTAATTTATAAATGATTTACCTCAAATTCTATTATACTGCCATGCCCTTATGTATGCAGGTGATATAAAAGCAAAAATTATACTTGATTGGTCTAGAGAATATATACCAAATGCAGACTTTTATCTCTTGGCTTGTTTTTTGTTTTTGAATAAATATAACACTTAGAATTGTTCTACGGTTCGCTAAGGACGAAACAAAATAACTATGTCGAGTTTCAGACATGTGTGAAATTCGGTGTTGATTTTCCATCAAAAAGTACAATAACATACAGTGAGTCAAAAAGGTATTGGCACACTCACTGTTTTTGAAGAAATGTGTAGTAAAACACGGCGGCGGTAATGTTATGGTTTGGGGGTGTTTCGCGGCATCTGGAGTTCGTAATCTTGAGTTCATTGATTACAGAATGGATAAAAGAGCGTACATGTGTGAGTAAATTGGGACTAGATGGACAGCAGTGGCTGTTTCAACAGAATAACGATCCTAAACACTCATCGTATCTTGTCCAGGAATGGCTTATTTACAACTGCAAACAATTAAAAACACCACCACAATCCACAGACATAAATCCCATTGATCATATTTGGTATCTGTTGGAGAGAAAAATTCGAAAGCACCATATTTCATCAAAAGATTCCTTGAAGGTAGTTTTACGCACAGAATGGGAAAAAATATCAGCAAGGAGAACGGCTAGGTTAATAAAAAGTATGCCCAGGCGCTTAAAAGCGATTATTAAAGCAAAAGGAGGCTCAACAAAATATTAAACATTAATAGCACGTGTGCCAATACTTTTTTGACGCGAAAATCGTGCTTTTTTTTTTTATCTTACACCCTAATTTAATATAATATAAAATGTTCCTTATTAAAAATTGTGTTTTTACTTTTGCTGTATGTTGAGTGGACCAAAGATAACACATGAAAATCTTTTAAAACAGAGGTGTGCCAATACTTTTTTGACTCACTGTATATGGATAAGCCAAGTGCGGTAGAAAATACGCGTCTACGCATGCGTAGTGACAAGAATAGCAGATAAGTGGGAATTCGTATAAATGATCTCCGTAGTTACTTAAATTGCACCAATAACACCAACTGCAACGCAAAAACAACTATGTTTTCAGCTGCTGCAGTAGTTTTCTCAAATGACAAAAACATCGTTATAATACTAGTAACAGAGAAACGGCTCACAAGTACGCTAGAAACCATACATACATACAGATATTAATTAGAAACCACATTAAGCATGAAACGAATTACTTTCACTGCAGTCAGCTGTTCACCTCGTTTCTCGACCTCTGCGAATAAATTTACAGGATGTATCAGCTCGCTTGGTGAGCGGCTTATCGCAGCTGGTGAGTACTGTTCTAAGGGCATGAAATGGGGCTCACAAATTGTGGAGCAATTACATACAACATAACAAACTGGATGAAGTATACAAGTATCGAGCAACTCTTTTCCACTAGCACAAAACATCCACTGAGTGGAGTTCACCAGAATCTTAAATTGAAACAGCTGTGCCATTGCGGAGATCGACTGGCTATGCAGGTACAAACAAAGAATGCGATTGTTGCTTATTCACAAGACAAATTCAATCCTCACCCTGGCACCAATCCGTTTATCCTTCCATCTTTACTAAATAAATTAACAGAACCACTCCAACTCACCGAATTACGGTAACCAAAATTATTTACATTAATTATTTAATCATCGTAACATATTTTCTGTAACAAAATATTTTATTTAAGCCCAATAAAATAAAAAAAAAATTTAAAGCGTTAATTTATTTTATTTACAGTTGAAATTCTTTTTACCTGTCTTAAATGGACTCATTGACTATTTAATTGCTTAGCTGCATACCAGCCTCTAAATTTTGTTAGGGAACTTGTTTTGAACAAAAAGTTTTATTATTAATTTTTCTTGCTGCAAACAAATATTTGTATTCAAATTATATCCATCCATATTTATGTAAGGATCTTCGTTATGGAGAAAAAATATCAAACGTTATTGGTTCATGCTGAAAAACTATTATCAGCATAATTAAAGTTATTGAAATCCTATGTATGTATGTATATTACAACTTTTTTTTTCTATGCAGATGTACACATTATCATCAACATGAACTTAGTCTCCTTCTTATCCCATAAGAATTTGACTTTGTTTTGGATATGCAAATTGTGCTGCACAGCAGGATTTCTGTGCACGGTCCAGCAAGATTATTGTGCAGAACTTTCTCAAAAGTCACTGAGTATGATATTAGGACAAGCTTTTAACCCACGCTATATGAGTATAGAGCCTCCTGGAGCAGGCGGCTCGAAAGACGATGCATCTAATTTTGGACCTAAGAGATCTCTTTTTGATCTACCTTTCTATGCCGATAATGACGTCGTGTCACTAGGTAGTTTTCCAGCGTGGGAAACAAACCACTTTTCATATTTTGAGAAGAAGGAGGTGTCTTTAAAAAGACAAAACAAACATGTAAGAAATGTGTTTGGAGAAGAAAGTGCACATGGAAAGCCTGAAGTGTTTAAAACTCGCCCTTGGGAGTGCTCATCAATTATTAACTGGATTGATTTAGGACTAAACTACTTTCCACGATATATTCGTTCAATTGAGTGTATTGCTAAGAAGTGTTGGTATGGCCATTTCAAATGCAAGCCTAAGTCATTCACCATAAAAGTGCTTCGACGTAGGCCTGGATCTTGTATTCATGTGAGCGACAAACTTATTCTCATCACTTCTGATGAATACATAAATGATTATACGCAGTTATGGATTTGGGAAGAAATCGCTGTAAATTTTTGTTGTGAATGTGTAATGCTTTACTAAATATAAAATAAATTAAATAAATTCTTATCCTAATCAAAATAAACTACAGATTTACATTAGCTCAACAAAACACTTTAATAGCATTAGGAATAACAGATACTTTTATGGGTCTGGGTTCATATTCCTCTCCATCAATAGAATAGAAGATATTAGTTGTACTCACAGATGGGTATAGCTTGATAGTTCTACTTTTAAGTACTAAGTTAGGTTCTATGGTCCTACTAGTAACATTAGGTATATTCTTAATAAAATTCCATCCAGGCTGTAGTGAGTGAATGAACTTGCTTTCCAGCTCACTAAAGTTTTGATTGTTTTGAGTTACTGAAATGTCAATTTGGTTTGATTTTATAGAACCACGATGTTTAATAGCACAGTTATCATTTTTAACTTGTTTTTGAGTCGAATCACTGGAGCCGTTTTGAGATGAGACAAGTTTCGTCAAAAAAAATCCCGTAGAAGGTGTCCTTTCTTTCTGAGCAGAGCAATTGCTGCATCCTCGGCAAGGTGGTGTGTATGTATAATCAGTCTCCAAATTCCAATCTATATTTCCGGAAAATGATCTTAAAAACGCAGCAATATGGTGCTTCAGTGGTCCAAGATACCAATATTTGTCCTTCTTTGAATCAATGTCTTTCAAAAGTCCCCAAGAAAATCCATTTAATCCAAAAATGGGTTTTAAATGGTTAACGCTTTGTTCGTCCGCGGAATTATTGAGAACATCGTACTGTATCACATTTTCGTACTTAAATTGGTTTTTCAATAGGGGCATTAGGGCTTGACACAAGCTTTTCACATAGTCCAGTTCATATTTACTGGTTAAATGGTAAAACTTTGACTCGGATTGTGTTCCGCGACCTAAGGGAATAAATGTAATAGGACACAAACTCCCCTGTCGGCGCAAAAGACCGGTAACAACTTCAGACTTCGTTCCATCACCCCCTGCAACAACAATTACATCTGGTAAAGTTTTCAGTTCTTCAATAAATACTTTAGCGTGTCCAATATGATTAGTTCGAAGAACTTCAACGGAATACCCAGCTAAATGCAAAATAGGTTCGCAATACTTTTTAAACTAAAAAAGAAAAGAAGGATTAATAAATCAATCACTTGTTTTGTATGCAAGCTTACCAAGCTTTCGGCTTTTTTATTGTTTGCAATAGGATTGACAACCACAAGAATATTTTGCGGGGAATTGTCTAGGTTTCGATTCGAATGAAGCACATCAGAGCATACATCGTTCATATATCTTCGGATTCTACACTTACACAAAAAATATGAGTATCTCGTATACTTGCATGAAGTAATACTTACTCTATATTAGTGTTTAAAGTGGATACGCCATATCCAACGGCACATGACAGTATCACGCTCTTCTTCCAGTTATTTTTCAGAACCCTTAACACGTTCATCATACCAATACACTTACATAAACTAGAGCCGCAAGCTCTAATACGAATTTTGTTTTATTCTACTTTTTTTGACACAAATGAGATGTAAAGTATCGTCGATTTTTTAACATAGATATATATATTTATATATATATATATATATATATATTTAAAAATAAAGGTATATATAAATATATTTTATGCAACACTTCCCGTATTACAATAAATTAGTAAAAAAGTAGGTAAAAAAGCGGTATACAAAAATTAAAAACCAGTATCTTCCTTGCTCCAATATATGTTACAGGTATTGAGGAAAACGCAATTAAATAAATAATAATAAATAAATATATTATATAGAAATGTTATCAAACAACCGAGTGATTAGGAACAGAATATTTTAGGAATATAAGTCAAAATGCAAAGATGGATATAGATAGGAAATTATTTAGAAGAATGGATTTTAATAGGATATAGGAAAATATAGTACCTAAGAGAAGGAAGAGAAAGTTCTTTTAAGAGAATGTGGTATATAAATGGTACATAAACACGTGAAATGCGCTGTATAAAAGCAAGAAATGCGGTGCACACCATCTATAGCTACAAAGATTTGCTGTCGAAAAATTTCGGAAGCGTAAGGATCCAGCTTCATCAATAGCTATTGCACATGGAGGTCCGTCTACGTCATTTATATCGACCCATACGACACCGACAAACTGTTCGAAAAATAAAAAAATATTGGTCAGTCACATATCTAGTATTGGACCGGGCCAATAAAACATTAATAGGCTATGCATTGAGACTCTTATAATTTCATTCGCAAAAAAGCTGGTGTAAAATCAGTAGACAGGTCGCTACCATACAAAAACTTGTTAGTTGGATTCTAACTTAAGACCATTCTCCTTATAAAAGTACGGAAAATTTAAAAACAGACGCATACACATAATTAACTGTTAAATGCCAAGAAAATTTAAAAATTATATTCTGTTGAATTTGTACAAGATTATTAGAAATAATTGTTTTTCATTATATTATTATTATCTGAATTGTTGTAATTTACCATATATATTTAGCGAAAAGGATTTGAGTTTTGTTCTTTCATTATTACTTCTATAAAAATGAAAACAGGCAACAGCTGATTCTATACTGACTTTGTTATCGATAAAAAGCATTCGACATTTTGTAAAACTAAATTAAAATTACTTTGCCTTACACATTAATTAAAGGAAGTAAGCGAGTTTCCCTGCAAATTTGTTACTTTCACCTTCGCTCTACTTCTTTTATAAATTTTTTTTGGATCGTTCTGCTTAAATCTTATTTGCAGCTATGTGCTGATGCAAAAACATAAAGAAAATAAAACCAAGCCAATTAAATAATGAGAATTACGTTTGAATCTCATATACCATGTTATAGTAGCTTGCTAAGGGTCACAGAAATTGACAGCAGAACTAATAAGGAAATCGAAATTAATTTTAAGAGGCCTTAATACTTGATCGTTCATACAATTATATCAACAGAAAAATAACACAGTTGCATACAAAAACAAATTTTCCAAAAGAAATACATCAGTTTGATGTATAAGAAGTAATTTTGTTCGCTAGCGCAAATTGTATCTGCCTTGAAGAAAAATAATTGTGTATGGAATTCGTGTTCCATTTCTACGTTCCATGTTGCCTTCAAATTTTTGTACTGTTTAACTAATGCATAATATTAATACTAAAATATACATTTTCATACGGTATTTTCGATATCTTTAATGTTCAAAGTTCTCCGCTCTAACACAATTTGATTGTCATCGTTTAACAAAAGCCGACTTGTCGTAGGAATATTCAGCAAAATGGTAAATCGTGCAAAATATTGTTTTGATTTATGAAAAACTTATTTATTTAACTGCAGTTTCGAAATCAATATGATAGTGATGTCACAGTTTGGAGCCCCCAAGGCCGTTTGCATCAAGTTGAGTACGCTATAGCTGCCGTGAAACTCGGAACGGCTACTGTTGGTCTAAAGAATAGTGACTACGCTGTTCTTGTTGCACTTTGCAAGCCACCATCTGAACTATCTGCATCTCAAAGAAAAATTATTCCTATTGACGATCACTTAGGTATATCCATAGCAGGTATAACTGCTGATGCCCGTGTGCTTAGCAAGTACTTGAGATCTGAATGCTTAAGCTACAAGCATTCTTATGGGTCAACATATCCTGTATCTCGATTAATTGCTACTTTGGGTAACAAAATGCAAACAACCACTCAAAGGTATGATCGTCGACCATATGGAGTGGGCCTATTACTTGCTGGATATGATGAAAAAGGGCCACATATTTATAAAGTAGAGCCCTCTGCGAATTTTTTTAATTGCAAAGCAATGACTATAGGATCGCGGTCACAAAGTGCACGCACATACTTGGAACGCAATTTAGGAACATTCAATACATGCTCCAAGGATGATATTATTTGTCACGGAATTCATGCTATTCGAAGTTCATTACCAAATGATGAACTCCTGAGTAAAGATGACGGTTCATCTCAATTGGTATTATACGTAAAATTTATTATATTTTCTGTTCTCTTAAATGATTATGTTTTCAGAATATCACAGTCGCAATTGTTGGTAAAGATCAACCATTCAAGATACTTACTAATGAGGAAAATATTATGTACTTGGAAATGGCTAAAAAGCGGGGTTCAACTATTATGATATCTAAGCCTGATGGTGATGATGACAATTCGTCGATTGGAGATAATCAGCCAAGCGCAAGTGACCCACAGGTTGCAGTCGGCACGTTGGAAAATCCTTAATTAATGTTTTATAATCCAATAAAGGAGGATGAAATATTCTACATCCAAACATTTTTGTTCATTTTATTTTTTTAATAACAATAGGTATTGCATTCCGAATCATTATGTTTCTACATCCGACACTCCTAAGCGAAACATTTTTAATCTCTAAGCGACCGAGAAATTTGTAATATAATGCCTAATAAGAATGAGCCTATAAGGAGCATATAAGCATATATATTCTCGGTCACTATCAATGGCCGAATCGATATAAGAATATTTTATTAATAGTTTCTTTAATGTTTTATTTAAAATCAATTGAAATTTGGCTAAGTTCCTTAAGTAGTTCTGCAAACAAATATTTGTTCATAATAATATGAATTAGCCTCATGTAATTTATTCCTTTGCCATGGACAATTTTCCTGCTTTTTGCTTTTGCATTCAACCAATTTACACAAAATACACGTCTTTAATATTGAAGAAAACAATATATCTGCTCTAATTTAGAAACAAATATACATAGATACACGTGTGTGAGTGTGTCTCTAGCTGCTTTAGTCTTTAAGATGTGTCGGATGTGTTTCCGTTTGCTTGTAACGTATCGTCTGTATATATTTTCAAACGAAGGTGTATAACCGATTGTTTGCGAGAAATTTAAAAAAAATTGACGAAAATAACACTCCAAAGTCGAATCATTCTCCACCTTGATACTTCAGCTTTAACCGGTATGTACAGAAATGGTTTAAATTCGCAAAACACCGAATAGAATGGTTGCGACTAAAAAATTAACTAAGCAGACAATTTATTTTCTTCATTTACAAAAATTTTCTGAAGAACCGTTAAAAAGTACAATAACTGATGCTTGTTAAAACGTTATGGGTACATACTTACTGTATGTATGTACATATATTCAAAAAAGTGTAAAAGTTTTCGTTGGGAATGTTGGCTGGACAGTAATATAATATAATAAACCAGATAAAAGCAGTCAAAAATAAACTTAAATATATGACAGAAAAGTCGTCATTTACTTCGAAGATACATATTTAATATAATATAATTCAATAAATAGTGTCTTTGCTATTACTCAAAACTCCAATTCAACAAGCTGTTATTTTCCTGGGTCTTATAAATATTGTTTAAATTTTTTATTTTTCAAATATTGGCATTGTCATGTGGGTATAACACAAAAATGTGTCATTTAAATTCAAATTCAAGTGTATTTCGACATGATATCGGCGTCCATAAGGAAAAATCACTGAATGCATATAGTTATCTTATATTCAATAAAAAGCTATGTGTAAAAGTGAAATAATAATAATAAGCACCACCTATAATAATATAAAAATATTATTGAAATATCGCGCCATCTTTCAAACTAGAAATATTCAGCATTGCTATTGGACTTATCAATTTCGTGACCAAAAATTGTATTTCATATTTTAATCGATCTCCGACATACCCCTTATATTTAACATTCAGTATATATTAGAAATTTGGTATTTGAAGAGCTAAGAGAGTGGTCCTACTGTGCAATAAAATAAAACAAATTGAATCATTTAAAGATTATAATTATTTGAAGTATGCAGTTTAAAAGTTTTAAAATACTGTAATAAAAAAACATAAAGCTGTTTACATCAATTTTCTGTATTTTTATATACATAAGTGCCAACGTTTTGAAAAAATCGATTTTTCAATTTTGGCAGAGAAATATTTTAGTTGGCTAACTCAGTCTCAGAGGTAAATATTGTCAATCGATTTCTTGCTGTATATGTATACTATAAATTAAACTTGACTTATAGAGTGTAGAGTACTATAATTGTGTTTCTACTCACAAAAATAGAAAAAGTTGTAACATTTTTTCCAGAACGGTAAACAAGTGTGAGTTTGTCCATGCATATGTACCTATATATATGTACAGTGCAGCGTGTGGGTATATTCATTCAGAAATACATACAAACTTTGTGTACTCTATGCATCCCTGGATACATTTGTGTGAACAAGTATATACATTTGCAAGGATAAACCCATGGGGGAGGGAAAGCATACATGCGTATGTACATATACTTGAAAATATGTATGTACATAACATACGAATGAATAGATACCCACATATATTTAGTATTTGCCTGCTGACAATGATGCAAAAAAGTAAAAAATTGATTTTTGCTTAAAATATTCTTAGTACACCTACATACATATATTATACATCAATAGTGTGTCTCAGAAAGTAAACTGAATTTAGTAAGTTTTTAACTACTCGACAAAATAAAAACAATCTTGTTTTTCCGTAACCCAATGAAAAACTTGTGAAAAGGGACTATTAGGTTTGTGTTTAACGTACATATATAAAAAGAAATTGAATAAAATCTTAATCAAAAGCTGAATCGATATAGATATTACCGTCTGGATGTTAAATCGATCTCAAAGACTTTTTAAAGTTAGATATGCGCAGATTTAGTTTGATTAATTGTAATTTCTTCCCTCGAGCAAATCGATAAAACCTAAATTGACAAATTTTCAATCCTTCGCATTTTTAGTACTCACTTCTTTCCTAATCTAAGCTTTAATTAAGAATAATTATTAACTTTAAAGTTATTTAAGAATCAATTGAACATTATGCTGGGCTGAGCTGGTAGCAGCGGCGGTCCTGCAGTATGAGGTTAATTTTGTACATTTATATTTAATGACTTAACTTTTTTTAGTCATTGTTTTGCAGTCCTGCTTCTTCAAATAACTCTCCATTTGATACACAATTATATCCATGCATTCTTAGGATGTATTTAAATAAAATTTAAAATAACAAAGTACTTAAAGAAACTTAAAGTACTCATTTCGAAACATTTAAATTATGCTCCCAAATCAAAAATATCCTAAACAGGGATAAACATGTAAAATTAATAAAAGCATATTATTTTATAATACTGACATGCATAGAGAGAACGTATGTACAACACACCATCAGCCGCCGCGTAATTTTTTAAGATATTAATTTAAACGGGTAGGCGTAATCTAAATATGTTGGTTAGGGAATTAGTTGCTTAGCTTTCTAAGGTATACGAAAAATTTTAAGAATATAGACAAGTAAGCTTGTACCAAATTTAAAATACATTTTAAGGTATTCATTGAACTTGGCTCTTTTGAAAAGTAATAAAATAAATAATTCTTAAGTGATCTTTATTATCTATTATTTATTTTTCAATACAATTTTCTTTTAGCTCAAAACATTTAGTCCTGTTTCTAAAAATTATGATTTATCGAACTAGATAAAGCAGGCCTTTGTTTCAACGAATCTTTCCGCCTTTGTCAAGAATCAATTTCCGCCAAGCTAGTTTTTCATGTTTGCAATCAAAAAGAGGTCGCATGGGGCCAAATCTAGACAATGGGGTGGGTAAGGTAGCAATTCGTACTGTATTTTTGTGGGCGAGTGAGCAGGTGGGTTGTCATGGTGAAGGTGGGCTGTCGCCTAATTGGTCGCTTTTTTTTTATCAATTCAGCATTCAATCGGCCCAAAAAATCAGCATAGTACTGCTCCGTGATCGTTCTTTTGTCAAAATATTTAGTGAACGCCTTGCGAATCCCAAAAAACGGTCGACATGGCTTTTTCACCCGATGCACTTTTCGCCTTTGGAACCGTGTTGCCGGGTAAAATCTACTGTTTCGGCTTTTCTTTCAATTCTGATATGTAGTGATGGATTCATGTTTGATAATCACGAACAGCCGTCTTTCGGATTGCGCTAAGATACGTCCAAACAGTGGTCCGCAGTTTTCATGCGATTCCGTTTTTGATTCACTGTTAGCAAACGCGGCACATATCACGAGTATTCGTGTAAAGTACTTTGTATGGAATTGTATTAATTAAGATGTCTGCACCGTCAGCAATCTGTTTGACCTTTACCCGACGATCTAATTACACAATGCCATGAATACTATTAACCATGTCCATATCAATAGAAATGGAGTTATTGATACTAGCCTTTCCTTTCCTTGATTGCAAATAAACACGAACTTCATGACTTTGAACAACTGTCAAACATTTATTTTTATACATTCGCTTAAGAGCAGTTGACTACAAGATCTAATTTAATTATGAAAGAGTAAAAATACATTGAAAATTATTCAATAAACTAATTTCTAAGTAAAGAGGTATTGAAAATAAAATAGGGCAAACTTGGCTGACCAAAAAAGTTGCATGTAGGTTCGATCATTTTGTGTAAGAGTAAGTTGAGAAGGATTATTGCATAAGAAGTTGAGTCTACACTATCAGGATACATAAGCATACGAGAATGTGATAAAATAGACAGAACAGCATCAATGACAAGTAAGAATGCTGTAGTCGAGTACCCGATTAAAAAAACCCTTATTTTATGTTTATACGTACACAAATACATACAAACATATTTACGCTGTTATGTGCAAGTGCACTGCTACCAACGCCGGTACCCGGGACAGTGCTTGCTATTTGGCTGCCAAAAAATAAGTATTTACGTTTGGAGTTAACAAAGTAGTAAAAAAGGTTAAAATTATTTGAAATACGTGTAAATATGTGTTTGAGATAAACGAAATTTCAGCTTATGCACAGTCGAATGTTGCATGTAACCACAAATTAACTCGCAAACAAAACACCAAAAAGAAAATATTTTTTTGTGGAGAAAAGCTTACAACTATATTGCGCATAATTCATAAACGTAGTTATTCAACACTATTGTATCAAATAAGTTTAACGTCATTATTAGGGATAATAACAAAGTTGAAACCAATTATTAATATATTAATAGTTAGATTTTAAAAACTTAATTTAATTTTATTTGTGTATGCATACAAAGGCAAGTAGGAAAATACGTTAGTTCTCTTGAGCTTTGTTTTCAACTTGATTCTGGTAAATATGTTCTTCATACTTATTATTCATACTTTTCAGATCGAAATGGTCAATACCTGTTTCTAACGCTAATACTAATTAAACGTTTAGATTATGGCCGGTCAGCATCAATATACTGTTGAAGTGGGGGATACTAACTTCACAATTCTTAGTCGGTACATTAAGCTAAGGCCTATTGGTTCTGGTGCACAAGGTATAGTGTGGTAAGTGATAATATAATCTATAAATAATCATAATATTAGAAATATATTTATTTTTGTTTTTAGTTATATTATATTATTTAGATAAAATGCTAACACTTGCTTATTGCTTTTTTATTTTCTTCATCTGGCGCTTCTGTGTCTGAAAACGTACATTTCTTGCAAATTTCATAATGTAACAGCCTGTAGTTAAGGGCGTGTGCATCGTTATTTAACGTAGGTGGCTTTGTCCCATTTAGGTCAAATAAGAGCTGTTTTCTTCGATAACATGTTGTCATTTTAAACGCAATATTTTTATTCCCCTCTCATAGAAGCCTTTGTCCCTATTGGAAAAGAAAATTTCCTAAAACCAATATTGTAAACATGGTTTTGACTGATGTCCTAGATATATTGCTTGATTGTAAAGAGAAAACTTAACGGGTTATTCGACTAAACATAATGCATAGTTCAATGTCGTAATAGTAGATGTTATGCCTTTAACTTGTATTTTTTTTATGCAAGGAAAATTCTGAGAGATTTGATCGTGTGTAAGAGTAAGTTATGTATTTCGCCCGATAAGACAAAAATGATTTTTGATGGCAGACAAACTTGAAAAGATGCTGGAGCGAGACTAGAAGCCAACAATACCTGGCGTTTTCATTATCTAACGGTTTTGATTAATTATAGACGACCAATTTAAACTTGGAAAAAATAGACTTGAAGAAAACAGCACTCAGATGTTACCTCGAGGCATGTTAGAGCTAAAGAAGTGTCTTTCTTAATAACATTTTCAAATCCTTGTTACGGTATTATTTTTAAATTTTTCAGAATTATAAGTCAAATATGGTGGGTTATAATAAACCCTACTATAATTCATGACGTTTTTGAGCCATGAATTTCTTAGTCCCCTCACCGTTTGAAAATCAAGCTAAAAGAAGACTATTAAAATTGAGCAAATGTATGTAACAGCCAGTATATATATTCTTGATCAAAAGCAAAGGTCGAACCGATTAAGCCATGACCGTGTCTGTCTGTTGATGCAAACACATCCATCTCGTACTCCATAAAACCTAGAGACATTAAATTTAGTATGTACTCCCAAATCGCGAAAAATAGCAATCAATATTTTCATTATCGACAGTTATTCCCCGTATTTTTGTTTTTGTGTTTAAACCACATTTGGTGGCTTAAATTGGTATATTCTCTTATATGAGCATGGTTACATCGATATGGTTTAGGTTTAATTAAATAAAATAAAAAACAAATAAATAAATATTATTTACTTCAAGATCTTTTTAAAAAAATAATTCTGAAATTAATTTTTGTCATTTATTCATTTTTCTAGTGCTGCTTATGATACGATTACCGAACAACATGTCGCTATTAAAAAACTTTCTCGACCATTCCAAAATGTGACGCATGCTAAACGAGCTTACAGAGAATTTAAACTTATGAAGCTTGTCAACCACAAAAATGTAAGTAAATATAGGATCTTTAAAATCTATCTCTGTAAACGAAATACATTTTTTGTTTAGATAATCGGTTTGCTGAATGCTTTCACGCCTCAGCGCAATTTAGAGGAATTTCAGGATGTTTACCTTGTAATGGAACTAATGGATGCTAATTTATGCCAAGTTATTCAAATGGATTTAGATCATGATAGAATGTCTTACTTGCTTTATCAAATGCTGTGTGGAATAAAGCACTTGCATTCCGCTGGAATTATACATAGAGTTAAGTATCACATTTATAAATAACTTTTTTTAATATGTTTTGAGATGTCCTTACACTATTACCTTTCTAAAACCGCATATAGTTTTTAGCTGAAAAACAAGAAAGTGTGCTTAAGTCGAGTGTTGCCAATTATGAGTGACTCTTCATGCACACATTTGCAAAAATAGATGCCATTACATTAACAGGCCCTATATGTTATAAATTATTTACAAGTGCAATGCTGCGGCCAATCCCCCATTTTGCAAATGTCATAGAGATTAGACCATAAACACAATTTCTTAAATTAATCATTACACTTGCATGGTTAAAGGGTGGTTTAAGGACTTTTAAACTTTTTAATCTGATGGTTTACATACGATTTTCAAGCTTCAAGTGTTAGAATAAGTCTTTTTTTCTTTCACAGGATTTAAAACCTTCCAATATAGTTGTTAAGGCCGACTGTACTCTAAAAATTTTGGATTTTGGACTCGCACGAACAGCTGGAACTACATTTATGATGACTCCTTATGTGGTAACTAGATATTATAGAGCTCCGGAAGTCATTTTGGGAATGGGGTATACCGAAAACGTGGACATTTGGTCGGTAGGTTGTATTATGGGAGAAATGATAAGAGGTGGGGTACTATTTCCTGGAACTGATCATATAGATCAGTGGAACAAAATAATTGGTAAATATGATGAAAAAAAGTCTTTCGTTCGAGTTGAAATAATAAATAAAATGAAAATCATATTTGTAGAGCAATTGGGTACACCATCTCCATCATTTATGCAGCGCTTGCAGCCAACAGTTCGCAATTACGTTGAGAATCGTCCCAGATATACTGGATATTCATTTGATAGGCTGTTTCCCGACGGTCTATTTCCCACTGATAACAACCAAAACAGTCGGAGAAAAGCTTCTGAAGCAAGGGATCTTCTTAGTAAGATGCTAGTCATTGACCCAGAGCAACGAATATCTGTTGACAAAGCATTAAAGCATGAATACATAAATGTATGGTATGATGCCGAAGAAGTCGATGCTGTAAGTATTTTACCCTTTTCTAATTGATATAGGACTATAAGTAAAAAAGTATATGTTCTAACTTAAGTCACAATTACTAAAAAGAACACGCAATCCAACATGCATAAGTATTTTTATCAGTCGTTAATTTTTTAGCTTTAACATAATAGTGAGACTTACGGGTTTTTATTCTTGACCTTACATTGTGTACCTGTACCGTTTGCAGTTGATATTAGCGTTTTTATTTATTTTATTATGTAAAATTATAAAATATAGTAGAACTAAAAATATACAATAGCTTTAAGATATCATTTAAGTCCTCAACAACACTAATGTACTTTAATTGTTTCTTTCTTTAATTTGTCATATTGGTTCCAATTCTAAAACAGCCTGCACCAGAGCCGTATGATCACAGCGTCGATGAAAGGGAGCATACTGTTGAGCAGTGGAAAGAGTTAATCTATGAAGAAGTAATGGACTATGAAGCACACAATACAAGTAATATTACCCGGTAGAACAAGAAATATTTCTAAATAAACCAGTTATTTAACTATAGCTTACCAACAATACAACAATTTTATTAAAATTTATAGTAATCACAACTACAAATAAAACGCATACTGTTTGATGTATAAAATGGTTTTTTAATTGCATAAAATAGGTTCTAACTGTGAGATTAAGAGAGACTTCGGAAGTTATAGAGTTTTGTTGAAGCTCTTTACAGTACTCTTTGCAGTACTATGCTAATCTGTCTCTTCAGTATCGTTTATGTCATCTTTTAAGGCTATTCTCAAAAAGAAGAAAAGAATAGAAAAAAAGTATGTGTATTTAAATTGACCCAATGTATCAAACCCAATGTATATACAAAAACTACGGGAAGGTTATTTTCTTTGTCATAATCGAGACCAGCTGTCTGTCCGTCAAAACGTCTATATGAACATGTGGATCTCAGAAACTATATACTTTTTATATATATATTTTAAAAAACAAAACAAAAATTTGTATGACATCTCTTGGAAAAAAATGAAACTATTGCAAGAACACAACATGACGACGACGATGATGATCTGATAACATTGCGCAGGATTTTCTACTCTTTTTTATGTTGGCGTTGTTGCTTGTTCATTTCTTTGTCTCTCTTCTCCATCGTAATATTTCGTTGCTAATGCATATGATTTACATTTTCATTTCATTATATAATAATAAATGTTAGCATAACATACTAGCATTAAAAAACACCGGACTTTGAATTTGCATTAAATTTGTTAATTTCCTATGCAATTTTTATGTATGCAAGAAATTAGAAAGAAATATTTATTGTAAGTGATGTTTTTTATTTATTTATTTAATGTCAACTAATAGCAGTCGACTAAAAAGTATTTAGGAGTGAAACGATTACATTACAAAATTTACATTAAATAAAATTGAAATAATTAAATTGAAATTAAAAATGTATTTTAAAAATTAAAGGTTAATTTAAAATAAATGTATTAAATGATCCAACATTTGTTGCGAGGATTGGGAAAAACTAAGTTCAGATAAAACCCAATCAGATCACTAAGATTAGTAAGGCTATTAGTTTTAGTTACTACGTGCTAAAAAGTGAAAAATGTGGTTTCAAAAAGTCTGTTATAGTCAAAACAGAGCATTCTAAAAAGTTCATGCAGAGTACAAGTATTGAGAAAAAGGAAAGTATTAATTAAACGGCAAAGGGCGGTATTTCTCCTCCTATGTATTTAATCTTTATCTAAAATATAAAAACGGATATAATAATACTCTACTTTTATAGTTAAGATTTTATTGACACAATAAAGGGATCGTGATCGCCGTTTAATCCACCAAATAAGAACGTGCGATACTCTTGGTTAAGATAATGTTGCTTGTATAGTCTTCTGTACTTCTTCCGGACCACCACCATAATGATTGAGAATCGTTCCGTACTGCGTTTGTTGGAAAGAGCCTTTCCTTTGCGAGTGTGAAGTGGAATACGCGTGCATTGGATTTGGTGAAGTTGTTACTATTACACATCTTGCTTGCGGTCCAGAACCTTAAGCGGATGCGTCTGCGTGCGTTCGAACGGCATTTTCGTTCCCAAAAGGAAGAAATATTGCCATTACCATATATAGTAGTTGGACCTTTGTGGCGCAGGAAACAAAAGAAAAAAAGGATAAATATATACTATATAATAATATATATATATATAAACCATCAACAGCGAGTACTACTGCGCATTATTGGAGCGTTTGAAGGCCTAAATCGCTGCGAAACGGCCTCACATGAGGCGAACAAAAATTTTATTTTTGCAACACAATGCGCTAGCTAAAGATGGCTTATCAATATCAAATTTAACTCGAGCGAGGAGGCTATTGACGCCACGGACGAGTATGGAAAAACAATTTCTTAATTCCTACCAAGTAAAGCAATATTCCTCAAATAATCCCAAAAATTTCCATAATTTTCCTTTGCATTTAATTCGGTAAGCGATGACAGTTCGGAATAATGTTTTAAATTCAACGATTCTCGATTCTCGATAATTCTAGTTCTAGTTCAAAACAAATCCACATAACTAAAATGGCCATCTACATGAATTTCTATTACTTCCTAGCTTCCTAACACAATATCGATATCCTCATATATAAAGTGGCTTTGACTGCTTGTTCATTTTGATACCTGTTGTAAGTTTTGGCGATAATATTTTTTTATATATTGTGCTGAGCACGACGAACTTTCTTTTATATCGGAAGGTTTTATTAGTTTGTTGTTTGTTAGTTTATACTTTATCCAGGTCAGAGCATCGGCAATCGGGGAATTTTATGACACAATAAGGATTTCTTTTGCAGATAATTTGTACGCCTTCTGTTTTTAACCAAGTTTGGAATGCTGCGCATATGAACACTGAATCTTTATCTGCCTTGATTCCTATTGGGTTGCTGATTTCATTAAATATTTTAATCAGAGCTTTTAAAGAATGTCTACTTTTTACTTTTATTAATATACCAAACTTGGAACACATCGATTCAAGAGAAACATTTTTATTATCTTTCATATAGATATCTATTTTTCTCGAGCGTTGTTGATTTGTGGTGAAAGTTCAAATTTTGTTTTCGTGTCCCTGTTCTCTGTTTTTGAGATGTTGCATTCATTAATAATGTTTTGTATTAGGTTTTGACAGCTGCGTAGTAATATTTTTCTGTAGATTATTGAAAGCTTTTTTCAATGCCTGAATGTAATAGTACTTTAAGTGTGTTTAGTATATTTTTTTTTCAATTCTGGATAAGTTTGCATGTCGATTAGTTTTGTAGTTCCTGATTTCGAATTTCCTACCGAAGAGATAGAAGCTGAAGCCCAAACGATTGCTAGTAATATCTTTTCAATTACTGAAAAACATATGGAACTGATGGAAACCTAAATAAAATTTATTTCATGCTCATTGAGAGATCTACTTGAACTAGGGTCCATTTTGATCTGACGAAAGCCTTTAGACCAAACGTAGTGAAATATTAATATTTTTAAATTTTACCCAACATTCCATCCATAATTGGAATAGGTTACTTATCGTCAACGGTTATTTCGTTGAAATTGCGATAGTCTATGACTAACCTACATTTTAACTTGCCTGCAGCAGCGCCTTTCTTTTGAACGCCCACAGCTGGTGAACAGGAAGAAGAGTTGGACTTTCGGATAATATCTTATATGGTCTTTTGTATTTATATGTTATGTTTAGTTTGAAATACATGCTTTAAGGTATTGGCAAAAGTCAAACTTTTATTTTCGCTGTACTGAATATCACGACATTTTAACGAAATTTTCTCTAGATTTTCGCTTAAATGTTCTTGTGTTCGAGTTACATTCTTTTAATACTTTATTTATTGGAAGGTTAAATTGTGTTTTCTCTGTTGGGTGTGACTGAACTCTCTTTCGTGCGGTTTTCAACATTTTCGTTCTCGTATATACAAGGTGTTTGTCCGAACTGTTGGAATAAAATGAATTCTACTATAGTTTTTTGAGTACTTGTTTTTTTATTATTCAAAGTAATCTCCCTCCGTCTGAATACACTTATTAGATCGATCAAATAATGTTTTAGCTCGTTGGCCGGAATGAACTTTCTGACGTCAGTGCACGCCTTTTAAATGGCCTCCACATCAGCAAAGCGCCACCTTTCATGGCTAATTTCAGCTTGCCGAATAGAAAAAGTCACATGGTGCCACATCAGGCGAATACGGTGAGTGGCTGAGGTGAAAATGCGATTTTTGGTCAAAAAATCGGTCACAAGTGTCAATGCCAACTTCCTTCTTCGCGATATTCTGGCCGAACTTTCAATTGATGCGGAACAAATCGTGCACACACTTTCCTGAAGCCCAAATGATTGACAAAAATGCCATGGATTGAGTCTTTGGACAATCCCAATTCCGATTCCATGAGCCGCAATGACAATTTCGGCGAATTTTTGATGAATTCACGAACAATTTTGATGGTTTGTTCGTTCACTGAAGATTTCGGCCGGCCCGAACTTTCGTTGTCATTCAAGTCTTCCCGACCGTCTTTGAAACGCGTATACCATTCGTAAATAGTGGTACAAGATGGACAATTATTCGCATAAGCTTTTTTCATCAATTTGTGCGTTTCGGTAAAAGTTCTACCAAGCTTAAAATGTTGGCTCTGTGTTCAACACTCATTTTTGCACTGATGACAAAAACATACTGTCACATTAGACGCTATAACTCCGCTTCCACTGTTCCAAATGTCATGAAATTTGGAGGGAATGTCAATGAAAAATGAACGCAGGTCCTCAACAAGAGGACCTTGTAAATGAGAATTCTTATTTACTTTAAATCATATTTTGTTTTAAATGCTTTAAAGTATTTTCGCCCTAACAAAATTAAACATTTTCAGAAAAATTGTGTATTTAAAAGTTTACATATGATGGTCATATTTTGATTGGCTCGAGAGTTATGCTCTTTTCTAATTATATTATTCCGTTTGTGAGCTGCACTATGTATTTAATTCGGATTAGTATTGCAATTTAAATGACTTTTACTCATTAAGTTTATTGTTAAATATATGCCAATAATACATTTTAAAGGTACATTGTTCATTGTGAGTATGAACGGGTTATCTAACCTGTTCTGTGTCTGCTCTTCATGAAATTTTTCTGATCTGTGCATATTTATCTAACCATTAACACTTTCTTTATGTATTTTTACGGGGTGCTGAAATCACTTTTAGATGCTTGATTATGTTGATAATTTATTAAATTTTGGTTCCTACCTTAATTTAGATTTTGCGTAAATTCTTCATAGGTTTTCCTATTTTCATCCTGCCTCCTTTGTGGTCCATTTGGTACTTGTAAGTTCTGATTTGCTTGTTTGGTGATTGTTTATGCGGATGGCAAACATTGGAATCATTCATGATTAAAATTTTGATAAAATTGTTACATTAATTATTATAATTAAAGACCGCATTAAATGCAAACTAAGAGCAGCTGACTACGAATATTAACTATTTAAATATGAAAAAGAATCATTAATCAAAATTTAAAGAAATTAAAATTAAAATAAGAAAAATAAAAAATTTAAAATTTAAACTTAAATTTAAATCTGGGGAATAAAGAAATATAATAAAATTGATTTCATTGAAAAATTATGGTGCATATTAAAAATACATTAACAATATTTTTGCAGTACACTGAGCTTGAGTTCCAAAATGCTTAAAAGTGATAATATCGCATTTTGGAACACAGGGTCAGTAGCTGCGCACATCTATTGTTTTGGAACAATTTTAACAAATTAATAGGTTTATTAATGGGATGCCAGAACTTTTGCCATCAACTATAAATTCTATCGTAGCAGCCAAGTACTGCCCAGTTACCTCAGTGTATGTGAAGCAAACCTTTTCTTGTAGCACATGTACTTATAATACAAATTTTGTTTAAAAAAACAAAAAATAAACAAGAGAGAATAAAAAGAAAAAATTATTAATTACGTAAATATAGTAATAAAGATTTCAAATAAATAAAAATAAATAATTTTTTAATTCGGAAAAATTTGAGCGACCAGCAATAAGTTAATATGCGAAAATATAACAGCGAATGAAATCAAAACCCAGAACAACAGACGCCGGCAGCGGTTTTTTTTTTGTATTGAGCTAACCTGTAGCCAACACGTTCGATGAAGATATCATAGAAATTTCTTTGTTCTGTTAATTTTATCAAGCGACGCTTGATGGTATGCCTATGCACTGTCAAACAAGTTGGACGAACATTCAAGGTTGACAAGTGTCGATTTTTGTTGAGCCGGTCGCCTAACTGTAAAATAGGTCACGTGTATTGGTGTGCAGCAGGAAAAAACAACGGTAAACGGCAAAGCACAGATGGTAATTGATAGCTCCAAGTCTAGAGACAATGGTATGGCCTCTTAAATACGGTATTCAACATTATATTGTGATTCTGAAAGAGTTTGTTGTATCCTATCAATCCTGGAAGGGGTTGCCTCAGAAAATAAACTGTTCAAATAGATCTTTTGACTTATTTTTGTAATTTTTAATATTTCATCGTTAGAGCCGTTGAAAGATCACCTACTGACATAACTGACTGTATACTCAGTTGCCTATAAAACCTTTCACTTTTTGGTTAATTGCGAGCACTCGTATATTGCCATTTCAGCCCTGCCTCGCATTTTGGTAGTAGAAAGCTTGCTTAATATAATTTCTTACAAACTCTTCAAATAATTGATAATAGCTCAATTCTATAATTTCACTTTTAAATTTTCTACACAAAGACATAACGGTTATAATTTGCACTTGTTAAGAAGTTATTACTAATAATCTTGTAGAAATATATAAATACAAGCAGATAAACATATTTGATGCGCTCATTTATAATTTTTTTGGAATGACAAGTTTTCGTATAGTATTGACCTGCCTACTGATTTCACACCGGCTTTTTTACTAATCACCTCATAAGGGTCTCGGGGAAATACTCTTGAGTAACGCCAACATGAGTTACACTGTTGATTGCGGCCTTTTTTTTATTCCCCGCCTACCTTAATTTTTTTTTCAAACAACTTTTTTGTAGTACTGAAAATGTATATTTTACATTTTTGACTGATATCTAACCTAGCTCAAAATTTGTTTTTTTTTGCTAAGTGAGAAAACAAGCCATTATGCGAATGATTTTTTTTAAACTCAATTTGTGCGGTAGGCGTGTGCAAAAAGTAACATTTAACAAATCAATGCCGTCATATGAATTTAAAACTGTTCTATCTAGAGTGTACGGAAGGCGTGCACTATTTTGATGTCACATAAATATTGAGTTCTTTAGATTGAGTTCTTATATAATTTTTATTTTTAATTTTTTGTGGCGATGGGAGGGAATGTGTTCCTAATAACTAATCTACCTTTAAGTGACAAATTATATATGAAGCATTTTAAAATAGTACTGACATTCAATTATATTATTTAACGCTTTTTTTATAATAAAAGTAATTTTAAATTTAAGCTTGCAACATGAATAAGCAGGTACAATAGGTAAAAATGTGCTACAGCTGCTCGTAGGAGTGGGAGTACTTAAATTAGATACTTTTGCTACAATATCACTTGATGCGTTAAATATTTTGCTGAGCATGAACTTTAGAAAGAAAAGTTTAAGTTTTTTGTTATGGAATTTTTATTTAAAAGAATAGAGATGTGCTTTAATATATAATGAATTACAAAATTTTATGAGATTGCGTTTCCCCTTTTAACATAACAACTCCAGATGGATTAACCTTAACCTTAATTTTAGTATGCGGGAACAATATTCCATAGTCAACATTTTCATAAAGATCCTGAAAAGAGAAGAAAATTATATATTGTTAATGATTACCCAATGGAATTTTTTATTTAAATTTTAATGATATAATACTATATACAGTAGGCTCCTTGATTTTGTGATCATAGGTCCCCCGCACAACAATTCGATAAAACACGTGTTGCATACGTAGTGACAACAACAGGCACTAAATTGCAAAATTCATTATTAATATAATAAAATATTTAGTGCCATAAACACACCATGCAAATGATCAACGTAATAACGAAAGAGCAATGAGCTCTGAAACTACTGAAATTTGCAACATCATCAAAAACTGGTACAGGCAAGCAAAATAACTAAATCAAAATCAAAAGCGGATCCGTTAGTGCATACACGTATGAAACGTTACATCCATATCAAGCGCAAGCTCAGCCCACAAGACACAAAGGGTGGTAATAATCCGAAAATTGTACGTGGAGAATAGAATGTAATAGAAATACGCTGTTGGCGTTTACTGAACCGACTGAAAAGAAGGATAACTGAGAAAACTAGAGCCACCACCAATATAAATGTTACTATACAAAATCTACAAGTATTACTAAAAGGAATTGAAATCTGCCGAAATCATTACGGCTCTTGAGTATAATAACAACACTGCAACCCTTCAAGTTTGAGCTTTAACCAGACTACACAGGTCTAAAGAAAAATAAGGTGCACCCCCTGTATAGGGTGTAGCTGCACCGGAAGATCCCTATCAAAGTAACGCACAATTGGCAGCGAATATTCATATCCAAAGCTTTTTGCATTTTGGAGATCTTTCCGAAAATTATAGAAGATAGGTCAGTAAAAAAGTGAATTGCGAATTACTGAAAGTTAAAGAGCAGCTTAAAGACCCGTTGTGATTCAGCGTGACCTCATACTACTTCTACTCTAACCCGCAACCGATTTCTACTTTGCCATCTTTTGTTCCTTTGAACACTACCTTCAGTATTTTCCTCTCTGACCAACAAGGGCAGAGCAAAAAATACCAATTATGCATCAACAAGAGCAGCAATAAGTTAAAATTTAATGGAGTAAGATGACAAATTACATCCAGTTAAGGCTACACGGAAAGCAAAAAAGTCAACTCTGTCTTACTGTACCGAAAATTTTGAAACCAAATACAAGAGCCGTATTCTAGAATGGGTCAGAAAAGCACACAAGTTTACTTGTGGATATAAGTCTCGTCAACTTCCTTGGAGGAGGAATTATAAATGGCTTAAAAAAAAAGGAAGAAAAAATTCAAAAATCAATAGGCCTATAGAACCATTAGTCTGGCCGTGTAAGGGTTGAAAAAGTAAGAGAGATTGCTGCTTAGATAAATTACTTTCATTAAATCATAGAAAACACAATAACACACTTCCTACTGAGAATAATATACTTTTGTGGTAATACTGTTATAGAACTATGTATTTTCGGGTAGATTGTAGATGACAACAAATTAAATAATTATTGTAACAATGCGAACTGTTAAATATGGATCGTTTATAGTATCGTGACTTCATACTTTTATGCATTCTTAAATTTTTTTAATATTTAAATTAGATTTGAGTACATACTCAGTTTTATGAAAAGAACGGAATTTAACAAAAAAAAAAAGAAGGATTTTTGCTGTATACGGATGTGTTTTTTTGCTCCGTTTTACACACGAATTTTCTTCCAACGACAAAAGAAAAACAAAATAGATTTTGGAATTGGTCGATTAGTTTTTATGGAAATGCCAATCCTTTGCTTAATATGGACAAGGTAGAGGAGCCAAGGCTACACCGGTGAACCTGATACAGCTCGCCCGGGTGATGTCGGGGCTTCTCTAATGGAAAATCAAAACTTTTGGCATTCAGAAATCCTTATGACTGCAATTCAGGAAAGAATTCATACGATATTCCCACCCCTTTGGTACTTCAAAGGCAACAGCGCCCAGGAAGCCTTCAAGGAATTGCTTCTAGTTGAAGGAAATGTGAATTTATAAAAACCATTTGCCTTATTTACACAGTGAAGCAATTACATTTGTTGCCTGCCATTCCGATCACACGACGACCGATCGAGGCCACCAAAAAGCCAGATTCCGAACACATTCTAATTGTGAGGTGCGGCTGCCCAGATTACGGTATAGCCTGGAATTCCACAAGAGTGTCTACAACAGCTGTTCGGTTGCTATACGATTAATATCGAAGAAATACGACCCCCGAAGGATCCTATCAGCGCCATAGCCACTGAAACAGCTTGTCGTACCATGGAGGGCAAATTCGAAAACTTTACGTACAGTAACAAAATGACAAGCCCTATAAAGCGTTGCTTTTAGGCTTATAAGAAATGGAACCACAATTACTGAAGAACGATCTTATCATGCTTGGCCTCCAGTGCCTGGATATCAAACGAGTACAGCGAAAGAGACAAAATAACTCCATATTGACCATATATGTAGTTTATTTTAATAAGAAATCCGTTACTCTCAACGAGCTTAGGAAAATCCACTCAGTAATTAACTACGTGAGAGTCAAATGGGAGTTTCAGAAGCGAAATAGCAACAGAATTACGCAATGTTACAATTGCCAAATGTTTGGACATGGATCAAACAAATGTGCCGTTCAGTCATACTGCTTAGTTTGCGCAGGAAATCACAAAACCTCTGACTGCCCTAATGGATTAACCGTTAAATGTGTAAATTGTAGTTATTCGCATAAATCTAAACTGTCCGAACAGGATTAGCTATATTAACTTAAGAATTAAATCTTAACCAAGCCAAGGTAGATTCAATGCTAATAATAACATAGTTGTTAAGACCCCAAATTTGGATAATAATAAAGAATTACCAAACTAACTTAACCAATTCAATACCCATCCAAACTCCACCTGGGCTAAACCAGTCAGGTCATCCAATGTGAATGATGAGCTCTTCTCTATAGAAGAGATTAAGTCACTCACTTCTGATTTGATTGAAATTTAAAAATATGCAAGTCAAAGGCTGACCAATTCGAAGTAATAACTTCACTCGCGTGTAAGTTTCTAACATAATGTCCAGCAGCCTTTCTGTTATAACATGGAACGCTCGAGGCGTCAACAACAAAAAAGATGATCTTTTTAACTTTCTCACAAGGAAAAATATTGACATTTGTCTCGTAACTGAAATTTGGCTCAACAACACCCTATAAATTAAGAATTACTTTTGCTACAGATACGATAGATTATGTAGAAGGGAGGGGTAATTATTAAAAAATCAATTCGCCATACATTGCTACTCCTCCCAAACACTAAAATTATAGAATCTATTGGCATAAATATAACTAATAATTCTGCAAACTGTACACCAGTATATTGTTGCTACTTTCCCGGTGGCCCTTCAAATCCTGCACAAAAACAATTTTTTTTAAATTACAATCGTCTCCTAACCCGACATTCTAAAAACTTTATGATTGGAGGAGATTTTAATAGTCGACACAGACTCTGGGGGTGTGCTGTTTTTACATTTGGGGAACACTGCTATACGATTTTATATTATCAAGGGGGCTCACAGTTCACTTCCCTGTTGAGCATTACCAGCTAGTCCTAGATATCAGACCTCTCTATTAGATATCTTTGTAACAAATAAACCCCAATTATTATCTAACAATTCAACTATCAACGACCTAGGCTCGGATCATCTTCCAGTCCAATCGGACAAACTTCAGTACAATAAATAATTTCTATTACGACATTAAAAATGCAAACTGGGCTGTTTTTGCAAGACTAATTAACCGATTATTCCCTGACTCTGAGGTTACTTCGACTCGTACCGTAGAGTATATCGTAATAGCAAAAGATCGGAGCATCCCAAAAAAAGAAATTCGGCTCTCACACTATAGTTCCTCAAAATATAGTTGCTAAAATAAAACTCATAAATCGTCATCGCAGAAATTGGTTGAGATATAGAAACAATGCGGATTTGGTTATGGTCAGATGGCTTAGCCAAACCTATTATTACTCAGCTATCTAAGCTGAGGAATGAAAGTTGGAATCCTCCCTAGATAAAAATTCTTCTCCCTTTTGGAAATTATCAAAAGTCATCAAGAAGAAGTTTCCCACCATCCCAACCCTAAGACACGACCAAAAAATTTACACGATTTCAGAAGAAAAAGCTGACCTGCTCGCTTCGATGTTTGTTTCAAATCACAAGCATTCACGTAATCTTAGTGACCCTATTACTACCTGTGAAGTTGCTACTTTCATGTCCTCTTTAGACTCCTTGGTAGTTGATTACGACGGTTTTTATTTGAGTAATTCTCAAGAGATCTCATTGATTCTTAAAGACCTCAAGCCTAAAAAGTCTCCGGGACTTGATAATATCTACAATTTGTGTCTAAAAGCCCTTCCTAGAAAAGAAGTGGAATATAATACATCTATTATAAATGACTGCCTTCACCTAGGTTATTTTCTCCAGATATGGAAGCTCTCCAAGGTCATACCTATTTTGAAAGCCAACAAGCCTTCTGAGTCGGAATACCGTCCTCTTATACACCCATCCGCGTGGTCTCACCCTTAAGTAAGGTCTTGGAGAAAGTAATAAAGTAAAGGCTATTCGACTCTGTCAAAAATAATGACATCCTTCCGTCACAACAATTTGGTTTCCGACAAGAACACAACACCGTTCACCCACTTTAATTTAAAAATTAAAAATTAAAAAACTCGTGAAGCTCAACTTCAATCAACGGGTATGATCCTGTTAGACATCAAAGCGGCATTCGACTCCGTTTGGCATGAAGGCCTAGTTTATAAAATGCATTGTCTGCACTTCCCGATTCACATCATCAAAATAATTTATAGTTTTCTGACAAACCGATCTTTTACTCTCTACATAGGTAACTCTATAGTTAAAATACCTGCAGAATGCCCTCAAGGGTCATGTCTTTCCCCAATCCTTTACAATATATTTACATCCGATATCCCCGTCCTCCGTGGGTGAACTGCATCAATTTTCGCAGATGATACAGCAATACTTTGCTCTGGAATGTTGACAGCAGACATATCAGACCTGCTCCAAGAAGCTTTCAACACCCCAGTGGCTTACTTCGTTAAGTTGACAATACTCGTAAACGCAGAAAAAACTCAGGCAATTTTCTTTACAAGGAAGCGTAAGAGTATTTTTACGCTATCCAGCAATATTAGTCTCAACCGAGTTGACATAAATTGGGAAAATAATGTTAGATATCTTGGAGTTATATTAGACAAAAAATTAAATTTTTCCGATCACATGAAAAACACAATCAAAAAAACTAAAATTTTAACAAAATTACTGTACCCACTTATAAACAGGAATTCTAGACTAAATATAGAAAACAAAATGTATCTATTCAGATCAATTTTCCAGTCGGTAATGTTTTGCGGGGCTCCAGTCTGTGGTGATATTGCCAATATGCACATTAAAAAATTGCAAATAACCCAAAACCAGTTATAAAAAATGATACTGAACCGGCCATGGCATTATCCCACACGGGATAATCACACGGCCAAAGTTGAGCTAGTCTCGATGAGAATCGATAAACTCCACTGCAACTTCACCAATAAATGCAGGTACTCTAACTACGCACACTTAAATAATATTCATAATTTGTAGATATGTAAATACAACCACCTTAGCAATAAGCCTAGTTATTAGGAATTAGTTAGTAAGGCTACATTTACTGGGTTTTTTGTATATAAATTTTTTCCCAAACTTTAAATAATACTAAAATGTAAACCTCTTTAATATCAATCAATTGACTAAGTAGAAAAGGCATAATTGTAACTTGGCCTGTATTCTCAAAACATAATAATAAATATTCTCACTTGTAGAAATTATACAATTATTTATAAAGTGTTCTTTGAAAAAAAAAAAATAATAAGTGGAAAAGGTTCGCTCGACATCCACTGAGCTAACTTGCCAGAATTTGAACCTGCGGGGCTGTGCGGGCAAAAGCTCTGCCGTGCTAATAATGAACCTATCAATTTGACACAAACGTTCAAAAACAAAAGATGTGTGCCATAACTAGATCTTTGGTAGAATAGGCAATTACCACTGATTATAGCTTAAATATGCAAATGCATATAATCCGGTCTCTAGTCATTAGACAATTAGTACACCAATCTACTTCAGGCCTGAGGCCTCTAAGTAACGATTTGCTCAATAAACTCGATTCAAAACTGATCGATCTTAAGCTTTTAATAATAGACACAATTTCAACAGTAGGTTAAAGTAGGCAACACTAGGTACTTAGAACCAGTAGGTCTTACAATGTTTTTTTTTATGAGTTAGGCCTTGTTATGTGTTTTGAGCTCAGAGAAATGCTGGAACAATCGCTCCCAAATCGAATTCATTATTCAGTACTAATAAACATAATATTTCAATACAACGAAGAATATTGGTTCTTATTATATACTTTTTTTGCGTAATGTAGTTCCTAATTTAATATAAAATCTATATGATTAAAATTGCATTAAATGTTATATTTTATTAGTTATCGTTTTGTGAGCTTTCTATTTTGTTTATGTTATTTATTCCGAGCGCTGATAGAATATACTAATGCTAAAATGATAATTTTGTTTTTTATACTTAGGGAAAGGGTGCCTTGTAGTCGGGTCTGTCGCATTGACAGAGATATTACTGTCAATTTTAAGCTAACGGAACTAGGGCCATAATTAGAAACTAATTAGAAATGAGAGGCTTGCAACGGCCGCTAAATTCAAATAATCTGATCGTGTCATACACTTATACTTACATCGTTCATTATTTAAAGTTAGGATTGAGGAAAGAAGTGTAGCAGAAATGTAACTAAAGATGACCTTTCTGGGTGGATGTTGATTTGTATATGAATATGTGTGATTTATGACTTACCTCGACTCTATACCCATAAGAGTTTATTAATCCCAATTCCTTTAATGTAACGGATATATCCGAAGGTGTACCGTCTGTTCTTCTATTTATAAATGCAATTGCGTAAGAATAAAAGCTTTGAAAAACTGGACTTATTGGTTTTGACCAAATTTCAATCCCTTTATGCTTGTATATCCTTCGACCTTGTATTCCCAAAGGATCTTGGTCAACAGAAATAATCTTTCGATTGAGTAAAATTTCCTTAAATTCAGGTCGAATGGTTCTTAAATCTACTGACATTAATAGAGGAGCAGCTAAAATTGCCCACACCGCAAATTGAGTTTTCGCTTGTTCATGGCTAAGGCCGAAGTTTCCAATTATTAACTGAAATATAAGTAAAAATAAAACACGTTTTAGATTCTGTTTTGTGAAATAATATTTACAACATAAAGATTTAACACCTACATAAAAACTATTATCTTAAAAATTAACAATGATCGTTCTTATGTTTGATATGAAAACAAAATACACTTATGGAAACACAACGCCTCACAATAACGTACAAATATATGTAGCATTTATATGTGATTTTCTAAAATCCAAAACCCAATTTATATTAATCCATTCAACAATTCTAAATCTACACATTGAGATCAGATTAGTGTGTACATATCCCATGTTAATCGTAGATATTTAAGACTAGGATATGTTAGAAAAATATTAGTATATTTTTGGTTACTCATCAAATCTTTTAAAAACTGACAAAAACGCACAATGGATAGGTATATTACTAGCTCAAGGTGTTTTCGGCCATGGATGAGAATTAAACAAAGCACAATAAGCAATGATGGGAGTTCTACCACACCACATACTAAAAACGAACGCGTTTCTTACAATCGATCAGCTGGTAAATCGTGACGAGGCAAGCCGTTATCGCGCCCCATATATTCGTACATGTATAAAATAGGCTGACAAAAGGCATGTGAATCCTCACACCCTACTTTTAGAATTGTTGCTTTGGTTTTAATATCATAATTCCACATTCGTTTTTCTACCTTATTGTTGTATAAATGGATGGATAATATTATAAATAGAGTGGCGAACAATAAAAAATGGGCGTATACGATCCTAAATAACAGAAAATTGTTTTTGTTTTAATACTCATATCTTCAAAATATAGCTCCTTATATAGTCTGGCAGATCCGCTACCAAACAGTAGCAATGCACGCAGCATTACGAACAATAATAATAACCTAGAACTGCTGCCTTAAGTAAAAAATGAACCTTGTCTTCGGCATTATCATTAATCTATGATCTTGAAGGCTGCGCAGAAACAATTTAATAAACTGAGACTTCCGTGATACCAGTGTAAATTGGGTACATTAAAGAATTTTCTACCAACTGAATTAGGCACAATATGTCTCTATCTTTCATAACGTAATATACGTATATTAATTAAGCTTTTTAGATGTAGTGCGTGTAGAGTCCTCACGAGCTTATTGTAGAAAAATTAAAGCCATTGACTGACTGATTGGACCTTATGAGTGGAATTTTTTCCAAGAAACTCATTTAAAAACACAATCGACAGAAGACTCGCTCTCTCGACAGAGAGAAAGACGAAGACAACATGATGTTGACAAAGTCAGTCGAAAAGATAAAAGCCAATTGATAAAAAAAGATATGGTAATAGAAAGTCGAGTTTCTTCAAACGAAATATAATAAGTAAAACTAAGTCTGCGGACTACAGATTACCCCTAACTCAGTCTATATGTATCCTTAAAGACACTAGAAATGGTAGATTGGCCATATGGTCCCTAACTCCACTCCGTGAAACAAGCACAACCCATGGATGTGTTAGGGCTTTGGTAAACAATATTACCTAGTTCTAAAATTTAAAAACATATATTCATATGCATCTAGTATTCAAGAACTTACATACAATTTGGTGTATCTAGCTTTTAAATTATTTGAAGGATCGACCTAATGAAATTTACAGCGGAGATTCTCAGTTATAGGGTACATAAGTAACAAAAAAAAATAATTTATAAAACAAAAACGATTTTCGCGGTCGAAATCGAAATCTACTACCACTAACTTACTTGAGCTTACCTCCCTTGTTATTAAAGGTTTTCAGAACAAAAAGCAGACTGACGTAATTTACACAGATTTCAGCAAGGCTTTCGATTCCGTTAACCACTATCTCTTGCTTAAAAAACTTAGTACTATCGGATTTCCACACAGCCTTCTTATGTGGATTTCCGAATATCTTTCTTGTAGAATCCAAAAGTTCTTTTTAAATCCTCACTGTATAAACCTGTCTTTGTTACCTCTGGTGTACCCCAGGGTAGCCACCTTGGGCCTTTACTTTTTAATTTATTTATTAACGATCTCCCGTCTATTTTCCTTCACTCCTATGTACTAATGTACGCCGATGATGTGAAGCTGTGGTTATCATATAATGACAACAACTCTCCTTATTTATTGCAATCGGACCTGGATTTGTTTTTTGCTTGGTGTAAATGCAACTTGTTGTTTCTGAATTGCTCTAAATGTAAGGTTATGTCATTCAATAGAAGCACGCCTCACACATTTAATTACATGCTCGACCGAGTTTCTCTTGAGAGATTAGACTGTGTCACCGATTTGGGAATTCTTCTCGATCATAGATTAAAATTTGACAAACATATCGCGCTTACAGTCAACAAGGCGACTCAATCTCTTGGATTTATCAAACGATGGTCTAAGGAATTCGACGACCCCTATACGACTAAGCTGCTATATACTTCTCTTGTTCGGCCTATTCTGGAATACGGATCTTGTGTGTGGTCCCCTCAATATTCGGTACACCAAGACAGAATTGAGTCTGTTTAAAAGAAGTTCCTTCTTTTTGCTCTTCGCGGCTTTAACTGGGTTCCAGGTACTGATTTGCCTCCCATCTCTTACTAACCGTCGCATGATGCTGGGAGTTCTATTTTTACATAAATTAATAATTGGCAAAATTGACTCATCTCTGCTTTTGAGCCAAATTAACTTTTCTGTACCTTTGAGACGTACTCGTAACTTTACACCGATTTCTCTAAATACTTGTAATACTAACTACTCTCTGCATGAACCTTTTCGAGTTCTCTGTGTTGACTATAACAGACTTTTCCGAGTCTTCAACTCAGAGTCTTCTTTTGATACGATTAAGAACCATATCCTTAACTTTTTAGCACGTAGTAACTTGCACTAATTTTCATTACTAATCAGTGATCTGATAGGGTTTTTCTGGGTTTTTCCCAATCCTCGCAACAAATGTTGGATCATTTAATATTCTTATTTTGAACACCCCAGATATTAAATTAAATTTTTTACTTAAATATTTCATTTTTTAAATTTAAAATATATTTTTTAAGTTTTAATTTATATTAAATTTATAAATTTATATTACAATTTTTATAATTTTCTGGTCGACTGCTAATAGTTGACATTAAATAAATAAAAAAATAAAAAAATATAAGAAACAGATGAGGGCAGTAAGGAAGTTGTTCGTTTAGTATTGACAAAGTTGTAGAACTGCCTAGGATTCTGAGCAAATTGCAAACGACATCGAATTAGGTAATTATTATAACATCGCGAATTACAAACAACAAAATTTGTTCTGGCGATAACATAACGAGCAAAATCTGAAGGATTATTCGAATTTTTAAATCTTTTATAATATCTAGTCTTCACATTTTTAAGCATTGCTAATCATTTAGAGAACCAAGGAGGTCTATTAGTTCTCCTGGGAAGCTCATCTGGAACGCATTGGTCAAAAAGGGATTTTATAATATTATAAAAGATTGAAGTAGCACTGTTAATGTCAGTACAAGAGTACAGTTGCAACCAGTTTGTTTCTAAAATTAGTGAAGGAACTCGAAAAAGGATTCGATGCAAAAATAAGGTCAATTAGACGACCATTACAGTTTCGAACCGGATTAATTTTAGAGAGAGACATCTCTAAGAGCGAATGGATAAATTCGTGAGATGTGGATGGCATCAAAACACTTTGAGAGTCAGACCATATCACATCTGGCAAATTAAAGTCACCAAATACAAAGAGGTAATCACTACTAGAAAGAAGTGACGAAATGGATTGAATAGTAGAAATATGCTCTAGGTATATAAGTAAATCAGACTGTGGCGGAATATAGGAACACGTTATATATATAGAAAAAATTTTATATACAATTTTAATGGCAATTAATTCAATGTTTATGTGGCAAGGAGAAAAAATAGGTTCTGATAAAAGATCAGAGACTACAGCAATAAGGACCCCACCTCCTATATGCGACAAGCGATCGCATCTAAAAGATGTGTATTTATTGCAAAATTAATAAAGAAAGATCTGAAATTTCGGGCTTTAACCAGGTTTCAGTAAAGATAATAATGTTAGCTTCAAAAGAAATACTATCGAGATAAAGCTGATTAACTTTAGAGTTAAGCCCTCTAACATTCTGATAAGGTATGGAAAGAGTTAGTTTTTTGCTACATTACTAGAAGATGAAGATGGAGTACTAGTAGGATTTACAGGCAGTGCAATCGGAGGCCGATTTCTTCTACTTGACTCAAACTCTTTTATAATTAAGTCTTTCGGCCAGAAGTTTTTGCAACATATAGTGTTGAAAGCATCTGCCGGAACACTAATTTTAAAATAGCTGATTTTTTGTGGCATAACTAAATCTAAATTTATCAACAGTTAAATCTGATAGTTTAAACTTCGTTTGGATGTAGGACTTAATATCATCAACCGTAGTATCAGGGGCAAAAAGAAGAAAATTTGTTTTTTCATTGGGACGGCTATCAGGGGCTTAGCAGCCCTTATTGCATGAAGGGGAATGTATACGGACAAAGTCGGGCGGAACTAAGAACAGTGTTGCTGACCGACGAATCAGTTGCAATCACATTCTAATAGCCCCTCATAGGAGCAGGCGAGTAATAACTCGTAAGCTGGACAGTATCGGATAAATTTGGGGAATCGTACAAGGTGTAGGTGAATGGTGTGGAGATAAAAATAAAGATAAAAATCAGACTAACATTTACAATTTCTAATAAAGCAGACCGACATAATTACAAATATAATGAAAATTGAAAATGATGCAAAATGAGTCAAAAATAACAAATGCCCAGAAAGGCACAAGAAAGGGTAACACAAGGAACAAAACTAATGAACGAATACGCAAAATCAAAACAAAAACAACTAGCGCTGGGACGCAGTGTTTTTGCAATGATTCAAGCTATGCAATTAGAACAAGAATGAGAGAGAGAGAACCGAGGGAGAGCGGTATGCACAAAATGGAGCTACAACAAACAGTGTTAGTATATTTAAATGAATGCAAATAGGGAAGAGCGCTAAAACAAAACTGTTAGAGAGCAAGCAAGCTGACAGTAACAATAACTAACGTCTGCGCGAGAATGCACTGACGCTAAAACAGAAAAGCAAAAACAAAACTTACCGATGAGAATAATATTATTATTAAAAGAGTTAAATCTACGTTAAGCACTTGAAATAATAGCACAAATAGGCGGACGATGTATCGCAATAAATACAATAGATTTATATGAAAAAAAATTAATTATTTTAACACAAATAAACAAAATATTACCACGAGCACAGATTAACACAACCGTCTATGACAAACCACAAGAGGTAACACAATTTCACAAAAAATTGATAGCTCTATAAATTAATGTAAATAGTAGTGATGTAAATACCATGTCAGGATCATTCCAGTGGCCAGGACCAGCATTAGGTGCAATTACATCCTGATTATTTCCATAATAATCAATAATATTTTCCACAGATGACCATGAATCCTGAATATCGTCGTAATTTCTCCACAAATTACAATGTGTTTGTATCGCAGAAAAATTTGGTTGAATTCCGGCATATATTTGGTAAACAGGCCAGCTGCAGGAATAAACCATCGGTTTTCCAGTGCTATTTAGAAATTTCCCAAATTCGGAATAGCCACGATCCATATCATATGGTAGAGCGTAGCATCCATCTAATTTGACATAGTCAACGTTCCACTCAGCAAACTGCTGGGCATCTAACTCTTCAAACCCTATAATACCAGGATATCCAGCGCATGTGTAATTTCCATAGTCTTCATAAATTCCAAACTTTAAGCCTCTCGAATGAATCTTAAATAAAAAATTGGCGTCTTAATGATTATAGAATCTATATAAAATAATTTACGTAAATTGAAAAATATTTATGTAATAGTAAAGCTACTTTACAAAAAGTTTATTTTCAACTTAATTTTTGGCTTTGCGGTAACAGCTAACCTGGACGTTTTCTTTTAAAACAACATTTGTTATCGAAACAAAGCATTTTCACAGCAAACTGCATTTAGGATTCCTGCTATCATTTATTAGATGTCACTGTGTTTTCATACGTACACAACTGTTTATTTTTAATACACGTTTCACGTTTTATGTCAACTATAATTTCTCAAAAGCCCTTGCTCTTTTTTCTTAAAAGCTCTCTATTTACCTACATCTTTATAGAAAATATGAACCACTTTCTTAACAGCTCATTTTCTGACTGTACTTCTATCTTTAATTTTTAACTTGTATTTCAATCCCCAAATATCCGTTGTTTGATAACTTTGCCTTGTACTGGAGGTATCATTCGTAAGAGCATCACCTTAACGACATATTAGTTTTTACGACGAAGTGTTGAGGTCTAGTTTGGTGCGTAATACTACCCTGTATACAAATAAATACGAATGCTTTTGTGGACTATACCCGAATATGAGAAACACTTTATCCAGTTTGGATGTACCCTCACTTACAATCTAATTGAACCTTATACAAATATAGAAACGCACACACACTGCAAGGAAGTTTGTGCTCAAGATCTTTGGAATTCTGCTGCGACGTTACTACCCGAACAGCTGTTTAGTAAATACGAATGCTAAGAATAAAAACTATCGGGGGTAAAATGTGTTTAATAATTATGTTTTATCATTTTGCGACGGTGGGGGAGAAAATTTTAAACTTTGAAATAAATAAAATAAAAATATAAATACCAAGTTTATGGTATCTAGATCTTATAGTCTCTGACGTCGACGGGTTCAGACGGACGGACAGACGGGCATGGGTATATCGACTTGGCTATTGAATCTGTATGGAGTCGGAGATGTTTCCTTCTGCCTGTTACACACATTTGCACAAACTTAATAGACCCTCATCTACCCATTTATCAATGGATTAACGGTCAAACAACGACACATTGGTCTTAACGACCAAAACAACGAACTTAGAATGCTCTAGTCGAGTACTATAGCCGACTACGAGGCACCTTCAAACTATTTACACACTGTGTTTATTATTTAATCTAAATGAAATTTGCAGCACAATCTTAATATTACCTTTTTTACACATATTAAATGAATTGGTCTAAAAAGGACGATGTATTTATTGTAGTTGAAATATAATATCAGTATGTATTCTTTTAGACATTTTTATATGCTTTAGCATAGACTTTACTTACATAATCAGACAATGCTTTAATTCCATTGGGAAATCGTTTATGATCAGATAAAAGCTTTCCGTCAGGACCACGATGCCTTTCCAACCAACAGTCGTCAATATTAATATATTCATAGCCAACAGAAGCATATCCCTCCGAGACAAGAAGATCAGCCATTATTTGAAAAAGTCGTTCGCTATAAATAACAACATTTTTTATTTTTATTTATTAATAATTTATTATTAAAATAATAAAAACATTTTGGACTTTATTTAAATACCCTGAATTTGGGTGAATTAATAAATAATGTCCAGTCGAGTATGCCCGACCACAAAAATCTTAAATCTTATGATGTCTCGTAACTGAAGGTATTATTGGATTCAGCTCACAGAAAAATTTATATGTACAGACCTAGTCCAAAGTATTTACACAAGAACTTTTTCCCTTGGCCATATTTTTCGAAATTTTTGCTTATTATTCGACGATGATTCTGCGGTACAACAGGAACTGAACAGTGGCCGCAGCGTTTTATTTTTGTTTAAGATGCATATGGGCATTTCCTTATAAAAAGATATGTTTTATTTTTGGTAAAATATTAACTTTACCATTTATTTTAATTCTAATTTGGAGAAAATTGGTGATTAAGCTACAAGGTGATTCTGTTCATTGTCAATGTAATTTTTCTATGTATGTATGTTATGATGGACTCTTCTTACATATGGAATTTAATTTTCTTTAAAAGTATTGTTACCGAGTCTTCAACTCAGAGTCCTCTTTTGATACGATTAAGAAACAATATCCTTAACTTTTTAGCACGTAGTAACTTGCTCTAACTTGCTTTACTAATCATAGTGATCTGGTTGGGTTTTTCTGGGTTTTTCCCAATCCTCGTAACAAATGTTGGATCATTTAATACTCTTATTTTGAACACCCCAGATATTAAATTAAATTTGTTACTTAATATTTCATTTTAAATTTAAAATATATTTTTTTTTTTAATTTTGTAATTTTCGGGTCGACTGTTAATAGTTGACATTAAATAAATAAATAAATAAATAAATAAATAAATAAATAAATAAATAAATAAATAAATAAATAAATAAATAAATAAATAAATAAATAAATAAATAAATAAATAAATTGCTACAAATCGTCATCCTTAATAAAAAAATTACTTGTAACCATCATGGAAAAAGTGTAACGTTCGCGAAAGATACAAAATATTTTTTAATAAAAACTATCTGAGTTAAACTATCTTAATGAAAAATAGATATTAAAATTTGAAATTTTTAAAGAACATTTTATTAATAATTGATATTTTAAGGCCAAATTTTTAGTATCATTTATAATAACTTGTTTTGGGTAATTTACAATTTTATAATTTGCACATTGGCCATATCAGCCCACACTGTAGCCCCGAAAAACATTACCGACTGGAAAATTGATCTGAATAGATACATTTTGTTTTCTATATTTAGTCCTGTTTATAGGTGGGTACAGTAATTTTGTTAAAATTTTAGTTTTTTTGATAGTGTTTTTCATGTGATCGGAAAAATTTAATTTTTTGTCTTATATAACTCCAAGATATCTAACATTATTTTCCCAATTTATGTCAACTCGGTTGAGACTAATATTGCTGGATAGCGTAAAAATACTCTTACGCTTCCTTGTAAAGAAAATTGCCTGAGTTTTTTCTGCGTTTACGAGTATTGTCAACTTAACGAAGTAAGCCACTGGGGTGTTGAAAGCTTCTTGGAGCAGGTCTGATATGTCTGCTGTCAACATTCCAGAGCAAAGTATTGCTGTATCATCTGCGAAAATTGATGCAGTTCACCCACGGAAGACGGGGATATCGGATGTAAATATATTGTAAAGGATTGGGGAAAGACATGACCCTTGAGGGCATCCTGCAGGTATTTGAACTATACGAGAATGTGAGTTATCTATGAACACAACTTTTATAAACTAGGCCTTCATGCCAAACGGAGTCGAATGCCGCTTTGATGTCTAATAGGACCATACCCGTTGATTTCGAATTATTGAAGTTGGACTTCACGAGTTTTTTAATTCTGAATAGTGGGTGAACGGTGTTGTGTTCGTGTCGGAAACCAAATTGTTGTGACGGAAGGATGTCATTATTTTCGACAAAGTCGAATAGCCTTTACTTTATTACTTTCTCTAAGACCTTACTTGGTGAGACCACGCGGATGAGTCTATAAGAGGACGGTATTCCGACTCAGAAGGCTTGTTGGCTTTCAAAATAGGGATGACCTTGGAGAGCTTCCATATCTGGGGAAAATAGCCTAGGCAAAGGCAGTCATTTATAATAGATGTAATATATTCCACTCATTTTCTAGGAAGGGCTTTTAGACACAAATTGTAGTTTATCAAGTCCCGGAGACTTTTTAGGCTTGAGGTCTTTAAGAATCAATGAGATCTCTTGAGATCTCAAATAAAAACCGTCAACTACCAAGGAGTCTAAAGAGGACATGAAAGTAGCAACTTCACAGGTAGTAATAGGGTCACTAATTTTACGTGAATGCTTGTGATTTGAAACAAACATCGAGGCAAGCAGGTCAGCTTTTTCTTTTGAAATCGTGTAAATTTTTTGGTCATGTCTTAGGGTTGGGATGCTGGGAAACTTCTTCTTGATGACTTTTGATAATTTCCAAAAGGGAGAAGAATTTTTATCTAGGGAGGATTCTAACTTTCATTCCTCAGATTAGATAGCTGAGTAATAATATGTTTGGCTAAGCCATCGGACCATAACCAAATCCGCATTGTTTCTATATCTCAACCAATTTCTGCGATAACGATTTCTGAGTTTTATTTTAGCAACTATATTCTGAAGAACTATAGTGTGAGAGCCGAATTTCTTTTTTTGGGATGCTCCGATCTTTTGCTTTTACGATATACTCTGCGGTACGAGTCGAAGTAACCTCAGAGTCTGGGAATAATCGGTTAATTAGTCTTGCAAAAACAGCCCAGTTTGCATTTTTAATGTCGTAATAGAAATTATTTATTGAACTGAAGCTTGTCCGATTGGACTGGAAGATGATCCGATAGTTGAAGTGATAGATAATAATTGGGGTTTATTAGTTACAAAGATATCTAATGGAGAGGTCTGATATCTAGGACTAGCTGGTAATGCTCAACAGTGAAGTGAACTGTGAGCCCCCTTGATAATATAAAATCGTATAGAAGTGTTCCCCAAATGTAAAAACGGCACACCCCCAGAGTCTGTGTCGACTATTAAAATCTCCTCCAATCATAAAGTTTTTAGAATGTCGGGTTAGGAGACGATTGTAATTTAAAAAAAATTGTTTTTGTGCAGGATTTGAAGGGCCACCGGGAAAGTAGCAATAATATACTGGTCTACGGCTTGCAGAATTATTAGTTATATTTATGCCAATAGATTCTATAATTTTAGTGTTTGGGAGGAGTAGCAATGTATGGCGAATAGATTTTTTAATAATTATAGCTACCTCTCCGCCCCTTCTACATAATCTATCGTATCTGCAGCAACAGTAATTTTTATGTTTAATTTATGGGGTGTTGTTGCACATTACATAGAAATTTATTACATATAAAAGTAAAGCTGCATATATATGACACTAGACAAGATTGTCAAATTCCGTGTAAATAATATGTATTAATTATAGATATATTTGGTTCCTTATATGTATATGAAATATATATATTTACACTTTGTCCATATACATATATACACACATTTATACATAAATTTATTCTAATTCCGTTGTATACCTATACAACATAGTATAGATTCCTCTGTACATAAATAGTCTCAAGCCGCAGTCATTTAGCAGGTAGAGAAGTAAGGCACCTGAGCATCAAAATAATGGTACATTGTACCCTATGTTTATTTCTACTGACTCATTGGGTAATATATAGTCCAATATAGTTCCAATCGGACCATGTGGGTATTAGGTAGTTTGTAGTCCCACGTTTCATGTATATCTTTACCTCTTTCTATGATGACTCCGTAGATTGCTTCAATTTTAATAATTTTTCGTGGACATATTGTACATGTCGTAGCTTGGTTTATTGGCTCCACTAGCTCTTTCTCTTGTGGCATCGTGGCGTGTGCCATGAGTTTCCTCGGCATCGACATTATCTAACTTCTTTTGTTCAGCTTCAATTTTTCACTGACTCTTATTTCGCAATTATGCTCGCACAATACATACACACAGTATTGACACGCGTATACTTGACGCCTCTGAGTTACGCACTGTATTTCTCTCGTTCTAATGCATTGTCGGGCCGGGGAAAGAGTCAGCTATCACAACCGTCCAATAAGATTTCAAAAAAACTTCCTTCCCACAACCTAGCGTTCAGAGCACGCCGACGTCGGTTCCTGTAAAAACAGATATAAAGAGATTGCAAGCCGACTAGCCTAGTCCGCGCATTTCTAGGACCATAGCGCTTAAGGACATCACGGTCGTTAAGTTGTGAAACACTCAAAATTCTTTTATACTAAAAATCCGTCAAAATTAATTTTGTGGCCTGTGGATCAAAACGGAATACGACATATGTTTAAAGACACTGAGTGAAAGCGTTAGCAGCAAAGAGCGATGTGTCCTCAACCGGGACACCCGCACAAATTTAGGTCCCCACCCTAGCTGTCATTTCGAAAGGTTATACTCTTCCGCCATGCGACACAGAGGTGATCAATAAGGATTACCTGCGATGCTTTGCTTCACGATCTATTTACGGCTATTTCTATAAAGAAATCTCCTCTTACTCCAGTCAAAAAGTTATTCCATTTAAGTGACAAGACTAGTAGGGAGGCCACGGCACTTGTGGCTAATACTCCCCATCAAATAACACTTTGCTTCATGAAAATCACTATGATTACCATCTACGATAATGTCCGCTGCATATGGCCACAGATTGGTAATAAGACTATAACTACACTTGACTTTGAATGCAGCTTTACCTCTTCCATAGTTTTTCAGTTTGGAATCCGAAGCTTACCCTTAAGCTTGTGAGGTTCTTTCAGGTCTGGTGCTGGGCCCAGTTGCATGCGATGCGCGCATTTTACGTACTGGTCTGCAACAAAAACAACGACAACAACAACAGCAACTGACATAAAGGTCATACCTCCACTTAGGGCCCACAGCTGCACACAGTTGAATAGTTTGTTAATGCACGGGTCTGTGTGATGCTTAACACTGTTTGCTGCGCTTTCAAAATCCTCATTAATATTATAAGTTGTAATTTCAATTTCGTCTGCTCCATCATCATCACCATGATTGTGGTCTTTGGATTTTGGCTTTAGGTTTTTTTCTAGGAAGTTTGTTTCTATTTCAAGTGGGTGCTCGAGGAAGTTTTCGGTTTAAAATATGGTAAACGCGTTTCGAATGTCCATTGCTCATTGCCCATTGACCACTGGTTATTGGCCAGTGTGTGCAGTGCCCAGATATATTTTTATAGTTGTCCCCAAGGAGAAAGACTCAAATCATTTCAAAAAATGTGTACATCATGTTAATAAATCCATCCGACAAGCAAATTCACGTAAATTGCCCGCCCGTTAATTGGGTAGCATTTAACCCGTAGATTGCTTCCTGGACCAGGGTATCAGTCTGGTGTCTTCTAGTGGGTCACCACAGTCATCTTCGTCTTTCCAGTCATTGTTATTAACATTTTAAAAAAAACGAGTCCGCCGTCACCTATTTTGACTGTCGGCTAGTCAAAGTGAAAAGTATTGTTGCTTAGAATGAATAAGGGATATCAATAAATGATGTCACGTATAAATTTTTTTCAATGTATAACAAACAAATATAACAACTCAATGCAATAGAAATAGGATTATTTTTAATATGATGTTGATTTAACTGATATTCTTAGTTCTCAGCTGAATAACGTGTATTGTTTATATTAGTATACTATTATCATTATATGGAGAAAACATTGTATGGTATATTGAAGTAAGGCTCACGAGTCAGGGATAGGAAGGCAAGGAAATTTGGCCATAGTGTTAAGACAAGCTTCAATCTTTGAAGGTACTGGTGGTTTTATGACAACGTATTCTGTGCAAGTGTATCCATTCCATTAAGCAAAATGAGGGAAAGCTGCTAGATTTCCTTCAGTTGTCAGGATAGCCTTCGTGCTAAAGCACACAAAGACACAAATCTACCTTTTGGATATACGCACGATCTCCCACTAAAAAACTTGTTGTCAAACGGGCCAGCAAAATTGATAGTCCATGTTGCCGAAACCATTCTTTTGCGGCTCGAATCGATAGAGTTCAATACCCTAAACCAGCACTGATCGATTCCATTGCTGTTTCGCCTTTCACGAAAAACAGCGTGAGCACCGTCGTTGGTGAGCTCCATGTTTATACGTCTACAACCTGTGAACGCTGTATGCAAACTAAGCAAACATATCGTCTTTTTATACGAAATGGCCAGACCTTTCAAACAAAGTATTTAGTGTAAAAAGTGCCAAATGCAAACTGTGTACTGCTTGGTACATAACCGTTAAATTTGAATAGCAAAAAAAGGGGCGAACTTTTCGAATGACCTTATATACATGGATAAATGTATGTGGCACTTCCTCGACGGTGGAGATCATGGCGTTGAATAACCAATTCTGTATTTGTTACATGGATGAATACTTACATGAAGTGCACAAACGGTTTATAGTATTTCCGACTAAAAAACTTTAAGTATAGATCTCGTTATTCTAAAAGGGGATAACATTCCATTCTACGAATGGTGCCTTGGTCGCATTCATAAAGTAAACCACGCCAACGACGATAAATCACACATGTACATTTTGAGTTCCTTGCATTATCTTGATAGTTTAGTTTATTTAGTTGTAGCGATCTGATAATTCAACAAAAGACGATCACTAAATAGCTTACTATATCGTCAGCATTTTAAGAATAGTTGTCTTACTCAGACTAGTCGCTGCTGTAGTCAATTTATTTTGAAAACAGTGACATCCCTTTACCCCGTTTAGGAAAATATATTATAATTTTCTACATATACTGTGAGATTCATGACATTTTCGGGTAATTGCAAATCATTGATATAAACATAGTTTTAATTTTTGAAAATGTTTCCTTCTAAGAAGGTCAGTTCTCATATGTTAATAAATTAATCAAATTTTTGTCATAATCAATAGATTTTTTTAATAGTATAGTATTATCAATGCGGCAATCCGTTTTCATAAAAAATGAAAATAAAAATAATTTCATCATGTATTTTGTTTTGTAATTTAAAAAAAAAATGGAAATTTTGCAAGCGGAAAGTATGTAGTGTCTACGCTGTTAGCTGTTGTAGCCAGTGTCTAAGATATCTGTCGATTGTAGGAATATCACAGTGTATTGGAATTATAATATTATAAGACAAACAAAACAAATGAATATATGTTGTTTAGACTGTTTAAAAAACACTACACTAGGCATAAAAAATACAATATAAAAATGGAAAATATTGTGTCGTGTTGAGATAAGCCAGTTAGGAAATTCTTCCTTAATATAATATTGTTTATATTTATATTAATATAATATTGTTCGATATAATGGCAAAATAAGAAATGTAAAAAAAATAAAATTAATATTTTAGGTTTTAAAAAGTAAGCACTCCTATAGTTCAATATTCAGCTATAAGTGCTATGGACAACAAAATTGGCAAAATAATATTATATGTCGTTGCAAGTAAAGTAACTGATTATTTAAAGATTACATACCTAATGCAGTTTTCTGGATCGTTTATACAATCAGTGTTGCACCGAAATCGTTCCCAAGACAACCATCCCATTGGAGGAGTTCTCGCCAATCCATTTTCTAAGCAATGGCATACTGCACTCAGAGCACCTATAAGATATATATGTCTATACATAATGTCTAAAATAAAAGAACGTGTTGAAATTGTACAGCCATATTAACACATTTTTCGATTGCATTTACTTATTTTATACCTTAAAGTACTCATTGTTTATTTTAAATACTAAGAATGCAAGTACATTCGACTCTTCATAGTTCGAAGTTGCAAGGAAACATCATTCTTTTATGAATTATCTAGGTAAAAAGTAAGGCTTATAGAGTCTTTTAAATTTGAAATGATTCTTACAATGTTCTCAAGTCACATATTAAATTAATTGAAATATAGAGAAAAAATAAAGGAATATTAAGAATACTCTTTTCAACAATTGGAGAATTGATTATGTTAATTGATTAATTCTATCTCATTAAACGATCAATTACCTTTTTTTTGACATAATCATTTGAAACATAACATCGTAGTTGTTTATGTAAAACTGACGGGTGCGTTTACGGTGTCAAGATTATTTATAATAGTTAATCGCAGTTTTTTAATTTTGTTTTGCATCTCACACAATAAGTAGTTTTAAGAAATTAATAATGATTTTAGGGAGGTTTTATCTTTACTGAAATCACATAAAATACGATTTATTGAGGGGAGCAAAATATATTGAAATTCTACGAATTAACGAAGATATTTCACTGGACCAGCAACTTGTAACTAATTATAGAGTCTTTTAACTTATATAGGTACGAATTGTTTATTTATTTAATGTCAACTATTCTTCGTCGACCAAAATTTGATAGTAACATTAAAATTAAGTTTAACATAAGGTAAAATTGAAATAATATAATTTAAATTTGAAATGAAATATTTAAGCATAAAATTAAAGTTAATATCTGGGGTGTTCAAAATGAGAATATAAAATGATCTAACATTTGTTGCGAGGGTTGGGAAAAACCCAAAAAAACCCAATCAGTTTTAGTGCTGTTTACTACGTGCTAAAAAGTTGAGAATATGGTTTTTAATCGTATCAAAAGAGGAGTCTGAGTTGAAGACTCGAAAAAGTCTGTTATAGTCAACACAGAGAACTCGAAAAGGTTCATGCAGAGAATAGTTTGTATCACAAGTATTTAGACAAAGTGGTGTAAAGTTACGAGTACATCTCAAAGGTACAGAGTAGGTAAATTGGGTCAATAACAGAGATTAGTAAATTTTGCTAATTATTAATTTATGTAAAAATAGAACTCCCAGCCTCATGCGACGGTTAGTAAGAGATGGGAGGTTAATTAATGGTATGGAGGGAAATCAATACCTGGAACCCAGTTAAAGCCGCGAAGAGCAAAAAGAAGAAACTTCTTTTGAACAGACTCAATTCTGTCTTGGTGTACCGAATATTGAGGAGACCACACACAAGATCCGTATTCCAGAATAGGCCAAACAAGAGAAGTATATAGCAGCTTAGTCGTATAGGGGTCGTCAAATTCCTTAGACCATCGTTTGATAAATCCAAGAGATTGAGTCGTCTTATTGACTGTAAGCGCGATATGTTTGTCAAATTTTAATCTATGATCGAGAAGAATTCCCAAATCCGTGACACAATCTAATCTCTCAAGAAAAACCCGGTCAAGCATGTAATTAAATGTGTCAGGCGTACTCCTATAGAATGACATCACCTTTCATTTAGAGCAATTAAAGGCATTCGCAAAGGAAACAGGACTTTTTAAATATAACTGTTTCTGGTGGCGCCACCTATTGGTGGGTATATGAAATAAAAAGTTTGATCTCTTCTTGACATTTCGTAAAAATTTTAAGACAATTGGACAACTACAATCGAAGTTATCAATCAAAAAGTGACAGCAGCTTTTCGTCATCGATCGTAAAATGCATTTTGAACAAAGAGCAAATATTAAATTTTGTTAAGAATGAGCCGAAATCTTCTTTGCGTTACATGGAAATGGAGTTAAATATTACCAAAGACTCCATATCGCATTTTGATAGATAAATTGGGTCTACGGAAGGTGTGCTTCAAGTTTGTTCCGCACAAATTGACTGAAGAGCAAAAATTGCTACGAATCCAACACTGTAGGGATTTGATTAAGGAGTTGAAAAAGGACTTAAACTACAAATATTCGATTGTGACTGGTGATGAAAAGTGGTGCTTTCAATATGATCCCGAAACCAAACGTCAAAGTGCCGAATGGAAGCATCCAGACGAGCCATCACCGAAAAAAAGTCGTCTTCAGAAGTTAAAAATAAAGACAATGCTGATTTGTTTTTACGATTCCGAGGGTATTGTACACCGAGAGTTCGTCCCACCTGGCCAAACGATTAATGGTGTGTTTTACCTTGGTGTTATGAAGCGTCTTTTGTCACGCATTCGTCGTGTTCGACCACAACACCGTGAGGCAGGGTCCTGGCGCCTGTTGCACGATAATGCGCCGTCTCATCGGTCGACGGTTGTCACTGATTTTTTGACAAAAAACTCCGTATTAACCATTAATCAACTCACCTGATCTTTAATTTTTACCTATTTGGAAAACTTCATTTGCCCATGAAAGGACACTGGTTTCAGGACATTTCAGCTATCCAAAAGGCGACGACCGATATTCTCAAGAGCATTCCGAAAAATGACCTTAAACACTCATTTGAAATGCTAATTGACCGGGCTAAACGAAGCACAAGGAAACTATTTTGAATAAAAAAATATAACTTTTGAAAATTATTCATTTTTTGTTGTTGTTTTTGAACAGTCCTGTTTCTTTTGCGAAAGACCTAAGCACAGCCTTACATCATCGGCGTACATAAGTACATAGAGTGAAGAAAAAAGACGGGAGATCGTTAATAAATAAATTAAAAAGTAAAAGGCCAAGGTCGGTACACCAGAGGTAACAAAAACAGTCTTAGACGGTGAGGCTTTAAAAGGCCTTTTTGGGTTCTACAAGAAAGGAATTCTAAAATCCACATAAGAAGGCTATGTGGAAATCCGATAGTACTAAGTTCTTTAAGCAAGAGATAGTGGTTAACGGAATCAAAAGCCTTGCTGAAATCTGTGTAAATAACATCAGTCTGCTTTTTGTTCTGAAAACCTTTGATAACAAGAGAGGTTAGCTGAAGTAAGTTAGTGGTAGTACATGAGTGTTTTAGTTGGGATGTTATCAGTTTCTCAAACACCTTAGGCATCTGGGTAATTTGGAAATACCCCTATAGTTTTTAACATCTGACTTTGAACCTTGAACTTTGTGAAGATTAATTATAAATGATTCCTTCCAAATGGTTGGGAAAGAGCACGAGTTAGCAGACAATTCAAATAATTTAAGCAAAGGCTTACATAGAGAATCAGTACCTAAGTGTATTTCAGCGATCTACCGAGCACCAGTAAAGCCGCAGCTGAAGCAGCTTCACAAAATCGCTTTGCACTGTTGGACGACAATAAGGAAGAAATCAGTGAAATGCCTGAAGCCCCGATATTGACTGATCAACCTACGCCACAATCAAAGCCTCGACCGCCTCCTATTTGGTGCCCAAATATCAAGAGCTTAGGGGAACTACAAAGATTAATAGACAAAGTGATCGACCCAAACTCTTACGTCGTTAAACCGAGAAGGAATGACGCTGGAATTCTAACCAGCTGCAGCGATGAGTACAGTGCTGTCATAGAGTACTTCGCCAAATTGGGCCTTCAATTTTATTGATACTAACTGAAGGAAGACAAGCCTTACAGAGTCCATTTCAAAGGCCTTCATCACAGCACCAACGTTCAGCAATTAAAAGAAGAACTTGGAACAAAAGATCACAAAGTCATAAATATACACAATCCGTTATATATTCGTTAAGCCGCATCGACAAAAAACCGCTCAGTTTGTTCTTTATTGACGTAGCACAGGCTCCCAATAATAAGCAAATTCTGGATCTGCGTATTATTTGCAAGCAACGCTTCACTGCAGAGCTTTCGAGGAAGTTCAATGACCTGAAACAATGCCATCGCTGTCAGGAGTTTGGACACACACAGAGGTACTGTCTCGCTCTGCTGCGAGAAGTCCAATAACCGCCAGTGGAATATCTTACGCGCAGTCCGTAAGAGGGGAACGAGCACGCAAAAACTCCATCACTGCTGATGCAGGTATCATGGATATCCTACAACAACAACAGCGACAGCTCGCTTTAATTAATGAGGAACTCAGACCAATGAGAGAACTGCAGTCACAGCAAGCAAATATACTGACCAGCCTTATGGCTCTCATCACCAAGCTTGGCTCCAAATAATGTCTCTCCGTGTGGGCAGCAAAGCTCAGGAATTGGCCGTCTTTTTCTCACGGAAGCACATAGACATCATGTTAATAGCTGAAACACGTGAGTGTCCCACAGCAAAAATATTCGGATACGAACATTATCAGGCCCATGGCGGAGGAGCTAACAGCTTTGGCGGATCATCACTCTTAGTAAATCAACAGTCGCGCACACACTACTACTTCCAATGCACTTATGCAGGACTCAGCTATTAGCCTTCCAACGCCCATCGGAGCACTACAAATTGCGTCAATCTATTTGCCGCCAAATGGTAATATCTGCGAACAAGACGTCACTGATCTCGTCAGTCAAAGAATGGAGAAAGTTATTATTGGTGGTGATTGGAATGGTTGGCACCCTTTTTGGGGTAGCAACAGAGCGAACCAACGAGGAGAAATTATATTTGAAGCGATACACAATAAGCACTACAATATACTTGCGACTTTAGCCCCTACTCGCTATCCAGCAAAAGGGCCCAGCCCTACTGCAATAGACTTTGCGGCCTACAAAGGAATCAGTGACCGACTTCTGAGCATCGAAGACTGCCTGGACATATCCTCCGATCACTTACCCCTAGTCATTACAATACACACGCAGCCATAGCTCTTCCCCACCAGGCAACGCCTCCTGCCAACTGGATCGAACATCAGTCTCTACACTCTTCTGTTCAACCAGAACTAGTACTTAGCACCAGTAGGCAAAACCATTGGGCCATGCACCAAGGATGATGTCCTGGAATTAATTAAAAATATTAAACCTAAAAAAGCTCCAGGACTCGACGAAATAGATGGCGAAATACTGAGGGCACTGCCTGAATGTCGAATACATTGTAGTTTTGTGTAATGGCATTTTTCACATCCAGCACTTTCCAGCCTGCTGGAAACATGCTACGATTGTTATAATTCCTAAACCAAGCAAACCCGCAGGAGAGATTGCCTCGTATAGACCAATCAGTTTGCTGTCAGTACTATCCAAGGTATTTGAAAGAATATTTCTGCGACGAGTACTTGTGCAGCTGCATCAAAGAGGGTCAATACCAGACCACCAATTTGGATTTAGAAGACAGATTGGAACCTCGGAACAAATACACCGAGTTTCCCATCACATTTTGGGCGCTTTCGAGGATAGGAAATACTGTTCTGCAATCTTCCTAGATGTCAAACAGGCCTTCGATCGCGTCTGGCACATGGGACTCTTAAGTAAGATAAGGACTGCCCTCCTACCTTTCTACAAACTGCTAGCCTCTTACCTGATGGTAAGAAGCTTTGAAGTCGCAAAAGAACAGCCTACATCGTCGAATCGGCCAGTAAGACCGGCTGTGCCTCAAGGAAATGTTCTCGGTCCCACACTATACACATTGTACACAGCAGACATGCCGTTGCCTTCTCCTGACAGTGGAATGCCAGTAGCGACATACGCAGATGATACGGCAATAATGAGCAGCAATCCGTCTGCGCAAGTAGCTTCAGCAACCCTACAAGCCTACCTAGACGAGATTAAGAGCTGGACGGAACGCTGGTGTATAGCCGTTAATACACAAAAGTCAGTGCACATAACTTTCTCCACCAGAAGAGGAGACTGCCCAAACGTCACTCTAGGAGCTACAATCCCAAGGGCAACCAAAGTTAAGTATTTGGGAGTCACATTTGACAGAAGTCTGACATACGGCCCACACATCACTCAAATACTTAAAAGCTGGAAATTAAGATTAAAATAAATGGACTGGATGCTAAGGAACTCTACCAAACAGTCGCTACGAAGCAAAAGAGAAATATACAATGCGATAGTAGCGCCAGTTTTCACATACGCAATTCCGCTTTGGGGAACTGCTGCAAGGACACATATAAAAAAACTGCAGACAATGCAAAATAAGGCCCGGAGAAGATGGACTGGAGCTGACTGGTTTGTAAGAAACAAAGTTCTACATGAAGACCTGAACATGCCTACCATAGCAGAACTAATTGGGCGACACAGCTCCAGATACACGGACAGGGTTACCGTACACCCAAACCAACTTGCGACGAGTCTAATCATAAACTTAAACAGGCGAAGACTAAATGACTGCCATCATCACATGATGACCACCTAGATAATAGAAATAACATTAGCCTTTAAGAACAATTAAATCAAAAATATGTACATAAACATAGTTATAAAGGCAGTTGGCCAACCCATATGTTAAAGTACAAAGTGATAAATGCGCTGAGTCCGAAGACAAAACAGCGACAATAAAGAAAAGAAAAAAAAGTACCTATGTACACACTGGTACTCCATCTCGGCCTGGTGAATAACCTGGCTTGATTAAGTAAAGTTCGTTAAGAAACGAACTTTCCAGGATCACAGGACTAAGAATGCAGTTAGATTTCGGCAAGGTATACGGATAAGGGGAATTAGGAAGAAAGTTAGAAGATGAATAAGTAGTTTGGAAGAATTTTGCAAAAAGATCGGCTGAAGCCTGATCAGTATTTGCTTTCATGTCTTCATAAGAAACAGATGAGGGCAGTAAGGAAGTTTTTCGTTTAGTATTGACAAAGTTCTAGAACTGCCTAGGATTCTGAGAAAGTTGCAAACGACAACGAATTAGGTAATTGTTGTAACAACGTGAACTACAAATCGAAATCTACTACCACTAACTTACTTGAGCTTACCTCCCTTGTTATTAAAGGTTTTCAGAACAAAAAGCAGACTGACGTAATTTACACAGATTTCAGCAAGGCTTTCGATTCCGTTAACCACTATCTCTTGCTTAAAAAACTTAGTACTATCGGATTTCCACATAGCCTTCTTATGTGGATTTCCGAATACCTTTCTTGTAGAACCCAAAAAGTTATCTTTAAATCCTCACTGTCTAAACCTGTCTTTGTTACCTCTGGTGTACCCCAGGGTAGCCACCATGGTCCTTTACTTTTTCATTTATTTATTAACGATCTCCCGTCTATTTTCCTTCACTCCTATGTACTAATGTACGCCGATGATGTGAAGCTGTGGTTATCATATAATGACAACAACTCTCCTTATTTATTGCAATCGGACCTGGATTTGTTTTTTGCTTGGTGTAAATGCAACTTGTTGTTTCTGAATTGCTCTAAATGTAAGGTTATGTCATTCTATAGAAGTACGCCTCACACATTTAATTACATGCTCGACCGGGTTTCTCTTGAGAGATTAGATTGTGTCACTGATTTGGGAATTCTTCTTGATCATAGCCTAAAATTTGACAAACATATCGCGCTTACAGTCAACAAGGCGACTCAATCTCTTGGGTTTATCAAACGATGGTCTAAGGAATTCGACGACCCTTATACGACTAAGCTGCTATATACTTCTCTTGTTTGGCCTATTCTGGAATACGGATCTTGTGTGTGGTCTCCTCAATATTCGGTACACCAAGACAGAATTGATTCTGTTCAAAAGAAGTTTTTTCTTTTTGCTCTTCGCGGCTTTAACTGGGTTCCAGGTACTGATTTGCCTTCATACCACAGTAGATTGCAATTAATTAACCTCCCATCTCTTACTAACCGTCGCATGATGCTGGGAGTTCTATTTTTACATAAATTAATAATTGGCAAAATTGACTCATCTCTGCTATTGAGCCAAATTAACTTTTCTGTACTCGTAACTTTACACCGATTTCTCTAAATACTTGTAATACTAACTATTCTCTGCATGAACCTTTTCGAGTTCTCTGTGTTGACTATAACAGACTTTTCCGAGTCTTCAACTCAGAGTCCTCTTTTGATACGATTAAGAACCATATCCTTAACTTTTTAGCACGTAGTAACTTGCACTAATTTTCATTACTAATCATAGTGATCTGATTGGGTTTTTCTGGGTTTTTCCCAATCCTCGCAACAAATGTTGGATCATTTAATATTCCTATTTTGAACACCCCAGATATTAAATTAAATTTTTTACTTAAATATTTCATTTTTTAAATTTAAAATATATTTTTTAAGTTTTAATTTATATTAAAAATTGTAATTTTCTGGTCGACTGTTAATAGTTGACATTAAATGAATAAATAAATAAAAAATAAAGAAATAAGTAAGTAGAAATAATAAACTAAGTCTAAAGAAGGATGGTAGGGGTCTTCGGGGACAACTAAAGGACAAGCTTGTACTACAGTACTAGAAAAAAGATCCGATGCAAAAATAACGTCAACTAGACGATCATTACAGCTTTGAACCGGATTAATTTGAGAGAGAGACATCCCTAAGAGCGAATTGATAAATTCTTGAGACGTGGATAGTATCAAAACATTAGAAATCTCATACCAAATCACATCACAAAGTGATGTACGCATACTTTTTCTGGCAAGTGTATAGTAGCCGAGGTGTCATATGCTTTTTATGTACTCTAACTGGATTCCACATATAAGTTTACATACAAACAATTCCTTGCTTGTACTGACTGTATAAATTAAATTAAATTTATTATGCAGCGACGCAGCTATCAGCAATTGCTCGTAAGGTAACTAAAATATAGTACATACAAATAAATAAAAACATTGTCGCTCACACAACATACTCATTGTGTGGTGCACGGTGTACTGAATCCCACAGTAGGGCAAAGCTTGTCATAAAAGGCGACTAAATTATACGAGGATATTCCTCTTGGAGAAGAGGGCGGGTGATGGTGTCATAATCGTGACAATGGTCACCTTGATTAATTTCCAAGTCAGTTCGTGACCTCCGGAAGTAAACTAGGTATCCCCGAATAAGACCTTCATACTCATGGGCGACTAACAAGCATGCAAAGGCGATAAAGATGATGCTGTTATTTAGTTGGCAATGGTTACTCGATTCCTCACCAAAGCAGGTAAGGCAGCGCGTCACGTCCTGTGAACCCAACAGATGCCTAACAAACAGGAAAACACCACATGTCTCAGGGATTGAATACTGGAAGCCTTGTATATTGGATACTGGTTTGGTATCCAGTGAGAAAACTTTACAGTTCAGTATGCACTTAGGAGAACCGGTGAGTGACCAGGCAGAAGTCCGTTACAATCGAATGCGGGGACCTAAGCAAGGTAAATACCAAGGATATCTGCAAAGCCCTTAAAGCACAACTGCAAATATAATATTTACTGCTACATGCTTATCAAAAATCGGAGAACTAAAACTAAGTAATAAGTGTGGATATAGGTAGTTTAAGCCACTTACTACATTTAAAACAAGTCGCTAACAACAGAACTGATTGGTTAAGCGCTCTTTGGGGCATGGTGTAGCAAAAAGCCCAATGTTCAAGGTATGCGCATATTCGGATAAGTTGTAGTCAGTTTGGATAAAACTCGGCACTATACGCTGTACTACCAGGACGAAATATGCATAAAGTAAGATGTTTTGTTTTAAGGACCTTGCATTGTAAAGAATACCGACTATTCAGACTTTGCTACTAATTTCCCATTGGCAGGCGTGGTTAAGAGCATGCCATATAATGAAAAGGATGAGCAGCAATTCAATGAATGCAGTGACAATGGCTTATTAAGTGAAAAGCAACAGCAGTCAGGAAAAGAATTAGGAGCATAGTGTGGAACCCGTGCAGAAGCAGCTAATATATGTGCGCATTGCCCCAAGAAGACCAAGCATACTTCGGAACGGATTGCTAGGACGTCCAAAAAAGACATATAAGGCTTTAAGCGTATTGCATACTAAGGAGCTTTTAAAGCCGAAAACGTTCCGAAAGACAACGCAGATCAATTTATGTATGGTGTGCCTCAATAGCCGGCTGAGTGATGTTGTCTACATGAAGAAACCTGAAGGGTATATGGACACAGTACGTCCACTGCAGGTGTCGAAGCGGAAAGGAGTGAATCGCAAAATTGAGTACAGCGCATCATAGTATTTAATTTATTTCTCACCAAAACGAACCATGCATATAACATAATATATAAGGTGTTCTTTGTCTTATACTAATCTATGGTGATGATTTAGTTGTAGTGTGGGAGAAACAAGAGGAAATGGTAATGATCAAATAAAAAATTGCAATAAAGTGTTCGATAAGAGTCAGTTGCAAATGTTCCTGGGCATGCACATTGAGCGAGATGACGACACCACTAAACTTCCGATAATGCCGGACTGTAGCCACGCCGGATGCAGGTTTCCAAGTGGCATGTAACAGGGAAAATTGTGTTGCTCAAATTGTTGATGGGAATTGACGTTGCTGGCCTTGACGTATAGGCCAGACATCATCTATCATTCCGTTGTGAAGTTGGCAGAAAAGAATAAATAAACAAGGGAAACATGTCGCAGTTGTGAAGCGATATCTGGCAGGAACGATAGACATGAAGTTAAAGTATAAGCTATAGGTTAACTACTCAAAGGCTACGTGGACGCAGACTGATCCGGCGACATAAACAATCACAAACTGAAATTGTATTCTTCTAAGCAGGTGCCACCTAGGCGGAGTTTATGGCTATGTCTTTAGCGCCGAAGATTATTCATCGAATTAGGCTGTGAAGATACAGAATTATATACTATAGTGTTTGCCGACAATCATACTGCACAGAGCTTAGGTCTGTCAAGCAAGATCAACTTTATTATTATTATAATATACCCTACGTTTGCTTTGAGCGGTATAAGTAAGGTCAATGGGAGTGGATGAAATGTCAGTAACGGTGAGTAAGGGAATTTAAAAATTTTGATTTGTTACGAAGAATGTAGAATCACATGAAAAGCAAACTTATCTTTGATGAGATTTGGGTTCCGACTTATTCAAAGTTACTTGTTAGATTTAGTTTACTGTGTCAGATAGAGTTGCTTACAAGAACCGCAGCTCCTGCTGAATGGATATGTTTTAATATGTAGCCTGAAGACATATTGTAATTTATTTTTAAGTTTTATTGTAGTAGTTATTAAAATTTTTGGAAGTTAAGTTTTGTTTGATTCTTTAAAACCGGAAAGTCTAAAATTTAGCATTTATGCTAAATTTACAATAGCTACAGAACATACAGTAGAGTACGCTGTAGTGCGGGTATTTCCACAATTCGTCAAGCTTGTTTTGGTACAGCAGTAGTTGCCAGCTTGGTGGGGTGTACGGGTTTTTTTTTTACTATTTACTATTCCGCTGACGAATCCTTCATGTCAGCTTGCAGATACCATACGGCTGCCCTCCTGTTTCTATCTCCGGCTATCCGCTATCTCTAATGTGATCAGAAGATCATGTGCAGCAGCGGAAAGTCTGAGATTTATCGAAATGTGCTCTCCTAGAATACTAGCGTTTCTAGGTGACCAAATTTGAGGCACCTAAAATACTTATGGATCCCAACTTACTCCTTAGTCCTCACTAGCAGTTTTTGTTGGCATCTTTAAAGACAGTGTTTGAGTGTGCCCGAAGGCCGCACTTCATCTTCATCTGGATCCCTACATTCGACTGTGACCCTATGCAAACGGAATTCTGCCGGTCACCTAGTTGTATTCTAAAAACGTACTTAGCGCCGAAGTATCCTCACCAGATTTATTCAGTTGGAGTAGGAGCTCTACTATTTGTGTTGTCCCAACCTTAGTAACCGCCTACCATAAACCTGATTTGTCTAACTTGAATTTTCCCTAAATCTACGAAATGCTTTTCTTGTGTTTTTTTTTAATATTACTATGGCGTTAGATCTCGGATGTCCGGCCAGCTCTTACTCCGGGTCAGCATCCATCTGCTCACTACTCTAATGGTCTTATTAGAATTTACCACTACAACGATTAGAGAAATACTCCAGTTACTCAGAGTCGTACTTCGTGAAACTTTAACTTTCCTAGGACTGGTATTAACACCGGTCCCTGTGGATACCTTCCTTGACCATTTATCGCCAAGGGCCATTTTTAAAATTGTATTTTAATACTTTGTCGGGTAGATATTTTTATTTCATTCCATAGCGGTAAATTGGAGGTTCGATCCGTCCAATGGCTTCTTGAATGAAATCCCAGCATAAAGAATAAAACGCAATTCAAATATCCAAAGTTACAACGACATTAGACGAGAGGTGCGAATTGACTCATAATTTTCTCTGTGACCACATTGTTTGAGGTATCCCAGGAGTTAAAATCAGCCATGTTACATATTAGATGAAAACAGGTGTTTTTACTTATTTTTAGGCTAACTTTAAAGGCCACTTGACTTGATATCGATGGACGGTCGATCGCAAGTTCTCTCTTGGTCTTAAGCTGGGTTTCCGAAGCTTGCTCAGGCCTCCAGTAGCTTGCTTTGTTTACGCTTTGGCATTGCATACAATTGCCTACTATCTATAAAACTGCTTGGCCGTATCATCGGAAGACGCCGTGTTCCACACGATTTGATCCAGAGTCTGCGAAGTTTTTTTTATTAAAGCAGTTATATTTCCATTTGGGACCAGTTGCTTTAGGCAACGACTGGTTCTTTGTTTTTCCACAAGCAACTTAGAAATAGATCACTAAAAGTAAACACATTTCTGACTGTACCTATGAATTGAGCTACTGATTAGGGTTCGGTCAATGACTAATCCTTTTCGGGCTTTACAATTTGGTATGAGTCTCCCAGTGATAAGAAAACTTCCAAAGGACAGGTTTCCTCAGCATTCATTATGTTGCTTTACCAGCACGTGTTTCCTCCAAAGTTTCCTCTAGAATATTTTAAAACGTGGCAGCTGAATAAGCTAACATTTCTTATATATTATATATCACATGTGCACCCACAATTTCTACTTCCTACCGAGGTGCCATACCTACTTTAGAAAAAAATCAACTGATTATTGCCAAGTTAATGACAGTGTCATGCGGCCTAGAGGGCGCGTCTCCAAATAGATATCCGTATGCAGTTTATTCTCTTCTTTCGACAAACCAAAATTCGTAAAAACAAGTATCACACCTTACCGTGCTAGGTCTGGATCCCTTATTCGGGGGATATCTGGTTTACTTCCAGAGATCACGATCTGCTTTAACGGTCTTGAAAGTGAATCAAGCTTAATATTGCCAGGCTTATAACAGCATCTTCCGCTCTATTAAAAGCTCATCTCCGAGAATAACATCCCTGTATCATTAAGTCACCTTCTACGACAAGCTATCTTGTGGTGGTATTCAGCACACCGCGCACAACATAGTGAGTGTGACTGTGTATGTATATGTGTAGAGTTTAGTTTGAGTGTTTCTTACGACAGATTATAACTGGGCTAAGGAAAAATCGTATTCAGCCTAGCTTAACTGCAAAATTCCTACTGAAGTACTTATAATAATTGTTTGTGGGTCGCAATTGGTTTGTGACAATTTCTTCCATCAAGTTTCTCTATTTGTTAGAGATTTCTCTATTTGCTTGAGATTAACTAAGTGAATGATGTTTGTTGATTTACACTTAAATTATCTTGTTACACACCTGAGTGTAGTTAATTTGGAGGTTTATTTTATGTTCCCCCATGCATGTGTTTGCTATTGTAGTAACCAGCTTCGACAAATCCCTCTGCTAGATTGCAAAGTTTTCTTCATTGAAGAGGGAGCTTTCATTTACGATCTCAGCGCGGTAGTGAGAGCATTGCGAGAGGTAGTTTTTAAAGGAACTGAATAGCAAATTAGAAAACGTAGAAAACGTAACAAAAAATTTGTGACTACCATCAAAAACAACAAAACTATCTGCATTATTACTATCAATATTTTCACTTTCTCCACGTAGATTTCGCACATTTCTCGAATTGGTCTCTTCAAGCATCGCCAACCACTACAAACACTTTTAAAATCTGGCGAAGTCGTTCTATTATAAAAACTCTAGTGTCTGAATCTTTACGAGTGATAGAAAATGTACCAAAACAAATAAAATAGGGATAATAATATAAGGGAATGATTTTTAAGCAACCACTTTTAATCCTGATTAGTTAAATTATATGTACGTTAAAAGGATGGCAGCGCTGGACAGTGCTGTTAGCAGTAGGCTAACCGCTGTTAAAGCTATCAGACTGTACGTCTGGTGTAAGAAAGTCAAAAGAGGAAGTTGGCAGCAGAAAGTTGTGAGAGCAAGTCGTAAAGAGCAACTACAGTTGTTAACATAAAGCATTAATCATTAATCACTAATTATTCATAAATCATTTAATATGTAACTTAATAAGTAACTGAATATATAATTATTCACATTTGGGGCTCGTCCAAATTAAGTATGGTTCGTCCAAATCAAAAACAGTTCATCGGAAAAATTAAATAAAACAGTTGATCAAAAGTATAGCTCGTTTATACAAAAAAGTTGTCGGTGCTATTACGCAGTTGAAAAGGGGCGATCCAAAGGGTACACTTATGAAGAAGCAGACAGCACGCGCCAAAGAAGCTTCCAGGATTTTCGGACAGACGCCGATATAAGGAACATATAAGGAACGATCGGAATTCACTGAAGTGCAAACGAGACAACCATATATACGATCGATTTACCAGAAGAAAATGCAAGGCGAAAGAAAAAAAAGCACAAGTGTACAAATGTCGTTGCCTAGTAATGTAAGCATGCCGAAGGTTCAGAATGAAGAAGAAGAAGCAGGTTTCGATGTTTCACAACTCAACAATAAAGTAGTTGAAACTAATTTTATGTTGAAGCAGATGATGCAATTATTAACTCTCAAAATTCAAGCAGATGAGGTTGATAAAAATGACTCAAAATTAGTGGAGCAAAATTTTTCGAAGATAATTCCGGATTTTAATGACAAAAGTATTCCAGTTGAGCAGTGGCTCACTAATTTCCAGCTGAACGCCGATGCCTCTGGATTGAACGACAAGCAGAAATATGTGCAGGCACGTGCCAAAATGACGCAAACGGCAAAATTGTTCTTGGATGCTATAGCGATCTACGACTATGAAGAACTGCGACGCTCCTTAATATGTGTGTAGTGCTGATGTGCATGGCCGATCGAGTAAAGAAAACTGAGGAAAGCTTTCATGAGTTTATCCTGCAAATGAAGAGCATAGCAGTACGCGATACTATTGACACGGAGTCGGTTATTCGATACATTGTGCGTGGATTAAACCAGAAGTCAGATTTTAAATAGTTGGATCTGATAATACCATAAATTATGAAAAAAAGGGCTACCAATCCAATCGCATAGCTGCGCAGAAGGAAGAACATCAACAAAAGCAGCAATCAAGTAAGAAGATGCATTGCTTCAACTGTACAACTGGTACGAAATGTTTTAACTGCAATGAAAGTGGGTACATGGCAAAAAACTGCCCGAAGAATCATGCAATTAGCGTTGTATACAAACAAAAAAGGTTGAAGTCGTTCAGGATTAGCCACGTGGAAGGAAAGGGACTGGTCCACACAGGCGCAGATGTCACGCGTTTGAAGAAGTCTGTGTTCGACAAAATTCAAAACGCCGTGTTGCAGAGAAATGAATCCATATTGCGTAGCCTGGGCAGCAAGGTGACACATCCACTGGGTCACTATACTGCAGATGTAATAATTGACGGCATGACTGTTGAGCAGAAGTTTCTGGTTGTGGCAAATCAGGCTATAGAATGTGACGCGTTGCTGGGATATGATTTCTTGAGCAAGTTTAAATTCACGTCAAATGGCTGCTGGCTTTCACTTTTCTCCTCTGCAGGAGGAGAAAACGCACAGCATGAATGAGCTAAGTATATACAACGTTGTTGAAACAAATACTGATGCTGATAATCCATCGCAATTTAAACACGTGGTGCAGGACATGATCGAGAGATACAAGCCAGTTGAAACAGTTACCAAATGTCCAGTCAAGCTGAAAATTGTGCCAGATGGAAGTAGCGGCCCTTATCAGGAAGTTAGCAAGCGAATACCTTGGACCTTACGAGGTAACAGAAGTTAAGCGCAATGGGCGCTACAATATCGGGAAGGCTGCAGATGTTGAAGGACCGCTATGACCGGTATGCAGTTGAAGAGCCATGGTCATTGGGGCCCGATGAATAAATCAGGATGGTCGAATGTAAAAAGGATGGCAGCGCTGGACAGCGTTGTTAGCAGCAGGCTAACAGCTGTTATTGCTAGCAGACTCAAAGAGGATGTTGCCAGCAGAAAGTTGTAAGAGCAAGTCGTAAAGAGAAACTACAGTTGTTAACATTAAGCATTATTCATTAATCCCTAATTATTCATAAACCATCATATAATACAAAATTTAATAAATTACTGAATATATAATTATTCATATGTATATGTATATGTACAGGGCAGGCTATTTAAGTTGGAAGCATCAGGCAAACCTGTAACATTTGACAGCGCTGCGAGATCGTCAAATGTCATATCGAAAAAAGGCGATTTTGACTGGCCACCTAAGTCACTAGATTTGACGCCACCAGACTTTCTTTTGGGGCTATTTGAAATCCAAGGTATACGTTAGCAAGCCAAGGACATTAGCTCAACTCAGAACCAACATACGCCGCGAAATCAGAGCCATATCGGCCGGTACATTGGCAAAAGTGATGGAAAATGCCGAAAAAGGGCACATTTCGAAGCCAAAGCTAATAGCAGCCATTTATGCAATATCACTTTCAAAAACTAATTCAAACATTTTTCACACTATAATAAATGATTTTTACTTGAACAAATGCATATGTATGTGTATATGTATATGTATATGTATATGTATATGTATATGTATATGTATATGTATATGTATATGTATATGTATATGTATATGTATATGTATATGTATATGTATATGTATATGTATATGTATATGTATATGTATATGTATATGTATATGTATATGTATATGTATATGTATATGTATATGTATATGTATATGTATATGTATATGTATATGTATATGTATATGTATATGTATATGTATATGTATATGTATATGTATATGTATATGTATATGTATATGTATATGTATATGTATATGTATATGTATATGTATATGTATATGTATATGTATATGTATATGTATATGTATATGTATATGTATATGTATATCTATATCTATATGTATATGTATATGTATATGTATATGTATATGTATATGTATATGTATATGTATATGTATATGTATATGTATATCTATATCTATATCTATATGTATATCTATATCTATATGTATATACTATATATACTATACATAATCTATATGTATATCTATATCTATATGTATATACTATATATACTATACATAATCTATATGTATACTATACATGCACGGATATATGTGAATATGAATATAAAATTGAGTATGTATATACATATTACAGTGTCTTGCATAAGTTCTCTGTCGGTTAACGGTTGCACCTCATATTCTTACCTGATCATGTATATTCATGAGCTTTTTGTATAAATAATATAATTAGGACCTCATTGCCACAAATAAAAAATGTCTTATACGATAGTAATATACGGTACGCAGCACTGATTTATAAAAGTTCAGTACATTTATATTTATATTAAATAATTAAAGAGCGCGGGCAATGAAAAACAATTGCATTTTATCAAGAAACAATTGTTTCTTTTGCGTACAATGAGTTTATACCTATCAGCACCAAAATTTTAGCCTACAGGATGTGGGCAGTTCATAAAAAATCGTTCTTATGCAGATATTATATTTTATAAATAATAATAATAATAATAATAATGCTTTTGACTTAATGATACTGTGACTTTAATTGCTATATATAAACTTTTACTATCCTATTCTATACATTTCGGTATGGAGGCGGTTAACTGTTATATTGGACGTAGGTTAAACTTTCAAACAAATTAGATGTATAACTTCTTACAGTGTAAGTCATAAAAAACACAAAACGTTATTTGCAGGATTACAAAAATGTATGTGAGTTCACAGGCATATTCGATCAATTAGCTTTGTAATACAAGTAATTGTTTAAAAAAAAAAAAAAGCGAGCCCTTTTAAGCGATATGTAGTGGTCGAGGGTGCAGCGCATCCGAATCTTATATTCATAACGAAAAATTTCATTGACTAGTACAGTGTTGTAAAGTAATTTTTTCAAAAACAAACGTCAAAAATAAAAACTGATAAGAAAAGAAAATTGGACCAACAAAGAGAGTCTAATTACTGGACCCACGCAATCTTATATAGGAATTACACCAATGAGAAAATACACATTCCTGGACCTAAGTATCTAATTATAAAGCGCAATAGCAACAACGATGAAACACTAGCATATGTCTAACCATTCATTATCAATAAAAATGGTACACAACCTTTTCGGACACAGATTCCTGCTCCGAACAATACGAGATGGATATACAGCACCGTAGCGGAAAGCAGCATGACAACGCTGACGCTTTATCGCGGCGCACCTGCGGAGAATGTCATCACTGCGAAAAGGCCGAAGGACGTTTCCATCAGCTAGGTGTTATGTATATGCAAATCAAGGCAATGGATTACGCCCAGCGGAAAATGGACGATCCTACGCTGGCCCCTATCTTCGAGTGGCTTAAAACCGGAGATCGGCCACCCAAAGCCGCCATCCGGCACGAGAGTCCCGAGACGAAAGCCTATTGGCACTTGTTCAACCACATTCACGTGAATTACGGCGTATTAAAAACCCGGAACAAGGAAGGTAGAGCGGTAGCTATAGTGCCACGCAATCTACAGGAGGAAATCTGTGCATAAAACCTCTACCGATGGGCATTTCGGAGTGAAGAAGACACTGAGTAAACTGAAATAGCACTGTACCGTGGCAATCGGTACATCGCTGTTGTCATGTGCTACTTCACCAAGTGGCCGGAATGTATCGCGATCAGACGGCGGAAACGGTAGCAAGAGCACGAGTTCTTCAGCCGTTTTGGTATACCATTCACACTTTACTCCGATCACGGTCGGAATTTTGAATCGGAAGTGTTCCGAACGCGTTAACAAATCCTTGAAGTAGAGAAGACACGCACTAACTAGTTGCATCCCCAGTCTGACGGAATGGTTTAGCGTTTTAACCGCACGCTACTGGCAAACAGATTGGCTTGGAACGGAGATCGCTACCCGGCGCCACTCGGACTTGGTCTATGAGGTGCGTCTGCACGGCAAAAGGACGACTGGGACGGTTTATGTCAATCGCCTTGCCCCCTAGCAAAGATCGGCTCCGGAAAATCTCGGCCAGGAGTCTCGAGTCTCGGAGGGGGTAACGTAACGAACTTATATTCGCCCGCCCACGATCGCGAGCAACAATGCGTATCGGCAGGCCTCTTTGCTCCCGCGCAGTGAATGCCAAATAAAGTGCATTCACTCTTCCTCTTCACACTGCACTTTTTTTTGCTTATTCTATTATTAATTTATTAATTAATTAATTACTTTTGTACTGTCCTGTATGTCACAAGTAGAAATGAAACTCGACGGAATTCGTTAACTAAAATATACGCGAAGCCTGCTCATTTATTAGTGACCCTGGAAAAGAAAGAGGGTGGTGTTGTTCCTACACCTAGCCGCGCTAACAAAAATGTGCAACCGCTCGGATGACTTAGCGAAGAGCCCACTGCGCTAGATAAAACTCGCTACAGTATTTTCGCGCTCTATTCAAATGAACATTTTCTGTTTCCTGCTTACTCCTAATATTCTTTAAAACTGTGTTTCTGTTTTATTTTTCCTTTCCGCGCTCTTTGTAGTTTTATCAAACCTGCCTGTAAGTTTTTATTTACATTTTTCTTTCTGGCGTCTTATTATTTATTTATTATTTTTTTTATTTATTTAATGTCAACAATTAACAGTCGACCAAAATTTGAAAGTAACAATACAATTTTTAATATAAATTAAAACTGAAAAAATATAATTTAAATTTAAAATAAAGTATTTGAGTAAGAAATTTAAGTTAATATCTGGGGTGTTCAAAATGAGATTATTAAATGATCCAACATTTGTTGCGAGGATTGGGAAAAACCCAGAAAAACCCAAGTTACTACGTGCTAAAAAGTTAAGGATATGGCTTTTAATCGTATCAAAAGAGGACTCAGAGTTGAAGACTCGAAAAAGTCTGTTATAGTCAACACAGAGAACTCGAAAAGGTTCATTCAGAGAGTAGTTAGTATTACAAGTATTTAGAGAACGTGGTGTGAAGTTACGAGTACGTCTCAAAGGTACAGAAAAGTTAATTTGGCTCAATAGCAGAGATGAGTAAATTTTGCCAATTATTAATTTATGTCTTTTCAGTATTTGTTTTTAATTTCGCCTCTAGTGCTTCACCTAACGCGGCGTCTGTGCTGTGTTGTTCGACTGTAATACTTTACCATCTTATTCGCTTTCGTGCTGTGAGATTTAATTTCTCTCACGCATTTTTCTATTTGTAAACTTTGTTGTTTATTACTTACATTTTTATTTGACTCATTTTGAGTAAATCTTAACTTTCTGTTGTACTCCCACTTACTTACTCACTTAATTATTTAATAACACTTCAATAGTATGTCTTGCTGTTTCAAGATCAGTTCAATCAGATTGTCTGAGTCTGTTCAACCGCAACTAATTATTGTAGGTTGTGCGACAATATGATGCATTCTGAGTGTGTCGGTTTATCTGGGCGTGATTGTGATAAAATCAATAAAAAATAAAAATAAAAACAGCTAAACGACAGTCAAGCGAATTGCTTAGTCAATTCAAATTTGAGCCACGTCGTACAGAAGTAGCGGAACTTTTAATCGTGGCCGTGTCTATTCCTCGTTCCTCTTTTCCCACCCTTAATTCCGCACCTAACATATTAGATGTTTCCTCTAAACTTTCTCTACCTCCTTCTTCTAGTAATTTTCCCAAATTCTCTGGGCTACTTACGCCAGTTAAGGCACCCACAGCTCCAGTAGGTGATCCACTACCATCTACTGGCACCGTGGCGAAAGCCACTCGACGTAAAAATAAGAATTCCCCTATCATTCTAGCATTCTCCACCCTAGCATTCTCTTACCTCAATAGTAAGTCCTCCTACAATACTTGCTACTTTCCATCCAGAGCAATGACCTCGTAGGAAAGTTTTTGTTTCAAGACTATCTGCTGACACAATTTGCAGATCAATAGTTTTATATATAGCTAGCAGATCTTCTGCTAATGTATCTGTTACTAAATTTAACTTTTCTGCTCCTAGAGAAACTTCATCATTTAAAATTAATGATTCTTCAGATTTATTTAATACTATCTGCAATACTAATTTCTGGCCTCCTCACATGATTATCCATGAGTTTAAGCCAAAAAATGAACGCAGCGTCCACCTGTATCACTACTTACTATGTTACCTTCAAGCAATGTCTCAAAAACCTGAGATATTTGTCTGAGAATATTACTATTCAATATCTGTATGCTAGAGGTCTTCTTTCAAAACTCCAAAAGCTATATCTTTATAGTTCTTCATTTGAGTCCGATATTGTCGCTTTTTATGAGACATGGTTAAACATTACCACATCTGATTGTGAAATTTTGTCAATTAATTTTACAATATTTAGACACGACCGGTTAACTCACCGTTGCTCAAATTTGCTGTAAAAGTAACTGCTCCATCATCTGCTCTTTTTTCATCTGTTCCTATATTCTTCCTGCTTCTGATATACAAGTTAACATGCAACATTTAAACTGTATTAACGAAGTATCTTCTGTAGCGCGTGACAATGAGCAATTTGTTGTGTTGGATGATTTAAACTTGCCTGCAATATCTTGGCAATTTTTCAGATGCGCAAATTATCTTATTACCTTCTTTCAGCATGACTTTTTATATTGTATATTTGATATTGCTCTTTACCAATTAAATTCAATTTCTAACAACCTAAATATAATCTTAGATCTTGTTTTTATAAACTACGATTACTCTAAACTCGTATTACTCTAATACTTCTATCTCCAGGTCAAATCCTTTAACTCTGCCTGAAGATCCTTATCAGCATACTTTAGAAATCTCGCTCTATGTATCTAACCAATCCATCTTACCTTCGCCTATTCCTACTGCTTTCTAAAGGTAACTTTACTTTGCTAAATCATTTGATCCTTGCAACTGATTGGTCCTTGCTTGACAACGCTGGTTACACTGATATCACCCTGAAATACGTAACTCTTTATTAGATATCTGCATTCATAACTCTTATTGTAAATCAAGTTCTCAAAGATACCTGGACTTACAGCCAGGCTCTCTAAATTTGAAAAATATTAAGTCAAAGTGTTATAAAAAGTTTAAGATGTCTGGTTCTAATCTAGACTTATCTAAATATTCTATCCTTAAATTTAACTCCTTTCTGCTTACCTCTCAATGTTACACAGAATAATTCGCCTGATGTAAAAATCATCTTTCCAGTTATCCAAAACTCTTCTCCTCCTTCGTAAACTCTAGGCGTAAATCTACACGCCTCCCATCTTCTTTATTTTTGGGCAATGACTTAGCTGGTGCCTACTTTGCCAAATATTTTCAATTCACTAATTCAACTTTTCCTGATACTAATAATCTCTATCCCTATAGCCTTCATCTAACTCTATTTGCGCTCCCTACTCTCTGCTATAAAATCTGTAAAATTTTCTCAGTCACCAGGGCCCGATAATATTCCAGGCTGTGTCTTAAAAGAGTGTAGCACTTCTTTACTTCAACCTCTTCTTAAACTTTTTAATCTATTACTTACCACCGGAGTCTTCCCATCTCTTTGGAAGGACTCATTTATCATACCACTCCATAAAAAAAAGGTGGTAAGCCTGATAACTCCAATGACAGAGGTATTGCAAATTTATATTCCATAACTGTTTGAAAATATCATTACGACAACTGCAACATCTCTGTAAATCTGTTATTTCTTCTTTCCAACATGGCTTTGATAAGAGTCGGTCTACTACGACCAACCTGTTCGAATTCTCATCTCTTATTCACGATGCGTTCCAACAGAAAATGCAAGCTGACGTCATTTACACTGACTTCAGTAAGGCATTTAACTCTGTACATCATGATCTATTACTTTTTAAACTCCGTTGTATTGTGTTCTCTCCCTCTTTTCTACCTTGGATTTCTTCTTACCTTATCTTCCTCTAAAATGCTTTATGTGCATATTTATGACTTTTAGCCTGTTGAAGCCACACTATGGTACAAATACCATTGGTAACCTTCCTTTAGAACGTATATTTACTGTTAAAGCTTTAGGTGTTCTTCTCGATTCTAAGCTCAATTTATAATTTGCATCTATTGTCAATGTTGCCAAAGGCGTTCTAGGCTTCATTAGGCGTTGGTCGAAAGAATTTAACGATCCTTTCACCATGAAATAACTTTTCGTTTCACTAGTACGTCCTATTCTCGAGTACTGCTCATGTGTATGGTCCCCTCAATATAAAAATAATGAGGCCCGTAAGACTGGACTGACTCTACCAGAAGCAATTTCTTCTCTTTGCCATGGTTTCAATTGGGATCCCAATCTTTGATTGAACCCGTACTCTAGTAGACTCTAACTTTTAAATCTTTCCTCTTTAACTTATCCTAGAACAACTTTAGCTGTTTTATTTATTCAAAAATAAATAAACAGAAACATAGATGGTTTTACTCATTTAGGCCACCTTAATTTCTCTATTCCTTGTAGACCTACGAGGAACTATCTTCCTCTATACCTTTCTATATGCACCACTGATTATGCCTTGCACAATTCATTTCGCACTTTATGTTCACTTTACAACACTAATTTTCATGCTTTTTCTTCTGAATATTCTCTTCGTTCAATCAAACTTTCACTTTTCTATCACCTTCGGTGACACCTATTGTATCTACTAACACTAATGTTTATTGTTCTCATTGGTACCCTTGATCTTTTTTACTTTTTAATTTTCAGTTTGCTTTTAAAATTCATCTCTAAATTAAATTAAATAAAATTAAATAAAATAAATAAAAATTAAACTCCCAGCATCGTGCGATGGTTAATTAAGTAAGAGATGGGAGGTTAATTAGTAGCACTCTACTGCGGTAAGAAGGCAAATGGCTACTACAAATGGACCACACTTAAAGCCACGAAGAGCAAAAGAAGAAACTTCTTCTATACACACTCAATTATGTCCTGGTGTACCGAATATTTAGAAGACCACACACAAGATCCGTGTTCCAGAATAGGCTGAACAAGAGAAGTATAGAGTGGAAGTGATCACTTTCCATTCCTATTTATTTTTACTAATTACTAGGCCACTGTTTAAAATCAACCAACCTGATTGGTTGCAATTTAAAAAAATTACACATAAAATCATCATAAATACACAATCCGAATTGGCAATAACACGAACAAAAAAATTCCAAAAATGGCAAAACCATCTTGTAAAATTCTTATTATAGTATTCCACAAAATCCCTTAAATACAAAGTCCCCTGGTGGACAAAAAATCTAGCGCTGCTTAGAGACAACAAATTCAGTACTTGGTGAGCATTACACAAGAAAACATCATAAATTAAAGGAAAGCAAACACACTGTTTCGAAGAGTTCTCAAACTTAAAAAAAAAAACAATCTGCCATAGAACTTACATCAGAAACTAAGTCGTTTACGCCAACATCGAAAATTTGGTCAAACATCAGAAGAATTATACATTGCATAAATAATCCCACAGACAATCAAAAATCAACCTACCAAACTTCAGTTTGATCAAAACATACCCTTATCCGAACTACTGTGCATTCTAAACTACTTAAGGGTACAACCCTTGGCTAAATTAGAATATCTTACGCTTACATATACAATACAGTCAAACACAGAATACTAAAACTATACAATAATATTTTCAACATATAGCTGTCGCAAACATACAAAACAAATTTAACAATCCTGCAAAATTGAAAGCCGTACTTTCCGTACTTTACATTACGTATATCCTATGTATAAGTGAGGGGAATCGGTATGTGCACTTATGCTGTAGTCGGTCAGCGTGAGAACGCATTTGATATATCCAGCGCATGTATGGGTGATCACATTTCAAGCGCACTTGAATGAATTAATATGTTTAATGTAAACACTGTGACAAAGTACCACGGTGTGTTAATTGTATAATTAGATAGCAAATCTCCCTCCTTTTGCAAAATAACGGTGTACTATGTAGTTATTTTAGTATGAATGAATGTATTATATTACTTTAATATAAGAACTAATATGTATTAAAATATGTAACATTTTTTCTTTTGTGTTTTGTTTTTATGTTCATAATTTTTTTTTCGTGAATTTAAAATTTCTAACTTACACTTATGTACTTATTGTGTTTTATTATTATAATTTGAAATTATTATATTATCTTTTTCTTCTATGCCTACTACCTAATAGGACCCCGTATATATAAAATCTTATTTATGTCCTATTTCATTTTTTAATAGAGCCGTATCTCCTATTGATATTTTTAGTTTTTAAATCATATGTTTTCTGATTTTTTCATTTATGCTCTTCAAGCATCTTCCTTGCTCTTTTATGTTATGCTTCTTCTAATCTAAATTTTCTTTCCTTAGCGTAGTCTTCTATGTTATTCGATGTTATCTATAAATTGTTAAATATAATTTATATAATAAATTGTTTTGGTAAATTATTTTTTTTCCAAATACTAGCTCATATGGACAATAAATATGTGCCATAGAGAGGGTCGTGTTGAAACAATAAACGAAATATTGAAGCCATACGTCCCAATCAGCTTTATTAACTGATATGTTAATTATTGAATTATTATATTCTGTTCCCATGTCCGTTATGAACGTCTTCATTGGATCGTACTTCATTGGACCGTACTTTTCAGAATAAAAGATTCAAATATAGCTCTAGCGACAGTAGTCTCACTTTTATTTGCGATTGGTACAGCAACAGGATATTTAGTTAAGTCACATACCATTCATAATAAATTATCTATTTTATTACGGTGCGTTGAGTAAACACGATACAACATGTTGTTCCACCTAAAAATCTATGTGGCATATATTTTATATATGTACAAGTATACACATATATGCAAGTTTAACGCAAGCTTAAACATTCTGCAAAGGGGCGGCAAAGTAACCTTAACCTGCAGTTTTATTTTTATGCTTTATTTTCTAATGATGTATATTATTATTATTATAATTATTATTAAGGCTACTCCTAAAGAAGCATGTCCAGGTATATAATGAAAATTTAAGCCTTTTAATTCAATATGCATGTCCTTCAAATTTTTTATATCCTTTTTTAAATGATCTATTTTTGCCGAATGATTGACTGGAGATAACTTTACTGGCTCCCATATTATTTTTGGGCTTGCATTTACTTCTCCTAAGTGTAATGAAGATAATACTTCTTGGTTTTCTGAGTGAATATTGTGATGAGCTACTAATATTCTGTCATCGGATCTAGCTGTACAATCTGACTTAATGTTCAGAATTCCCTGCTCAATTAGTTCTATTTGCGCGCTAGCACATTAAATTCTTATTTTGGAACTGTTTGGTATGTTCTTCAATTGACCATGTTTTATACACGCAATTTGCATATCTATTTGGTTTAAATGGCTTGAATTTGCAAGTATTGTCATTTGCACTTCTCCATGGCCAACTTCCTTTGCAGTTTGCCATTTATTACATCTATTTAATGATGATTCAGCTATCAGATGATAAGAGTCTATTACAAAATTGTACACTGAGTACTCTGAGCTTAACTGAGTTATTATCATTTAATCATCATTTATAATTGGTACAGGAATAATTCTGTATAATTTGAATGGATGTCTACAAAATAATGGGATCTTAGCGATTATAATTAATTTCTCATCACTGAATATTCATTTTGCTGTAAGTAATGTATAAATTTCTTTCAGCTTTGTACAAGTTACTTTTTCTGGTAATAGTAATGTTTCTGATGAACTCTATTTTATCTTAGAAATCTCAACCTTTAATTGACTTGGCTTTAAGATATTTGGATTTAGTCTACCATGATTAATGAGTAGACTGCTAACTCCAGGATAAATTTTTTCACATTCATCTAATAACGAGGCTAGCTGCTTAGTAATCATAAAAAATTTAAATGATTTTCTATACGCATAGTAGTTATTTTTAATGAGTTCTGTTATATTCTCGACTTTTTTGTTCATACTTTTAAGATTTGTATTTATACCCTTAGTAGTTTTTTTTTTAGAATATTTACTGTAGAATGTACTACTGAGGTTTGTGCTTGAACTAGATTCTTTATACTATGCTGATTATCTAATAACTTTCTCATATTTTTTTCCATTATTTCCCTACCTTCTGTATCCATTGCACCATAAGGAGCCCATAAATTAAAAAAAAACGCGTTTTTTTTTAGGCTTGTTAACATAAAATACTTGTTATTCTCTTGTAATTCTATTATTTGACGTTGTGTGTTACCTAGGACTAGGTTGCATTCATTCTCAAAGTTATGAAGTATTTCGCAAGCGATTCTCATTTTCTTTATAATTTCTTTGCCCTTTTTTAACATTTCGAAATACGGGTCCATGTTGTAAAACACAACTAGATCCTGAGATGAGGTAATAACATATCTCAACTTCGCCCATTGGGTCTAAATATATTTATTTAAGTCAACTTAAAGCAGCTGATTACAAAATTAAATTTAAAACAAATTAAGTATTAAAAATATAAAATTAAAATAGGAGTTCAAACAAATTTAACTTAAATCTAAATCTGGTGAATAAAAAATAAGAAAAATCGATCCAACATTTGTTGCAAGGATTGGAAACCCAGTAGAACCCAATCGGATCAATATATAAGTATGTTAGTGTAGAATAAAGGTGTATTAGAATATTGACAATATACTAAAACTTACGTACATACTATTAGGAGCAATGGTATATAGAAGCATAGTATATTAAGTATTAATGTATAAGAGAATTAGTAAATAGCTTACACTGTTACTAATTAATATACTATTAGAAGTGATAGTATATAAAAGTAGCAGTATAATGAAGAAATAAGAGGAAGTAAGATAAATTGAAGAAATGTAGCTAGAAAGGAGGTTGATAGTTTCTACTAAGATATAAGAAAAGAGAAGATTTTAAAGAAAAAAGAAAAGATGCATTTGAGATCACGTTGTGTAGATTATTATAATCAACACATAAAGCGTGGAAAAAGCTGTGTAATGCATAATCTGTTGTGCATGTTGGAAGGGATAATTGGATATAGTTCCTAGTAAAACGAGGAGGAAAAGAAAAACTTAGACGACCTAAAGGGAAGGCATATATACATGTATATTGCCTATAATCAGTTTATGTAGAAAAACAGCATAAAAAAGTTTTTCTACGATTAAATAGTGAAGGAAGATTAAGAAGAAGAAGCCTACTGGAGTATGACGGTAGACGAAGATTAGGGTCTCAGTTTAGTCCACATAAAGCGAACAGCGCGAATTGCTTTTGAACGGATTCAATTCGATGGGTAGCACTATACTGAGGGCACCAGACGCACGGACAGTATTCCAGAATCGGCCGAACAAGAGAAATGTAAAGGATTTTTGTGGTAAAAGGATCATTGAATTCCTCTGACCAACGTTTAATAAATCCAAGTGCTCCCTTGGCTTCATTCGTGATAGAAGAGATATGCAAATTAAAATTCAATTTTCAGTCAAATAAGACACCCAAGTCTTTAACCGTAGATATACGTTGCAATGGAATATTGTCAATCGTATAGGAGCCTAAAGAGGGTCTAACGCGACTAAATGTCATAAACATACACTTTACAATTAAGATGCAACTGATTGGTCAAACACCAGCGTTGCAAAGCACTCAAATCCTCTCGCAAAAAGTTTTGAGTGGGATCAGTGTATGAACAGATAAGCTTAACATCATCTGCATACATGAGACAATGGGAATGAGAAAGGGTGGTAGGTAAATCATTAATAAAAAGATGGAATAAAAGGGGTCCTAAATGACTACTTTGAGGTACACCAGAGATGACAGAAATTAGCCTCGAAGTAGAAAACCTCAGTAACACTCTTTGGGTTTTATCTTTCAAATACGATGAAATCCAATATAATAAGGAGGGTGGGAAACCTATGCAATCGAGTTTAAAGATAAGAAGATTATGATTGACAGTCTTTTTGACTGACTTCTTTTTTTAAATACATCATTTACCAAAGTGGTGAATTCCAGTAAATTGGTCACGGTGGAACGACCTTGGACAAAGCCATGTTGGGCAAGAGATATAATTGATTTACAGCAATGCTGTAAAGTAGAAACAAGAATCTTTTCAAACAATTTAGGAATTGCAGATAGCTTTGCGATGCCTCTGTAGTTTGAAATGTCAGACTTGCTACCATTCTTATGGAGTGGGATTAGATATGAATCTTTCCAACGAACAGGGAACCTAGTGGATTCAAGAGATAGAGTAAAGAGCTTAAGCAACGGTTCAGCCAGAGAAGAGCAGCACTCCTTAAGGACACAACTAGAAATGTTGTCAGGCCCAGGAGAGAAAGAAGCTTTTAAATAATTAATATAAGAGGTTAGAGAGTCACAAGATATAGTAGGAGTGAATTGAAGATTTTCTTTTCAAATTTACAAAATTAAAAAACTGCTTAGGATCGCGAGAAATTTGTATTTTGCAACGAGCAAGATAATTCTCGTAACATAAAGTATTAAGAAGTACAATGTTAGACTTGGCTACAGAATATTTGTACCAGTCAACACTAGATCGAGATTTCTTTAATTTTTTGAAAAGTTTGGACTTTATGTTTTTTAAAATGCACAATCTACGTGAAAACCAAGGGGGCTTTGCTGAGCGAATTGACGGGGTATAGGTAGGAATACACTAATCTAAGAGTGTATTTAAGGTCTTATAAAAAAACTGAGAGCAACATCAATGTCAGTCGCATTATTTAGATATGACCAATCAGTTGCAAGAATACATTCATTCAGCAAGCGATAATTTTCTTGCGAAAGCAACGGCGTGGCAATTGTTAGCGTGCCAATGTCAAATTATGCAACATAGGAAGTGAAATAAAAATTTCAATAGCCGGATGATGTTTATCCTCAGGGGCTGTATTAGGTGACTCAGGGAGAACTAAACCACTACCACTACCACTACCACTACCACTACCACTACCACTACCACTACCACTACCACTACCACTACCACTACCACTACCACTACCACTACCACTACCACTACCACTACCACTACCACTACCACTACCACTACCACTACCACTACCACTACCACTACCACTACCACTACCACTACCACTACCACTACCACTACCACTACCACTACCACTACCACTACCACTACCACTACCACTACCACTACCACTACCACTACCACTACCACTACCACTACCACTACCACTACCACTACCACTACCACTACCACTACCACTACCACTACCACTACCACTACCACTACCACTACCACTACCACTACCACTACCACTACCACTACCACTACCACTACCACTACCACTACCACTACCACTACCACTACCACTACCACTACCACTACCACTACCACTACCACTACCACTACCACTACCACTACCACTACCACTACCAGGCTTGGCATAGTATTTCTTCTTCTTGGGATTATCGTAATACTTTTTATCAGTCACGATCCAGTGCATAAATCGCTTCCTTTGATATCTTTCAAGAAGCAGTTCCAAAGTGAAAAATCGCCTTTCGACATCTCTCGTACGGCCCCCAATTTCCATGCCATTGAATAAATCCCAATTGTTTTAACCGAAAGGAAATTACTTGCTGAGTCACTCCCAACGATTCTGCGAGTTCAGTTTGCATTTGACCCCGGTCTTGATCCAATATAGCCTCCAAATCCTCACTTTCAAACTTTTTGGGTTGGCCAAAAAGTCGTCGAAACCACTGACTTATCGGTTGGAGCAGATTCACTATAAACTTCCACAAGCATTTTATGGGCTTCAGCTGCACTTTCTTTCCATTAAAAAAGAAAATCAAAACTTCCCGCAAATTTTGTTTATTTAACTCAAGTTCAGACATTTTCGAAGAGGCAAAAAACCATGTTGTGGTCACAAACAGCCGCTGATTTACACTAATAATGATTGACAGATGTCAAACCTTTCCAATGGAAGATGTATACACTTCCAACATTGGCCATAACTTATAGGTGGAGCCATCTTTTGAAAACGGACCGAGTTAATTTGTACTCCTAATAATATATTTTATTTATTCTCGTATGTATATATTGTATAATGGCTGTCCCAAACAGTACGCAAGTTTGTGTGTCCCAAAAAGGTACGCAAGTTTTGAATATGCCACCATTTGTGCAACAAAGTGTTGGCAACCAAAAAAAATAAATAAATAATCGAGAGCTGACAGTTTAAGGTTAGTAAAAATGGAGGGCTATACGATAGAACAACGTGTCTTCCGTATTGAACAATATTTAAAAAATTATGAATGTTTGGCGGCAGTTCGCAGTTCGAAACTGTGTTTTAACTTGTCAACTGTGAAGAGTTTGATTGAAAAATTCCGGGAGACAGGTTCCGTCTAAAAATAAGACATTCAAATGTTAATATTGAAGCAGTACGTTAGATACCAGATACCTCAGTTCGGCGCCGTGGACAAGAATTACAATTTTCATACATGTATGAAAAGCCGTGGGGCCTTGTGCCCGATGTGTTATTCCATACATAACCATATCTTATGTACTTTATGATTAAAAAATACTTTACGGTTTTCTTCGTCGAGCCCCCCTGCGCCATACCGTGCGATAAGGAACTTCGTTCCAAAAAACTTACAATAAAAAAACAACAAATTGTGTTTTCTATATTATTTTATTATTTTTTTTTGTAATTCTTAATTTTATTAATTTGATTTTGCTACTGCTACGGGTGTCTATACTTTATAATTTTTTAATTAGCATTGGACATGATATACTTTTTGATCTACTATAACAGTGGTTTAACGCGTTTCTGAAGCCGATACTTTTGCAAGCCGTCTTTGCTTTAGCCCGTTATCGCTTCTGCTGTAGCTGATACAGGTTCCACTGCCACTTATTGTTGCTGCAATGCTGTATTTTTATTTTTATTATAAATACTGGATTGTGGTGCTTAGTATTTATATATTTTTAACAACAATAGCTGTTTTATTAATTGATACTCTGTCTCTTACCACTGGTGGGGAAGACAGAGTAAGTTATTTATGTTTTACACAACCTTATTTGTTTAAGGTGCTGATTTTATCACTTCGTTGTTTCTTACCACTGATGCGGGAAAACAAACGAAGGCTCGAAGGACCATGTAATGAAAACACTGTTCATTAGTAAGCAATTCGAAGTATACTGATTTTATTCTCACAAATCCTAGTTCTTTTATACCAAGAGAGAGCGAACTTACACTATTCTTATCACTACTTAAACCCAACCAACGGAATGGAAACCGCTGATAGGGCTGTAGGTACTTGGGTCATACCGTAATATTGACACTCATATAAGTGGTCATAAATTATCTATTTTATTACGGATCGTTAAGTTTACACGATACAGCATGTACTTCCACTTAAAAATTGTATATTTTAAATATAATATATATATATGTTAACCTAATTTATGAACTTATGAAAATAATTTATAATTTATTTAATAGGAACATTACCAAATTAAGTGCTAAAAAACAAAATATAATCAATGTTCTCAATCATCATTATTATCATTTTGATAATGTTCGTCTAAGTCATCTTCGTATTCATTGAGATCTTCTCCAGTATTGACGTCTTTTTTTTGCTTATTAATTAGCCATTCATTATATGCCATCTCCTCTTCAACTGTTGGATCTATAGATTCAATGAACTCTCCAGATCCGTGATAATATTCTTCTTGAACTTTAGGTAAATGCTTAAATGGTATGTTACGAGTGCAAAATTTATGGCCCCAGCCCAAATAAATGGACTCACAAGTATTCTCAAAAATAAATGTAAACGCACCAGGCCATACATTCGATTGTAATACTAACAAGCGCTCTTTTTGATTTGTATATTTGCTTGTAAATCGAACTAACCAAGGGACAAAACATTCATCGCTTATATCACAAGCACATGAAGATAAAATATCAGGTCCAGTTTCTGGCTGATTAAATCCTTCCATGATTTCTTCTTCGTCCCCCTCTTCATCACCTTCAGCTTCTTCTTCTTCCTCAATTTCTTCATCCATTTCTTCTAAGAGACGCATTTTAATATATAGTGCAAGAGTTCTTTCTCGTTCCTTTCGAGCCTTTTCCTCATCATACCATACAACGCGGCCTTGATTTAAGATATTTGGTCTACAATGAACCCAGGCAACGGGAGTTGCTAATGAATTTAGCGGCTCTATTTCAAACCGTTCATTTCTCATCAGCAAAATGTCATTATCTGAAAAGATATATTTGTAGTTATAAGTTCAATATAATATTTTTAGTCCCTAAACCTATTCACATGGGAAAGTAAGGGCTAATAAATTAAGAGTTAAACAGCCAGAAAAAAGTATCATCGACTCCATATATTATATTGATACGCATGAATTACCGAGTCGATACACTCTCCATCAATGAGTCTGTCTATCCGTCTGAATGATCGCAAGTATCCCCGAGATTTTAAGAGGTAGATCCACTAAAATTGGTAGGTAGGATCATGTATTTCATATTTTATTTTTAATTTTGCTTTTTCCTGTCCCCATGAATCTTAAAAAATAAAATTTTAAAGGACATTTTTTAACCGATAGATTTCCTTCTTGGATATATAATCACATTCTTAATCTATACTCAAATTCATACTGATCGGATACAAAACTCAAAATTTAATCAATAATCGACTTTATGTGACGTTTCGGTGAACTGCCGGGGGAAGATTTCGTACAAACCTTTTACTGGAAGCAACTGTACTTTTTCTGGTTTTGCAGTACGTAAGGGGCTTCCAATCTTTGACACTACCTACGTCAAGTGACGAAACACCTCCAGAGCACAGGTTCCCCTAGCATTTGTTTTCCTGCATTCCAAAGTCGTTGCCCAGGAGTTAAAGTTTCCCGCTATAACAAATAGACCTCTGCTAGTTTGGTGTTGCGCAGCAGCTCTAACGTACCCCTTATGGTTTGTGTGGGTCTTCCACAGTAGGGTTACCATATCTACTTCCTACCCAGCCGATTCTCTGGTTAGCTTGTAAGGCTCAAATATGACAGCAACATCTATAATCTTATTAATAATTGCATCACATTTCATTTAACGAGAATATGTCAAGTGTTGTTAAATGCCAATGAACGGTTAAGGTTCTTACTTAGAAATAAAGGTAAAATATGATAGCGACGACGGTTGGGAAATAGAACTCGGAGTAGTCAAGTTTAAAACCAAGTAGAGGTAAAAATAGTCATTTGTTCCGTCGAGAGAAACTCGAAGTATACTAATTTTATTCTTACAAATCCTAGTTCTTTTATACCTAACAGAGACCGTACTTACAGTATTTTTGTCACTTCTTTAACCTGACCATTGGGATGCAACTCGCTGATAGGGTTGGGTCATATTTCGTGTACGTGTACGTACTTGGGTCACACCGTAAAATTGACAAGCATACAAGTGGTCATAAATTACTTATTTTATTACGGTGCATTGTGTTTAGATGGTATAACATGTACTTCCACTTAATGATCCATGTGACGTATATTTTAATTATAAATTTATATGTATGTGTCATAGAATGGCTAGTTTGACCACTGTACATGTGTTTCATAGAATGACTAGTTTGACCATTGTGTACTTTTTTGACACATTGACGTCAGTGTTTTTAAAATGCACTGTAGCTAAGAAAAAAAGACACTCTGTTGCTGAGTAAGGTCTGGTCATAGTGCTCAATAAGAGAAACAGGGATAGCAACAGATCTTTGCAGAATTATGACATTTGACAGAACGATGCTTTCTCGAATTTTAGTTTGTCTTGCTGCACGGACACGAACAGAACTTGCTGTGTAAAAAAATAATTATGGAAACGAATGGTCACCGCCGTCGGAGCCCCCTCCGAAATATGCTATGTTTAACGTGAGATTAACATTTAATTTCCAATTATAAGCTAATCGTCACAAACAGTTATCGATAAAAACACGAGATATGCACTCGATAAGGGCAGAGATAAAAAGAGCGTCTCTGGGTGATAGTTTACAAACGGGGTGTGTTAATTCTGTTTTAAATATAAGCTTGAATAGAATAAGCTGTATTATCAATAAATAAACTATCAATATCCACCAAAACCTATACCACTCGGAAATAATTGACCGTACACCTTATACATGCAGGAACGAAGTAAAAAGCAAAAAAAATTTAAAGATTTGTTTAAGAAAGATCTTTAACATCACTCAGATGCTCCGCAAAGTTTGTGCCTAGCTGATTTTGCAGCTTAATACGAATTTAGTACAATTTTTAGCGGAATGTGAATGAGGAATTTGACTCCGAAATCTAAGCACTCAGAGCTGCCATTAAATTAACCATGCATAATAAGTGTAGAATTACATTAGATAACTCTATCGGTTATGCGATTTTAACTCAGAACTTTTGTGTAGGAATGATGAACTATTTTGTAATGAAAATTTAAATCCTATTGGTGTCAGTCGTCGAAAATATAATATATTAGATGATAGCGAGCAAGATGATCTTAATTATATGTTAGATGCAAAATAAAATCAAGTTAATTAATAAGGCCGAGAGGTAGTGGGACATATAATGTTATGGGTTACCAGAAATCCTCAATTAACTTTGCTTTTTAGTCTCGTTCGAACACTTGTTGAATTAAGACGCGATTACAGACAATTCACACCAGATTGAACTCTTACAAGTTGAGCACTAATTGGCCCGTTTTTCTATTTAGTGACGATGACGACGTCAACGAAGTATACAACATCAATGACAACAGCAAAAGTGAGAGAAGGATTTCTCCTAGAAAGAAAGAAGGCGCAATAAAATACGTGTGATGATACCCGATAAGACAAGCTATAGGCAGGGGTGGATCAAAGGTGGTTTAAGGTGCAGGCAAAATCTCATTCGAGATTTGCCTTCGCTTAAGTCCGCCCCTGTGTCTGGTCGATCTTCGTTTTCGCATTCACGCAGCCAGCCACAATCACAACTCAATCGCCCAGCTGCAGTCTGGCAGTTGCTGCTACTTGTATAGGTGCGAACGAGATGGAAAATAAAACGGGAAAAGGGAGTGGCCGATTACCGTTGTAGCAATCCCGTATGATACATTCATACATAGGGCATTATTGCATCTCTCATCAGGGGCGGATCAAAGATAATTTAAGGTGCAGACAAATTCCTCTTGACTATATGGCGCCCTTAAAAAATGTACGAGCAGGCTGCCGCCTGCTTTGCCATCGCTTGCCTCCGCCCCTGGCTATAGGGCCCTGGTCTGTTACATAATACCAACCTATACCTTCCCTGAGATTAATATGCCTACTCACATAAACCGCACGTAACATTCATTTGTTAAACACTCAAATTTAATTGTTGTCATACACTGACACATTTTAAATAAAACGCTTCATTCCGCCATTAAAAAAATATATATATATTAATTCAATGATGATAATGAAAATGCAGGTGTAAAACAGAAAGCGATATGTATTACTTAGCTTCCTGTCATAGTTAATTTTCATGAAAGCCTAGCTAGCATATTCATGTCTTATAATTTTAACCGAATTTAAATTACACACGTTTTGCACAATACTAAAACAAAACTGAGCTGTTGCCAGCATTGGTTTTGAAAATAGTTGATGATATTACTCTTAATCCTCTTGTGCTTTGTCGTAGACGGTTGTGTTTATCTGTGCTCGTGGTAATATTGGTGACTTCTAAAACTTGGATGATAATTTTATTAATTTAAAACAGTCATCCATGCCATCTGACCCAAAAACTGTACACCAGTCTCTTCGGCGACATTTCAATTTTTAACTCCACATCACTCACCTCCGATTTCCCCAAATATATCTGATAGTGTCGAGCAGCTTACGAGTTTTTACTCGCCTGCTCCTATGAGGGGCTATTAGAATGTGATTGCAACTGATTCGTCGGTCAGCAACAATGCTCTTAGTTCTCCCCGACTTTGTCCGTATCCATTCCCCTTCATGGAATTAGGGCTGCTAAGCCCCTGATAGCCGTCCCAATAAAAAAACGAATTTTCGTCTCTAGGCTTGCCCCTGACACTTCGGTTGATGATATTAAGTCCTACATCCAAACGAAGTTTAAGCTATCTGATTTATTTGTAGATAAATTAACATTTAATTATACCAGAGTATTTCTCTCTTCACTCTTTTAAAATTAGTTTTCTGGCGGATGCTTTCAACGCTATATTGTGCAAAAACTTAAAACTCCGAAAAATTAATTAATTATAAAAGAGTTTGAGTCAAGTAGAAGAAATCGGCCTCCGATTGCACTGCTTCTACATCCTACTCTAAACTTAATAAGCTTTATGTAGATAGTTTTTCTTTTGAAGCTAACATTATTATATTTACTAAAACCTGGTTAAAGCGCGAAATTTGATATTTTTCTTTATTTTGCAATAAATACACATCTCTTAGATGCGATCGTTTGTCGCGTCTTTATCATCTTTTATCAGAACCTATTTTCTCTCCTTGCCTAACAAACATTGAATTGATTGCCGTTAAAATTATATATAAAAATGTTTCTATATATATAACGTGCTCTTATATTCCGATTACAGTCCGATTAATCTATATACCTAAAGCATATTTCTGCTATTTCGTCACTACTTTCTAGTAGTGATTACCTCTTTATATTTGGTGACTTTAATTTGCCAGATGTGATATGGTCTGACTCTCCAAGTGTTTTGATGCCATCCACATCTCACGAATTTATTAATTCGCTTTTAGAGATGCCTCTCTTTGAAATTAATCCAGTTCGAAACTGTAATGGTCCTCTAATTGACCTTATTTTTGCAACATTATTTTTATTATTAATTATTATTAAATAATGTTTGTACAAACTTGTCCTTTAGTTGTCCCCGAATACCCCTATCATCATACTTTAGACTTAGTTTTTTAACTGCCTATATGTGAGCCTATTTGTTCTAGTAACCCGGTCGCTAGAACACGCTATTTGCGTTAAACAGATTTTATAAAACTTAATTCATTAATTTTAGAAACAAACTGGTCGCAACTGTACTCTTATACTGACATTAACAGTGCTACTTCAATCTTTATAAACTATAAAATCACTTTTTGACCAATGCATTCTCTAAAGAATTGGTAATGCTTCAAAATGTGAAGTCTAGATATTATAATTCACATTTTTCTTGTTATGTTATCGCCAGAACAAATTTTGTTGTTTGTAATTCGCGATGTTACAATAATTACCTAATTCGTTGTCGTTTGCAATTTGCTCAGAATCCTAGGCAGTTCTACAACTTTGTCAACACTACACGAAAGTCTTCCTTACTGCCCTCATCTGTTTCTTATGAAGACATGAAAGCAAATACTGATCAGGCTTTAGCCGATCTATTTGCAGAATTCTTCGAAACTACTTATTCATCTTCTAACTTTCTTCCTAATTCTCCTTATCCGTGTACCTTGCCGAAATCTAACTGCATTTTTAGTCCTGTGATCCTGGAAAGTTCGTTATTTAACGAACTTAACTTAATCAAGCCAGGTTATTCACCAGGCACAGATGGAGTACCAGGATGTGTACTTAGGTACTGTGCTGATTCTCTATGTAAGTCCTTGCTTAAATTATTTGAATTTTCTGTTAACAAGTGCTGTTTCCCAACTATTTGGAAGGAATCTTTTATAATTCCTCTTCACAAACTAAAAACTATAGGGGTATTTCCAAATTATCCGCGATGCCTAAAGTGTTTGAGAAGCTGATAACATCTCAATTACAAGACTCATGTAGCTCTATCATTTCATCCTGCCAACATGGTTTTGTGAAATCGAAATCTACTACCACTAACTTACTTGAGCTTACCTCCCTTGTTATCAAAGGTTTTCAGAACTTAAAGCAGACTGATTTCATTTACACAGATTTGTTTTTTGCTTGGTGTAAATGCATCAACACTAATTGCTTAACTAATTATAGTGATCTGATTGGGTTTTTCTGGCTTTTTCCCAATCCTCGCAAAAAAATGTTGGATCATTTAATATTCTCATTTTGAACACCCCAGATATTAACTTTAATTTATACTTAAATAATTAATTTCAAATTTAAATTATATTATTTCAATTTTACTTTCTGTTAAACTTAAAATGTTACTCTAAAATTTTGGTCGACTGATAATATTTGACATTATGATAAATAAAAATAAAATAAAATAAAAATTGCCAACTCGGTTAGCTATTCGAGATACCCATCGAAATACCCATATACATCTAAAAGCCTTTTTAGACAATTGTGTGCCTTCCCGCTGTCCATGCTTCACGTTTCCGTTTTATTCTAAAAATTGTTTCTTCTTAGTTTGCTTATCTGGTGGGAGGGAGTTAGCCCAATAAAACTGAGCTTAAAAAATAATAATTCAAGATTTTCAGGGTGAAATATCTTCGTTAAAGCATTATAAATGATGTCTGCTTACATTTTCCTTCTTTTTTTCCAACTAGAATGAAAAACTCGAGTGGTAAGTGAGACAATAAAAAGTTTAACCCGAGGTGGAAGTAACGAAATTCTACACTCTTTTAAAGTACAGCTTGGAATAAGTTGTCTTCAAGTTTGAGAGTCTGGATATAATCTTAAGTGGCTTAAAGGAATTAGAGTTACAAAACGCGTTACGAATGCATATGTTTAAAAAACAGTTAAGTAGTTCATGGAATGAGCGCTATTAATGTCAATAACTATTAATGTATTGAAGCAAGAACCAATCAGTTGCAAAAAACAGTTAATTAGGCCAAGTAAGGTTACTTTCTTTCGAAAACAACGGTGAGGCTTCGTAGGATTAGGTAAAGGTTAGGTGGAGTGTTTAACTTCATAGAGAGAATAAGGGATTGGCCTGGAGATGCATTAGTGTCATCGACTTTAAAAGTTGTTTTAAGTTGTTAGAAACTAAATTTAATTAAAAAAGCGGAAAATCTAAATTACAATCTAAAAAGCTATGCTGTGAGTAGAAAATAAGCTTATTTGCGGGAATAAAAAATAGCCGGGTTAGGGTGAGAAAGTTAAAATCACCCAACACATCGATTTGATCATGATCACGCGCTAGTGAAAACACTTCATTAATGTTTCATGTAAACTTATATAGTATCAAAACCAGGAGGAATATAAGAACAAAACAGGTCATCATGGAAGAGTTACTTTTTCAGCAACTATTACAACGTCCAGGGAAAACGCCACCACCACTGGCCATGTCTAAATTCATCATGGAAGAGTTACTTTTTCAGCAACTATTACAACGTCCAGGGAAAACGCCACCACCACTGGCCATGTCTAAATAATGTAAAATTATTTGACAGAACGTCACAATCAGATATGGTAATGTTTAATCAAGTCTCAGAAAAAGCAACTTGTCACCCTTATACGATGTACTATTCAAAAACAGTTTTTGAATTTTAGAAAAAGGATATTGAATAGTATCCCAATCGGAAGATTGTGGCAGTTATATCAGTATAAAGGGATACTAGTGGACGCAGTTTTTGATTTTTCGCATACATTTTTGAGCAATTATGTGGGGAGGCCAAAAATTTAAATCGTAGATAGTTTATAATGACTCACTGTATAATTAAAATGGGAGATAAAGAGGAATGAAGTAGTTGAATTATTAGAACAACTACTTCACACCACAAACGCCGAGTAAGGTGAAGCACTAATGATGAATTGAGAAGTTGAAACATGCAATGCACAGCCGCCGCGTTAAGTAACAAAAATATTTATAAATAAAACCTTCAGATCACAGATTCTACGCAGAGAGCGGATATAGGTAGATTAAAACATGGAATAAGTCGAGAATTTATATGAAAGCAACACAGAAATTTTTTTTAGGCAGACAAGGCAAAAGAGGTAGATAAATCGACGATGACTTTGAATTGAAATGTAGCATGCGCGTAGTTCACATAAGATCAATAAAACACAGCCATCCAAGACAGGTTCAAGGCGTAAATGGCGTTATTGGTTAATATTCATATATAAGGTTCTTCCAACACTAATAGTGGTAATACGGTTATTTGAAAATGATTAATTGTTTAAATAAAGGACTTGGGATAATTTTGCACAGTATACGACAGATTTTCATATGAGAATATTCATGCTCTTAAATGCACTATTCAATACACAAGATATTGATTTATCAAACGAATATTACAGAAATAAGGATTTACGAATTTTTTGATTTAAACATAATCGAGAATAAGAAGCACTCCTTATTAGTCTCTGCAGATGCAGTCATAAAAAGTTTTCTAAAGCTTCATTAGATACCGATTTTTGAATTATCCTAAAGAATTAGAAACATGACTGTTTTTTACTCGGAGATTAAATATATAGAACATTTAAAAAGTATGTAGTCCTCTGCTTTCGCTTATGCAAGCCATGCAGCGACGCATCTTTCAACAACCTCATTCATCATTTAAAATGAATTCGTTAAATGCTTTTTGAATATCTTTTGTGCAATTTAGTTTCGAAAATTGAGATATATTTGATTTGTGTACGGTATATTATTATTACAGATCACGAATAAATATACTTTACGCAAGAAACAGTTTTCTGTCAGAGATGCCTGTTACAAACATTTGCACAAACTTAATGCAACACTCTTTAATTATTTTATGGGCTTGTAAAATTCTTGATGTACATTATATTATATAGTATTTTAATTCTGAACGCTTCACGTCATTGGCTGCCTCTTGTTATTTAATTAAAGTGTCTCCTGAATTATTTGATTAGCACAATGCCCAATTTCGCATTATAATCTGTTTTTTCATCCACACCGGTTTAATTCATTCACCTGTTTGCATTGTTTTTTTCTTTTCTAACACCTTTCAGTTTTTTGTCGTTTTTATTGTTATCATAGAGAATACATATACTTAAAAAGAGATTTTAATTGTGTGATCTTAAAATGTGTACAACTAGTTTCTATGAAAGAAAATCATAAAAAAGCGTATATCTTAAATAAAGTTACCTTGAATCACTTCCTCTTCACCTTCATTGAAGTTATCTTCCTCCTCGTCTTCCTCTTCGCCTTCATCTAAATTTATCCCATCAAATATATTTTTTTCTTTTTTAGTCATACGTCGATAATATCCTTGAGGTGCTATGTGAGTTCCTGCAGTAATGCGAGCGATCATGGCACGTAAATAATGCTTTTCTTTGCCTGGGAAGCAAGGATATGATATTATGTCAGCTTCCAAATCACCTATGAAAAATTTTTTGATCTGTCTAGAAGCTATTATTTGCCGTGGAGTTACTATAGGTAATTCAATCCAATCATCATGTAAGCAGTTAACCACAAAGTACGAAAATCGATTACAACCACGACCAATACATTCTGGTGGAATATCGTAATACTCTAATTCTTCGGCCAACGGCACAGGTTCAGCTTTTGGTGTCATTTTTTCCAGGTCGTCAACAGCATAGTTTTCCCAGCCATAAATTCCCGGAGTCAATTCTGGGCCTATATGTGCTGGTAAAGGCTTTTTGTCTTGATTTTTCCGCATTTTAAATGGAAGTTGTTTTTCTCTCATTTCTTCTTCCATCATAGTCAATCGGGAGTTTATTTCTTCACGCGTTAGAGAAGCTTCCACAATATAGTAGGAAGCTTTCAGCCCATTAATACAGCCCCAAAATCTGCATTGCAATATGGATGGATGTGTCTGTAATCTGTTAATAGAACCTGCTAATTGAAAGATATCATCCTTGCTAATACTAAAACCACTTTGATTCCAAAAGAATTGAAGCTGCTCTACGCGTTCATTAAATGTAATAAACAATCGCATAGAATCGTCGATATCAATTCGGAGCTCTCCATTAACGTATGTATATTGCTCTTCAGATAAGGCTTCATCACAGCCAAAATCTATACCTTCAATGTTATTGGGTAGCTGATAGAGTAATATTAAATTATATAATAATACGTACCTAATAAAAAAAAAACAAACCTTTATAGAATGCAATATTCGTTTAGCGGGACGAAACATTCGACTGTCAGCAAATACGCCATTTGGGGGAAATCGTTCGGGTACATGAAATTTTTGCTCACGTACATTTCTACTAAACTCTTCAAAAAAATCGATAACATTCGGAGGTCTTTCATCAACGACACGTTTTACAATATCGCTCAAATGATCAAACCTATGGAAAGGCACAAATAATTAATTAAAAATTTGCCGTACAAATGAACTGATCAGTTAAGTGACTCAATTAGGTTTTTTCGTGAATAAAACAGGCCAATTTTATTTATATATTTTATTCTATATATTTAATGTAAATCATTAAGAGTCAACCAAATAATTGGGAATAAAAAAATTAAAAAAGAATTAACATAAATAACATTTAATAAAATTGACATTATGACATTATAACTAAAACTATGAATTGAATATTAAGAATCTATACTTTAGATGCCATCAATTACGACATGAATTTGGTTGCGGTTTTATTTTAAGTGCCAACCTACGGCGCTGAGTAGCTCAATTTCTGCCAATAAGCGAAACAATCGCAACGATACGAATTGCGGCTAAGTTCTTCAACATCCGCCTGATTTCCGCGCACGCCCCCACGGAAGAAAAAGATGATGCTACCAAGGATGCTCTCTATGCGGAGCTCAACCGAGCACACGTGCCGCTGCCCATCACATGACATTAAAATACACCTTGAAAAATAAAACACTTCTTGGAGGTTTTAATACCAAGGTTGGGCGAGAAGGGATATTTGGTGCAAGTGTGGGGCGTTGTAGTCAACATGAGACTACTTCGAGCAATGGTCTTAGATTAATTGACTTTGATGCAGCGCACAATATAGTGGTGGGGGATACCGGATTCATCCATCGGAATATGACAACTACCTTGTTGTAGCTAAGGAACGCACACGGATATGTGTGCCCACAATCGCACGTCGGGGTATGTCAAGAGAGCTGGACATCGAGAACAGACAAAGGATGTTTTCTCCACTCGAGTCTCTCGATGTCTGAATGTGGGTGCACATATCTCACTCCCTTCAAGCCGTGGCGGAAGAAGTCATTGGATGAATCCATGGCACGAGTGTAGTGAAGCAACTGCTGCAACCGAAGAACTCTGCAAGCTGGTGCCACACATGCTGTTGGATATGTAGAGGAGAAGGAGAAAGAGGGAGAAGATCTTATTCAGACGTAAGAACCGAGAACTTGAAAGGCGCGAGAGTGTGAGAGAGTTGAGTGTTGTTGGGGCAGGAATGACGATTGAGACTTTTACCAAAGGGTTAAACGCATGAGCCAAGGTCTTAAGACTAAAGGGATTTCCCGTAGAGATAATGATGGAAACCTGGTCACAGATCCACGAAGTATACTGAGGTTATGGCGGGATCACTACCAAGTTTGCTTCAGGGCGACAGCCCAAGAGCTGATACTGGACAAGACGATTCACTAACCCCAACGAATGGGAATATTGATGTCCCAGCACCAAGCTATTGGAAATTCAAGTCGCACACTGCGAACCCACTGTCATGGCATAACCCTTCTGTCCATTGCTTATAAGGTTCTCACGAGTGCATTGTGTGAGAGACTGAAACCATACGCAGAGCCGCTGATTCAACCATATCAGAGCGGTTTTCGACCTGATAAATCTACCATTGACAAGATCTTCACACTGCGCCAAATCCTGGATAAGACAAATAAGATCCAATTCGACAGGTACCACCCCTTTGGCGATTATAAGGCCGCTTTTAATAGCCCACGACGTGACCACTTGTACGGTGCCATGTCTGAGCTTGTTATTCCTGCAAAGCTTGTGCGACTCTGTAGAATGTCATTGAGCAATACCAGCACCTCTGTCAAGGTAGGAAATGACTATTCTGAAACCTTTAAAACCAAGCGCGCCCTCAGACAAGGCGACTCGCTGTCTGAGATGGTCTTCAACTTACTGATACGAGAGTATTATAGGAAAGGCTGGAGTGCATCGAACGGGGACTACATTAGCAAACAAATCTGTCTAGCTCCTTGGATACGCTGATGATACTGATATCATTGGTCGTACCAAGCGTAATGTAACTGCAGCTTTTGGGGCTATTGAGAAAGAATCGGCTACAGTTGGTCTAGCAGTTAATATGGACAAAAGTAAGTTTTTATGTGTGCCCTACAGAGAATCATGGCGTCTTGATTATCAGGGAGCTATAACTTTGAAGAGCGTGAAGGAGTTCATTTACCTTGGTTCTGCTACGACTAATGGCAATGATGTTTGTCTGGAGACAAAACTATGAATAACACTTGCAACAAGTGCTAGTTTAGGCTCAGTATGCAAGTTTATTATAGAGCCCTCTCTCGGCAGACGAAGACAACACTCTACAAGACTATCATCCTTCCTGTGTTACTTTATCGAGCTAAAGCCTGGAAAATGATACAATCCGATGCAACTGCGCTTGGAGTGTTTGAGAGAAAAATTCTTCGTAAAATTTTTGGACCCATATACATTGGCGAGACCTCCCGTTTTAGGTGGAACAGCGAGCTATATGAGATGGACGTAGTCAGTCGGTTGTACTAACAGATACTTCGCTGGCTAAGACACGTTGTGCGCATAGAAGGTGAAGCTCCAGCTTTGAGTTAATACGAGCTAAACAGTTAAGAGTTTGGTTTCTAATAGTTTGAAAAAAAAAGATAGTTGAAAACTCGAAAAAGTCTGTGGTAGTCAACAGAGAGCCCTCGAAAAAGTTCTTGGAAAGAAGAAGAACAAATATTAAGAGAAAGTGGTGTAAAGTTACGAGTAGGTCTCGAATGTACAGAAAAATTAATTTGGCCTAATAACAGAGATGAGTCATTTTCACCAATCATTAATTTGTGTAAGAGTATAACTCCCAGCATCAAGCCAGGTAATGCCACGAAGAACAATGAGAAGAAACTTCTTCTGTACATATGTACTCAATTCTGTCTTGGTCTACCAAATATTTTGAGCACCACATACAAGATCCGATAATAATAGAGCAAAGTAGTTGTTAAGGGTCGTCACAGTTCTTAGACCATCTTTGATGATTCCAAGAGTCGAATTATTGACTGTAAGTGCAATTTAATTTTTATTAAATGTGTGAGGCGTACTTCTATAAAATGACAAAGTCTTACATTTAGAGCATTTAGCAGTAGAGTTGTTGTCTTCGGGGTACATTGGTAAATAAGAGTAATAGCAAAAAACAGGAAAATGTTTTTTTTTAAGTGGATTGAAAAGTAAAGATACCCTTAGTTACGCCACATATGAAGGCTGTGAGGCAATAACGAGTTATTTGCTAACGCTAAGTTATGGAAGCAAGATAATAGTAAACAGAAAAAGGAGATTCGGAACCTGTGTAAGCGAGATCGATCTTATTTTTTCTTCTGAAAAGCTATGTAAACACGGGAGGTAAGCTCAAATAAGTTAGTGGTAACACATTTTAATTTTACAAAACCATGTTGGTGGAAAAATTGGACTAATTTGAGAGAGACAAGAGTGAACTGATAATTTTGTGACAAGTGGATGCTATCAACACACTTAGAAAGTCATACCATAACACATCTCGTAAATTAAAGTCACCAAATATTGTAAAAACAAGCAATCATTGATAGAAAGTAGTGACGAATTGTAATAAATAGCAAAAATATGATCAAGGTACCGTAAATACTGAAAAACTCTGGGAAAAACTAAGAGCAGTGTTGTTAACCAACGAATCAGTTGGAATAAAAAAAAACAACAAACGCCGAGACGCAGTGAAAAACAACAATTAAGGAAAAAACGAGAATTGATGCACCGACGCTCAGCAGTAAAGTGTGTGAGTGAAACAGCTTCCGGTCAGCGAGAAAATCGTCGAGCATAGTAAAGCATAAACTGTACTTCTTATCTGTTGGCATGATGACGATGTCGATGGGAATTTGATTGAATCTTTCATTCAGAATATGCTTAGAAGTATGCAATGCTTTTCGAAATATGTGGAGTAGCGCTGAGTGTTGCAAAAAATATTTTCTAATACTATATAATTTTAAAAAATAAACATGTCTAATACAAGAAAAAAATATGGTACAAAAAGATCTATCTCGTGCCAATAGCACAACAAACAAATGGAGAATATCAATATCCTATGCATAGGAGAATAAAGCACCAGCACCAATAAATAAAGATACTAGGCTAGATGACAATATTTCCAAATTCAACATCGATTTTATACATACGTGTACGAAGTATTGTATGTTCAAAAGAAAGGGTGTTGGCAAACAATTAAAATAACATTGCTGAGATAACAATCCTTGAGCAACAAAACATCAAAAGATACTTTGAAGAACATATATATAGTGGCATATCCACACTTCACCCTTATTATAAAAAGACACTCTTCAAGTGCCTTTCATATGCAAAGCCTCAAACACTACTACCGATTTATTTTAAAGACACTTTGCAGGTGTTTTTCAACAATGAAAGCTTTTTGAAATAAACATTCCCAAGGAAAATAGCAAACGCAGCACAAACCGATCACGCCAGGTGTGGACATTGATCACCGAAAAACGTAGACAGAGGTTTGCTAAGCGTTGCTAAGAAGTTAGTCAGATTTCGACCTTCAAAATAGGAACTACTCTACTCAAAAATTGTAAACTTGGTGAAGAATAATTAAATAAAAATCATTTTTTTAAGTAACCAAATTACTGAACATTAATTGGCGCAGCCGGTAGGATTTGAAAAAAGTGTGTAAAGTCGCGATACATAGTTCATTCGTAAAGAAGACCGCTAAAGGACAACTATAGTCCCAGGCCAACCAAGAACATAAGTAAATCCTGTGTGTAACAATTTGTGAATACGAAGGACCGCTAAAGGATACTTATCGTCCCAGGCCCATTCAAAATTCCAAAGTTAACACCAAACACATATAATCAAATCCGCCAAAGAACACTACGAGTCTAAAAAAAAAAATAAAAAAAAATAAAAACGCAACTAAACAATTATATTAATTATATTGATACTCCAGTTATATTGATAATTCAGTTCACGAAAAATGTTGTTTTTAAACATCAAAAACAATCTACAAATACAACAATTGCAGTAGAACTCTCGGAACTTCACTTGAACCAAGCGCTTAACAACAAAGTGCCTACGTTCGATGGGAACACCTATCAATTAAGTGCATTCATACGGAGGATCGACTACATCCTACACTTGTACGCAACGAGGGTAGTAAGGCAACAAAGCATTATGTTTGGTGCCATCGAAATGCAGCTAACCGGAGAAGCCCAAATGACGTCACAACTCCATCAAGCTAACACCTGGATCGAACTCAGGACAGTTTTAATCAACGAATTTAAAACACAGACGCCGTGTGAGGAAGTTCTTATTTACACAACTTCAACGGGGCTATACGTAAGTTTGTTGAAGAACTAGAATACAAAGCATATATAATATCTAATAAGTTTATGTTAGAAAACGATCCAAATGAGACACTGTTATATACCAATGAAATGAATAACACCATCAAAGATGTAATCACAAGAAAATTACCAGACATAAGCTAGATACGATATAACAACTATATCAAACCTAAGTCAAGTAGCACAAGAGAAGGACTCTATACGAAAACAACATGACAGAAAAGCCAAAATATAATAACAACCGTAAGAACACAGGATATTCAGACCAAAATGTCAATCAAGCATCCAATTCAAGTGTGCCATATGCACATACCAATTATCAACCAAAGCAAAATTCGCAAGAATATAACAGACCCCAAAATAAGCAAGAAGATAATGATAAATTGTATGAGCAATATAGGCAAAACCTAAATCAAGGGAGATTGCAGAACCCAATGAATTACCAACAAAACCAGGTAGCCACAAGCGGTCCTAATCCGCCTGTTAAAACACAAAGAGAAAGCGTTAGTGGGCATATATCAAAATGGACACTAGTGAAAATTTCCATTAAGAAGCCTCGGACGACAAAACACAATAGTAAACCCATATATCCTAATCATAATGAACAATGTCCCCCTGAAATGCATTAAAGACACAGGTTCAACAATTAATATTCTAAATAAAAATTATTTAAACTTCAAGACATATCCGACCAAAACAAAAATACAGACCATTAATGGTACATAGAACTAGAAAACAGTGTAAACTTTGCCCAACCCATCAAAAATTCTACATTCATAATTCTTCAGACAATTATGATATGTTGTTAGGTAGAAAATACCTAAAAGCATGCAAAGCAAAATATGACTACGGAGACGAAACAATTACTTTAGGTAATTACATATTTTCATTTAAATACATTGACAACGAAGACGAGGAGGACGAGGCCGTATGGGAGCGCCCCGATCCACACATAATAAACGACGGAGCATATAACTACGCAATTAACAACGAAATATAGATTAGAACACTTAAATAGTGAACAGAAAACATAAAAGTGGTTCTATGTGAATTCCGTGATATTCAGTACAGGGAAAATGAAAATTTGACTTTCACTCGAAGATCCAATTTATAGAAGACCGTACAAATACGCGCAGATACACGATGAGGAAGTGAAACGTCAGGTGTCAGAAATGTTAGATCAAGGCAATATTCGAAAATCGAAATTACCATACTGTTCACCTATCAGAATAGTTTAAAAAAAAAAGCGATGCCTCAGGCAAACAGAAATTTAGGTTAGTTATAGACTACCGCCATCTTAATGAAATTACTGTTAACGATAAGTATCCAATCCCAATAATGGACGAAATTCTGGATAAACTCGGAAAATGTCAGTATTTCACCACTCTTGATTTAGCTAAAGGTTTTCGCCAGATTCAAGTGGACCCCAGTTCAATACCTAAAACGGCATTTTCAACTAAACATGGACATTACGAATTTACTCGTATGCCATTTGGTCTAAAGAATTCTCCAGCAACATTTCAACGTTGCATGAACAATCTTTTAGAGGACCTAATCTATAAAGATTGTTTAGTTTACCTCGACGATATTATAATCTTTTCCACTTCATTGAAAGAACATGTATTGTCATTACGCAGGGTATTCACAGGGAAGCCAACTAAAAACTGCAGTTAGATAAATGTGAGTTCATGAGAAAAGCAACGGAATTTCTCGGTCATATAATCACTACTGAAGGCATTAAGCCGAATCCAAATAAAATCAGCGTCATTATCAAATTTGCAATACCAAAGACATCCAAAGAAATCAAATCATTTCTCGGACTATGTGGCTTTTATAGAAAGTTTATTCCAAACTTCGCAAACAGAGCTAAACCGATGACTCAAAAAGGGATCATCCATTAACGTAAAAGAAGAAGATTACGTTTCAGCATTTGAAAAATTAAAAGTACTTACAACTTCCGAACCAATATTAACTTATCCCAATTTCGACAAAACATTCCATCTGACAACAGATGCAAGTAATATCGCACTAGGTGCAGTTCTTTCACAAGACCACAAACCAATATGCTACGCAAGCAGAACTCTCAATAAACACGAACTAAATTGTTCGGCTATCGAAAAAGAATTACTAGCCATAGTCTGGGCAACTAAATACTTAAGGTCCTATCTGTTTGGTCGTAAGTTCGAGATACTTAGCGATCACAGAACGTTAGTTTGGTTAAGCAACATAAAAGAACCAAACATGAAATTACAGAGATGGAAGATCAAGCTAAATGAGATTGACTACCATATCAAATATTTGCCAGGAAAAGAAAACCATGTAGCTGATGCTTTATCAAGAGTAAAAATCAACGAAAATTTATTAGGAGAAATCACAGATAGTACTGGAGCTACTATACATAGTGCTCAAGAAAATAACCAAAACCACATCCAAATCACTGAAAGACCACTTAATTATTATAACAGACAAATAGAATTGATGAGAGGAAATGAAAACGAAAGGAAAATAAACAAGTATTTCCATAAACTTAATATACAAATTACCTACAAAGAAATGACAAACGAATACGCTAATTAATAAAAGAATATGTATGCACAAAGAAGAGTGTAATATATCTCCACAACGAGGTAGACTTTCCACTATTTCAAAAAGGATATTTAGAAATAATAAGTCCGAATAAAATAACGAAGGTAATGAAATCCACCACAAAATTGATTAACATTCAACATATACTCCAAATTTGCAACATTAGTAGAAACAAAAAGCAGAGACTGGTTAGAAGCAAAACGAGCTTTGATCAAGATTTTCAATGAAATGGGAAAACCAATAAAAATAAAGGCAGATAAAGACATTTATATGCTCCGCATTACACATTTGGTTAGAAACAGAAGGCGTTAAAATCAAAATTACAACTAGCAAAAATGGTATTGCAGATGTAGAGAAATTTAATTAAACAATCAACGAAAAACTAAGAACAATAAATAACGAATCAAAAATAGAAGACAAACTGACTAGCTTTGAAAAAAACAAACAGAGGGAGAAAAAAAAGTCAAAGTTTAAGAAGAAAAAGAAAACTAACGTAAGCAAATATGATAATAATTACAGGCCTACTGGAACAAATGAAATTACAACTGTTGACACTGCCCCTAATATTATTATGTAACACCTTAAAAGGAACATACAAAGTACTACGGTACGCTCTAATCATAGCTTTAAGCACATTTGTAATAACTATAATAAGTATAATATTGTGCTTAATTTTTAAATTTAAATCTTTAACACGTAAAATAATTATAAAATACGGTAAACAAAAAGAAAATATACAAGAACTAAATGTAATATCAAAGAAAAATGCAGCAAGAACTAAACGTAAACGAAGCAATTCAAGAGCATACTACTGTACTCTACCCTAAGTTAACCGCCTGAGGACAGGCTAATTTTTTTAGGTTGGGGGAGTGACATATCCACATTTCACCCTTATTATAAAAAAACACTCTTCAAGTGCTTTTCATATGCAAAGCCTCAAACACTACTACCGAATTATTGTAAAAAGACACTTTGCACGTGTTTTTCAACAATGAGAGCTTTTTGAAATAAACATTCCCACGGAAAATAGCAAACGCAGCACAAACCGATCACGCCAGGTGTGGACATTGATCACCGAAAAACGTAGACAGAGGTTTGCTAAGCGTTGCAATCCAAAGGAGAAGTTAGTCAGATTTAGACCTTCAAAATAGGAACTACTCTACTCAAAAATTGTAAACTTGGTGAAGAATAATTAAATAAAAATCTTTTTTTTTAAGTAACCAAATTACTGAACACTTTATTATATATATTTATATTTTCAAAAGAAGAGGTAAAGGTTTTGCTCACTGTTCTTTGATTACATAGCATGGTGCAAGAGGTCCGTAGTCAACAGATTTGCCCTTTTTCCCATTCCCAAAACTGAAGAGACCAATTAAAGCAAATCGTTTTGCTGATGGCCATACCGAAAAGCGCATTTTAGAAGTGATTCGAGGATTGAAAAAGCGCTCACACAAGTGCATTATATCTGAGAGGATAACTTTAAAGGCGACAAAATTAATACTGATGAATCAATAAATACTTCGGATAAAATTCAAAATTCAACTTTTCTTTTGAACAGACCTCGTATATATCATATATTTACATATCATACCTCTTTCAAAACCTCTCTGAAGTAAATTTAACTTTCGACATGTTTTCTTTTTATATTACGAAAGTGTGGAGAGCTTCTAAAATTTGAAGCAAACGATCTGCGTCCAGTAACCAAAAATCGACATAACATTTTTATGGCCTTTAACTCTGATAGGCTTTATGATCCAAGAGTTTATCCTAAAGCACAGACGGCTAGACGGGCAGACAGACATAACTTTAACGGCGCAGCTATTGATCCTGATCAAGAATATATATACTTAATGTAGTCGAAGATGTTTTTTGTGCATGTTACAAACTTTTTTACAATTCATTAGCTTCTTATTACTTCTATGTGCGCCTTAATAATATTGAATTCGATTTTAACCAATGAGTTGGGTATAAGTCGGGTCGCCGCGATGAATAATTAAACAATTTCTTTTGAACAGTTTTCGTATATTGATTCACTATTCAACTTTGGTGATCATCCAATCATCTTCCTGCCATTTATTTTATATGCATGCTTATGACTTACTTCTCGTTCGAAGCCACACCATAGCACATATATTATAATAACCTTCTATTAGAACGCATATCTACTGTTAAGGACTAAGGTTTTCTTTTTGTACCTAAACTCAAGTTTAACTTAGATATTTTATTTATTGTAAATGTTGCAAAAGGCGTTTTACATTTCATTAAGAGTGAGTCGAAAGAATTTTACAACACTTTCATTACAAAATTACTTTACCAATCACGTTTACGGCATTTTCTTGAATACTGTTCATGAGAGGTCTACATTGAGTCAGTTCAAAATATATTAACCAACATTCTCCTCTGATAATGCATGCTGTTATGATTATTTGAACAATTACTTTCGTATTTTCATGCTTTTTTTTACTTCGTCTAATTAAACTTTCACCTTTGTAATATCTTCGGTGATAATTACTAATAATTTCTAATTGGGTCTTGGTGTGTTTTCCTGCGCAGCGAGTAGATGCACTACATAGTAAAACAAGCCCACCCCGGACAAGATTTATGGAAGAATAGAATAAACGCAACGCAACTACAGGCGTAGACTTCTCGGCAGTGAACCTCGTTCGCACGTAGATGACTGGAACAATGCCTTGGATGATAGAGAATCAAGCCACTGGAGACTTACGCAATAACATCAAAGGGAACTGCAGCGAAAATTATACAACACCCAAAGAAAATGTTATCCATAATAAGACAACTTATATACATACTTCGCAAAAAAGAAACTGGATATAATTTATGAAAATAGTCGGTAGATCTGCGAATTAATGCGGGGCCAGGCGTTTTCATGATATCAATGGGCTAATGTGATTACCAAATAAAGTTGGTCAGCTGGACATGGCAAGAAAATGTGAGTAAGCACGAAGTTATCATACAAATCGGCATAGTTGAGCAATTATATGATAAAAATTATGGAAAAAGTGGTATTCTGCCATTAGTAGGTAAAATGCAGGACGTACCTGACAGCAAAAGTCAACATTGGTGGGAAACTGTTGAACGCAACAGCGGACACTTGGCAAAAGAATGATTTCATTACGGAGAGGTTGGTCAGGACATAGTAAAACTAAGTTAAAATGGGCGCGGAACGACGAAATACTTTGACCTCGGTCTTCACTGTCGCTTTGAATACATCATTTCCAGTTAGGACATAAGTTACACTGTCCTTCTTCCACAGCTTTACGTTTTGATATCATTTTGTTCGGCGGCAAAGGTCGAGTAAATACAGCCATTTTTACCAAAAGCAGTGCACAAGTTATTTCACAGCCCACCAAATCTTGCTCGTTAGTTTGCACGATTCGTCATCTAATTGATCATCCGTCAGCTGGCTGGAATTAGAAGTGCATAGAAAAAAAATAGTTGGGTATTAATGGTTAACCTGACGGGGAATCGAGCGCTACATGCGTACGCGGTCATGCAATATGTTTGCTGCATCACACACTGCACGGTAATTCCTCTTTCAGACTTCGACTTATCGCAACATGTCCCATTGCTCTCTTACACAAGTAAATGGCGTTGATCGGGTAGCTGCCCCATGAATGGTGCTCGATCTGATTTGTTGACACGACAGTGTGGCTTCCAATAGTGTCGGAGAATCTCTGCTATAATCGTGTTCACATTTTTATGGTTCCACCCTACAGTATCGTATTGTTCTACAAATAAAATCGTCATGTGATGTCGTTGTGGCGTAATTATTTGGTATACTCGTCTACGGCGTCTGTTTTGTTTATTGTCCCTTTTACTCTAAGAAGACCATTTTCGTTAATCATCGGACACAGTTTCCATATTTTACTACTTTCCTTTATGGATTTATTATATTCTATGCCAACGACATGCATTCCTACATTAATACTAATTTTGAGAGAGCTGAGTGAATACATAAAGCCAATGCACCTGCAACCTTGTGCTAGCTGCTCGATCAACACGTAAAACGCTGTAGCATACATACTAACAAATGAAATATGAAGCAAAATATGCAGAATAGAAAAGTACAGCGCTTGAAGTTGGACGCAAACGCTTGAAAATAGTTCCCGTAATCATACGTTTCTCGCCAATGACGATGATGATATAGAATTAGTGGAAAGTAGTACGAATACTGACTGTATGAGAAAAAGTTTATTTGTATTAAATATTAATACAAAAAAAATTACAGACCCACGGAAGAAGGGACCCACAGATATGACTAAAGCGACCCAGATATTAATCCTAATCAAGAATATGTATATTATATGGGGTCGGATTTGGATTTTGGCGTGATACAGAGGTATTGCAAAACGCTATGCCAAAATAGATTGCATTATACTGCATCTTAGGAGCATCTTTGAAAGTACTACTGTGGGAAAAATGTAAAGTAATTCCTTCCACCTCGCCAAACTGTTAACAAGGAATATTAATTGAGCGTTATGCGTCGTTTTCAAGAAGTTATTCGTCTAAAAAGACCAGAATTATGGGCCAACAACCCTTGGTATTTGCATCACGACAATGCACCGTCTCACACTGCACTCGTTCTTCGTGACCATTTCGCCAAAAATTCGACGAATATCGTTCCGCGACCACCGTATTCGCCTGATTTGGCTCCGTGTGACTTCTGGCTATTCTCAAAAGTCAAGAGAGCACTCCGGGAAACGCGTTTCGAGTCGATTGAGGAGATAAAAGTTAAATCAAAGATGGCGCTTATGGCTATACCGGAAAGGGACTATTTGGCATGTTTCGAGGATTGGAAAAAACGTTGGCATAAGTGTATTTTATCGGGAGGAGATTACTTTGAAGGGGATTACATTGATTTACAAGAATAAATAAAGATTTTTCATTTTACAAACAAATTTACCTTACTTTTGCTCACAGTAGTATAAAATAATTTAAATCTAACGATCTTTACGTAACGCTTTGTTATATTTTGAAAACACCAGAGTCTATTTGTTAAATTTGTATTAATTCTAATATCCCTATTCGATTATTATCGGAAGTTTTAATTGCAACTGAGCAGACGCAATAAACATCATATCCAGAAACGGAACTTTCTTCTAATACTGGGCAACATTTAAGTGAAAAATGACAATAAAAAGCCACCGCCTATTGTCCTTAATAACATCGATAATATAAATGATTTAAAAATGTTGGTGAGAAGTTAAGAATAATAAATTGAGAAGAATAACAACATACACTTTTTAAATGGGAAAACATTGAAAATACTGTCAAGTTTTTGGCGGATGTCATGGACTTTTAGGACTCGGGAAACACCAACCTGTATTTAAATTTAGCGACTCTTGCTATTAACATATTGACCCTACCTTGGTCAAGTGCTGCAAAAGAGCGAGTTTTCAGCCAAGTTGCGTTAATAAAACAAAACTGAGAAATCATCTGTAAGCACAGACATTGAATTCGTTTAGTAAATGCTTATATGAAAATTATTGTCATTATTAGATTAGATCCTTCGAGATAATTAATATTGAGTATTACGGTCAATTAATGGACAATACATCAAAGAAAAATATTTTCTCAATACTCGACCGTGAAAGTTTAGGGATAATGAAACATGTCGACACAGAAAACCAGATATATTGGAATTTGATAATTGACAAAGTAGAATACTCGTATGCATTTAACAACAAGCAGCATCAAACATTTGCCAGGCAAAATGATTTTTCGAACTGGGCAAAAAAACAAAAAAGCCATACATAGTTTAAGGGGAAAGTTAGAACAGCGAAGCACAACGGTAAATACAGGAAGTTTAATACAAATTTGGAAAGAAGTAGAGACAAATCAAAAGAAATCATAAAATAAATATGAATTTGACTACAAAAATAATAAGAATAATAATAATAATTATAAAAAAATGGCTATTATGTGTTGTTAAAAATGTTGTTACAACTGGGGGCGCATCTAGAAAACTAATTCCAAAAAGCAAAGGACCGACAAGTTTTTATAAAGGACTTCATTCAAAATAACAGACATTGGTTTAAAATTAAAATAAAAGAAAGTAATAATAGTAAATTAAATAATTATATAAAAATATAAAAGATAAAAATAGATAAAACCAAAAAGGTAAGATATGTTATAAAATCAAACATTGTAAAAAATATACCATATGATGATATTAGGATGCGTGGGAACCTGAGATCTACAATGAATAAAAAACGTTCTTGTGATCTTCTTATGAACAGTGAGTAATGTACTAACACTGACGACGTGAAGCAAAAGTCATTAGCTTAAAAGCGAGCCTAATCACACTGCCTGAAAAAGTCAGTATAGTGACAAAATCAGCTGTTGTTCGCTTACATTTCATTATAAAAGTAAAATTTAAAGAACAAAACTCAGTCTGTTCGTAAAAAGTATAACAAATTACAACAATTCAGATAATAATAAAATAATGAGAAAGCAATATTTTTAATAATCTAGTACAATTATATTAATAATAGCAGTTAAACAAACTTGGTGCGCTAACTTTTCTAATTTCTTGGAAGTTATCAGTTAATTGGGCATGTGTGTGCCATTTGTAAATTTTGTTTACATCTATCAGCTGTTCTTATCGATAATTGGCCAGCGAAACCCCTTTTAATTCAATACTTTGGCCATTATCTACGCTGGTATCTTACTGACCTGGATAAGGGCCCATAAGCTTGAATTTAACTGGCAAGTTTTTGTATGGTACCGACCTGCCTACTGACGTCACACCAGTTTTTTTGCTAATGACCTCATAACGGCTTCAGTGTAAATACCGCATAAGAAGCAGCGCGTGTAGAAACGAAGTGTGTGGGTGCCTTGTGTATACTCAATCATTGTGAACAGCATGTGTTCAGAAACGCGAATCGTCACTGAACACACAAAAACATTCGGGGGCAAGTATGATTTCCTGATGCACGATTAAATAGAATTTTGTGCGAACTTACAAACTCAGCCGTGGTCTGGTTCAACAAATTAACTGTACTTTATAAGTTTTCTCTACCTTTATTAAAAGATTGCTTACAAGAACGCTAGATTAACATTTTCATTTGTTGGGCCAATTATGTCGTTTAACAAAAAAGCATATCGAAATTAATTCAAAGAAAAAAAATTATTATTTAGGCATTGAAGCAATGAAGCTATCCCATTTTTAACAAGTGAAGATCTAACTTTTAATTTTATGCATATGTCGGGGTGGTCATGGTGGGCGTTTCATTCATGTTTTTGTTCATTTTTCATGAAAATGCTCAAATATACATATAAACTAACATATCAAAGGCAAAAACGGCAAACAAATTTTGTTGGACTGTAAGCATGTTTTTTGTTAATTTTTCATGAAAATATACATATAAACTAACATATAAAAGGCAAGAACAAAAAAATTTTTTTGGATTCTAAGCATGTCACCTGTGTATATTTCATGGAAATTCTCGAATATGCATATAAGCTCAAAGGCAAAAACGGCAAAAAAAATTTGTTGGGCTATAAGCATGTTTTTTGTTCATTTTTCATGAAAATGCTCAAATATACATATAAACTAACATATCAAACATAAGACAAGAAAAAAAAATTTTTTTTGGACTCTAAGCATATGTCGGGGTGGTCATGGTGGGCGTTTCATTTTATTCCGTATTGAATTTTGAAAGTAGCCGGAACTAGTGAATTCCGCGATTATGTGTTGTCTGAGACTGTATCAAGAATGCCAGGCATTCCAATCATTTCCCAATCATTTGTGACCCAAAATTTTGGCCACCACATATGGTTGTTCATGACTTCACGCCAAAAAAACGAACTGATGCCTTACCCATTACTCTTCCAACAGTTAGTTCCTCTTTACAAGCTTCATCTAGTGTTTCAAAAAACTAGTTTCTTGCCCCGTCTCCATTCATATTCAATATCAGAATAGATTAGATAGATTATTAAATAGATTAGAGGACTGTTAACGATGCTTAATAGCCTGTACTTGTGTAGTTTTGCCCATTAATCTGACATTATTGCTTTATCAGAGACTTGGCTGACAGCTGCCATATCTGACGGTGAAATTTAATCAAATTGTTTTTCTATCTACAGACAGGATCGTTTCAATTGCCGTGGTGCCATTAAATCCATATCCAGTTCGATCGAAATGTATTTCTGCAACCACTGGTATTGAAGTTGTTGCTGTTAAGGTAACTTTTTCTTCCCATTCGATCTTTATCACTTGTTTTTATATACCTCCATCTTCTGATATACAAGTTTATATGCAACATATTGCTTGTATAAGAGAAGTCTTCGTACATGTGAAAGATACTGATCTTTTTGTTGTTCTGGGCGATTTTAATTTACCCAATATTTCATGGTTATTCCTCAATAGTTCATGCTATCTTTTTCCTTCTAATCATCATGATTATTTGGATGGCATGCTCGATTTGTCATTAGTCCAAATAAATTCAGTCAATAATCATTTGGATAGAATTCTCGACCTTGTCTTTATTAACGACTTCGCTAAGTCAGCCGTCTCTAGATCTTCGCCTGTCTCTGAAGACAAACATCATCCGGCTTTTGAAATTTCTATTTCACTCCTATGCTGCATAATTTGACATTAGCACGTCAAAATTTACCACGTTGCTTTCATTATCTTCAAAGTTCTTTGGAGTTTATTGTGGGCAACATTCTATCATGTATTTGTATATTTCATTGTGGTTAATGAGTTAAGGGTATATCTATCCCCTTCTAGTACGTCTACCACTAGAAGCGGGCATTTTTACTGATGATTGATTCTTAAACAAAACATAGTCACCTAACTTAAAGTTTATGATTTCAAATTGTGCATTTCGTTCGATATTATCCTTAGCTCTAGCTCGAAATTGTTCTAAAATAACCTCGTGATCGTCATCGTTAATTGGCAATAGCCCAAAGGGTCGAGCTTTCCAATCAACAGTTCAAGCGAACTATATTTAGTAACTCGCTTAATCATGCAATTTATAGCTAGTTGCACTTCACTTAACCCGTCCTGCCAAGACCAGTGACTAGTTTCAATTGCTGTTAGCATATTTTGAAGCATACTCATGATCCTTTCCACTTGCACGTTTGCTCGGCTTGCGCCAGTTTCAATCAGATGCAAATTTATTTTCTGGTTATTGCAGAGCTCACAAAACTAACTACTTGTAAAGCATCGGCCCTGATCGGCTATCAAACGTTTTAGCACGCCAAACAATGATACTGCCATGGCTCGTATGCAATTCTCGTTGTCAATATTTTGGGTATGGTATAGCAAAACATATTTGGTAAAAGAATCAAATAATACAATTACGTATTCCTTTAAATCACTTTCCCAGTTCAGTTTCCCAAATATTTCAATGTGCAAAGTGTACCAAGGAATATCAACCTTAGGTATCGAATGCAATTCTGATTGAACTTTACCGGATTTAGATTTAGATAATTTACAAGTTATACAACTTTAAGCGAACTTTCGCAGATTTTTTATTTAATTATATTATATTTAATATTTAAGTCAACTAAAAGCAGCTGACTACGAAATTAAATTTAAATCAAATAAAGTATTTAAATTATAAAATTAAAATAGGAATTCAAACAAACATAAATTAAAATCTAAATCTAAATCTGGGGAATAAAAATTTAAGAATTTATTTAAATCGATCCAACATTTGTTGCAAGGATTGGGGAAAACCCAGAAAAACCCAATCAGGTCAATATACAATATGTATATTAAACTAAGTACGCATATATTCGTAAACATACTCAAACACATTACTTATTCAGTGGATATTAAAATAGAATAAGAACTATAAAATATTTATCGTATATCATACGATATCACGTATATCGTATATATATATATATACAATTTACAAATTATTTAAAGATTCAAATTACATATACTCTTAATTAACCACAATTCATATAAACATTCCATTGGTTACTAAACAGGTGATAAAAAATGTTTAGTTGAAACATGTCAAACTTAGCAGAAGGTATTGTGCCCCTTATTAGAAGTGCAATTAGAGCACCAGAAAATACTTGAACACGACCATGACTAATACCCACAAGACAAACAGGAAAGTAATGGAACACTTACAGATATCAGATTAAAATGTTACATATGACAGAGACAAAAAACCTTTTAACAAATTTATAGCAAGTGTAATTGTAAGGTTTTACGAGTATAAGAGACAAGTGGGATGCAATTAAGCAAGCATTAGTCGACAGTTTTGGAGAAGCTAGAAACGAAGAAAGCTAATAGACGATCTTCGTGAAATTCCATACAAAGGACTATCAATCAAACAACTTCATTAAGAAATAGTGGGAATAAGAGCAGTAATATTTAAAGTATTAGAGAGAGACAAGACCGAACCAGAGGTCAGCAAAAATTAAGGAAAATTCGTATGAACAAACGTATGTACAAACAGTCATGAGAGGATTGAAAACTCGGTTAATGGCCGTGAAGGCCCAGAATCCAAAAAGTCTTAGAGAAGCTAATTAGACACAAAAGGAGTTGAGAGACGAGTATTTGATAGCCAGTATTGACTATGAAGGAGGCCCTATATTAAGAAATATTATCCACAACAAACGCATACCAGTAAACCACAACATAAACTATGATAACAGAACGGACAATACAACCAACAACGGGATGAACGATAGTCGGAGCTTCGATAATACTGAACTGCAACAATATAATCGGGGACGATTTTCGAGTACTATGAATCATTGGTGTAACATAGTAACTCCTGAAGGAACGAAAACAAATCCGAAAAAGATCGAATCTTTAAGGAACTTTCCACTACCGACCATTACGAAACAAATATACTCTATATCTCTCTTTATACTATATGTATTCAGAGAGGTGATAACATTTACTTCTACATGTAGACTACCAAAAAAAATTATATGCGACCAAGGCGTAGAATTCAAATCTAAATTATTTAGAGATTTTTGTAGTCAATATTAAAATCAACCTACATTACACGTCCTTTCAACTATCCAAAAGCAACTCGCCGATAGAAAGACTACAGGGCTCGAAAGAACATGACGAAGTATTTACAGAAACAATTATTACATATAATAATGCAATACATACCATGACAAGATTGACACCATTCAAATTTTTCACAGGAAAAACTCACTTCTTTGTAGGACACTAGAACATACAGATAAACACGATTACCTACAGAAATTAAACGATTTTAAATTTAAGCTGTTTGGCTAAGTATAAAAATAAATATCAACAAAAAGGAAAGAAAGAATATATTATATAAACAAAATGACGAATGGGTGGTATCGATAGCATTACAAGCAAATGATACAGTTTACAGAAAGGAGAATAGAAGGAAAACATCACACCACAATTTTTTCAGCACGTCGCTTAGCAAGACAATGATCTTACATTCGAATCAACTTAGCTGCTGCTGACCTGTTTGACAAGTTTTTCCAATCCACCTATTCAACTATTACTGATACTAATAATCGCTATCCCTACAGTATACCTTCATCTAACTCTATTTTCGCTCCCATTATATGTGAGTCTACCCTTCTCTCTGCTATAAAATCTGTACAATTTTCTTACTCACCTGGGCTCGACAATATTCCAAGTTGTGTCTTAAAAGAGTATAGCACTTCTTTACTTCAACCTCTTCTTAAACTTTTAATCTATCACCTATCACCGAAATCTTCTCTTTGAAGGGACTCATTTTTCACAAGTCTGATATTTCTTAATACAAAAGTATTGCTAAATTGTCTGCTATTCCAAAACTGTTTGAAATTATTCTTACGACAACCTTGCAACATCTCTACAAATCTATAAATCCTCTTCCCAACATGGCTTTGTAAAGAGTCGGTCTACTACGACCAACCTGTTCGAATTCTCATCTCTTGTTCACGATGCGTTCCAACAGAGAATGCAAACTGACATCACTTATACTGACTTCAGTAAGGCATTTGACTCTGTACACCATGATCTATTACTTTTTAAACTCTGGATGTACCTACGATTTCTTCTTACCTAAAAGGTCGAATCCAAAAAGTTATACAATTTCTAGACCAATATTTGTTACTTCTGGCGTGCCTCAAGGGAGCCTCCTTGTTCCATTTGTACTTTTCATTAATGACATACCGTCCACTTTATCATATTCGCGTATACTAATGTATGTTGACAATGTTAAGCTTAAATCATTTAAAGATCCTTCTTTATTTGGTTTTCTTCAACATGATCTAAGCTCCATGCTACTTTGGTGCTCATCCAATCATCTTCCTCTAAACTGCTCTAAGCGCATGTTTATGACATTTAGCCGATTGAAGCCATACCATGGTACATATACCATTGGTAACCATCCTTTAGAACGTACATTTACAGTTAAGGATTTATCTGTTCTTTTCGATTCTACGCTCAATTTTAACTAACATATTGCATCTATTGCCAATGATGCCAAAGGCTTTATTAGGCATTGTTCGAAAGAATTTAACGATCTATCATATTGAAAGCACCACGTTTCATCACCAGTCACAATCGAATATTTGTAGTTTATGTCCTTTCTCGACTCCTTAATCAAATCCCTACAATGTTGGATTCGTAGCAATTTTTTCTCTTCAGTTTTTTTTTTGTGCAGAACAAACTTGGAGCACACCTTCCGTAGACCCAATTTATCTATCAAAATGCGATGAATGGAGTCTTTGGTGATATTTAACTCCATTTCCATGTAACGCAAAGAAGATTTCGGCTCATTCTTAATAAATTCCTGCACTTTTTCAATATTGTTTTGGGTAATCACTGATTTTGTCCGGCCCTACTTCTGATCGTCACAGAGGTACTCACGACCTTCTTGGAATTGCTTAAGCCACTCATGCACATTACTACGGGATAGGCACTGATCACCATATACTTTTTTCATCATTTTAAATATTTCAGTGAACGTTTTCCCAAGTTTAAAACAAAATTTACTATTTGCTCTTTGTTCAAAATGCATTTTACGACCGATGACCAAAAGCTGCTGTCACTTTTTGATCGATAACTTCGATTGTAGTTGTCCAATTGTCTCAAAAATTTTACGAAATGTCAAAAGAGATCAAACTTTTTATTTCATACACCCACCAAAACGTGGCGCCACCGAAACAGTTATATTTCAAAAGTCCTGTTTCCTTTGCGAAAAACCTTGTATTATAATTTCAAAGTATGCCACAACACTTCAGGTAATATCGATGTCACATCTGATATTTTCAACGTGATTGCTAATATTTAAAGCATTACCACATTGCTTGGTATCGATGACGTCATTAACGGTTTATTTCTTTGCTCTGTTTATTTATGTAAAAATTCGTATCACCAATTGGCCGGTTTCAGCACGTAGACTCTGAAAAAAATTGGCATCGCGTTTGAACGTATTTGTGTTTGAAGATGTTGTTTTTAGTGCTAACCGCAGGTCACATAATGTTTCGATTATGCACACCACCTTTTGGGTGTGGGCATCTATGATCTCGACTGTAGCGTCTTGTGGCGATGCTTGGTTGTACTCGCCTAAGGGAGATAGATGGTGGATTAACTCCTCGGACTTTTAGTGAAACGGCGTTGAGCGTGAACTCAGCACGTCCTTGGAGCCTCAGTGTAATTAGACAGGAACTGGCTATTTAAAACATATACTAAGCTATGTTTTGTTATTCTCTTTTCTAAAACTACATGCAAAATTTGTGCCACTAAAAAAAAGTTTTTTGTAAGCACACTGTCGCCATTAAAAATAAAAATACAAAACAAGCCACGAAACTCACACACAATAACTCTTAGAATTACGCTCTCAAAATGTTTGCGCATCATAAAAAAAAAAATATATATATATATAACCGATAAGCCAAAACTGGATTTATTATTTTCACTTTCTTGACACCTTATCGATATCACCCTCATATCAAAAAACCAGGTCGAACAATACATTCCCCTACGAATCTCTCCCAACAAATCTTTTTCTTTTATACAATCTGAGTAATATCTTTAGCCATGGGAAATAGAATCCAAAACCTGTGAAAACGACCACTTTCCAGTTATACCCAATTAACAATTACATTTGCAACTGCTTAGAGTCTACAGGCCCTAAGTATTTATCGTTGGGCTGGAAAGTCGTTGCGGCGAAGACGAGATCAGCTAGAAGACCGAGTTAGATCTCTTGCAAGATGATTTGGATGGGCAGAAAGCTTTATGAGGTACTTTTCTTTTATCTGGACTACGACGTCTCTGACTGGAGGGATGTTCAGGTCTCTATGGATGTATTCTGTTAAAAGTATAATGTCTTTATTTGTATATACCGCTTCATGCGGACTAGTGAACTTTTCGTGTTCACTCGATACAGGCACAAAGAGAACTAAACATAAAACGAATATGCGTACATAGGCAATAATTCTGATGCGCGCAGGCAACTATGTCTTAAGCTACAATTAACAGTTTGTTGCGCGTAGGCAACAAAGCTACAATAGAGTATGCGTTACTGCGTATTATACTTATATATTTCAACACTCCTTCTTAACGCAGATTTCTATTGCATACCCATCATTTGAATAAATTTTTTATGCTTAACTTTACTTAAGTTCTTGGTTAAAACATCTGATATCATATTATCTGTAGAAACATATTCAATATTAATAATATTATTTTTAACCATTTCTCTTACATGATGGTACTTAATATCTATGTGCTTACTACGCGCGTGAAACTTAGCATCCTTTGCTAAATGTTGCGCGCTTTGATTATCGCTATATATCTTGGTTCCAGGTTCTTGACTGAAACCCATTTCATTCATAATTTTTATTATGTACGCAGCCTCCTTAGCTGCTGTTGAAAGTGCCACATATTCGGCTTCTGTGCTGCTTAATGAGACAATGCTCTGTTTTTGGACTCCCAGGAGAAAGCTGCGCCCGCGGTGAAGAACGCCCAACCACTGAAGGACTTCCTATCTGTGCTGTCTCCAGCCCAATCAGCATCAACATAACAGTATATAGGTTTACCGGTCTTCTTGTAGTGTAAACCCAATTCTGTTGCGCCTCTTAGATATCTCAATATCTGCTTAGCACCTACGAGGTGCTCCTGATGTGGATCTGCATTCTGCTGTGCCAGTTTCGTCACCGAATGTAGAATATCTGGCCTTGTGGTTATCGCCAAATACATCAACGAACCAATTAAAGATTGATAGCTGACTTGATTCGTTCGCTGACATTTGTTGTTCGAGCATTTAACTTGGTATCCTGCCTCCAGAGGGATTGCATTAGGCTTACAATCTTGCATACCATACTCACGCAGAAGACTCTCAATGTACTGTCTATGACCCACAGTAACGCTGCCAGTTTCACCTTCACGTTCTATTTCCATACCAAGGAAATGTTTGAGCTGACCGCCATCTACAACGTCAAACTCCTTAGATAAGCGTGCCTTCACGCTAAGAAGATTTTCCATCTTCGAACTTGCTACTATGAGATCATCCACATAGACTACTATGATGTCGATATTTTCGCCGTCCTGACATGTGTACAAACATGGTTCACTGGGGCATGGAACAAAGCCAATTTTTTTTAAAACCATGTCCAGTTTCTCGTTCCATTCCCGACCACTTTGTTTCAGGCCGTACAGTGACTTGTTTAGCTTAAGTACTTGGCGTGAAGATTCTTCATTGACAAATCCCTCTGGTTGTCGCATGTACACTTCATCTTGTAGCTCACTGTTGAGATAAGCAGAAGAAATATCAACCTGGTGCATATACATACCCTTTTCCACTGCTAGAGCAATCACCAATCTGATTGTCGAATATCTGGCCACAGGTGAAAATGTATCTGTATAGTTCACGCCGTACTGTTGAGCGCAACCTTTGGCTACCAAACGAGACTTGAACCGATGTATGTTGCCATTTTTGTCTCGCTTCACTGCAAACACCCATTTACAGCCAATTGCCTTATGCCCCTTGGGGAGATCAACCAACGTCCATGTTTTGTTGATTTGAAGACTGTTCATCTCCTTCTGCATCGACGCTTTCCACTCATCTGCGTGAAGACTACTTAAAGCATCATTCACATTTAATGGCACAGCAATGTCATCAGTTGTCATGACATTCAGAGTGCTGTATTGTTTGCGTGGGCGTCCAGGCTTTCCAGTGTGCAATATTTTCGGTCGTCCAGGACCCCTTTTGCTATTTGTAGCACTTGACTCGACTTCGTTTTCTCCTTCTGCAGACTGATAGGACTCTTCCACATCTTCTGCGGCGTCCACTTGTATGTTTTCTTCTTGATGACTCTCTGCATCTGCATCTACTTCGGCTATCAGTACAATATCAACATTGTCGTTGCAAAACGAATCCTTTCGTTTTATGCCATCATCAGTAAAATCCTCTTCGAGGAATATTACGTCGCGTGCCTCAGTTATTCTTCGTGTGCTTGGATTAAACAGCCTATACGCCTTGGCTGTTTCTGAATAACCAACCATTACTCGCTCTTCCCCCTTTGGTAAGAACTTCTTGCTGTGTGTTTTGTTAAGCACGATGGCCCTTGTGCCGAAGACTCTTATATGACCAACTGATGGTTTCTTGCCAGACCATGCCTCAAGCGGTGTCATATCTTCTAATGTCGATGTCTCAGAGCGATTTCGGAGATATGCTGAAGTCTTTATAGCCTCTGCCCAGAAATCCTCCTTCAAACCAGCATGTAGGATCATGCTCCGTGCCATCTCGACTAACGTTCGATTCGCACGCTCTGCCACACCGTTTTGCTGAGGTGTATGGGGTACAGTCAACTGCCTTTTTATGCCGTTGCTCACTAAATATTTTTCGAATTTTTCACTCAAATATTCACGCCCATTATCACTTCGGAGACACTTAATCCTTTTTCCAGTTTGTGTTTCTGCAAGTGTCTTATATTCTTTGAACCTGTCGAATATTTCATCACGTGTTTTCAAGAAACATACATACACATATCGTGATTTGTCATCAATAAAAGTAGCAAAATATCGCGCGCCACCAACTGAGCTTGTATTTATCGGGCCACATATATCTGTATGTATTAATCCCAACACATCATTGATGCGATTCTCAGATTTCTTTGCGAAACTCTTCACTTTTATTTTGCACTTTGCACATATTTCACATACATGGTTTTTCATATCAGAACACTTTGCCAATTTTAATCCGTGCACCAGCTGATTTTCAATCATTTTATTTAGGCTACCAAAATTTAAATGCCCAAGCCTATTGTGCCACTTCATCATTTCTGATATGTTTGCCTTCGCGACAAAGCACTGTTCCTTTTTTGCTTCGAACAAATACAAATTTTCTTTCACTGTCGCCGTCAAAAGTACATCGCCTTCACGATTCTCAATGTGAGCATTATTCTTCACAAATTTCACATTATATCCATTCTGCACAACTTTTGACACAGATATGAAGTTGCACTGAAGATCTCGAACGAATAGTGTATCAGTCAAGTCGATTGTGATATTTTTGTTTATCAAACGCACAGTTCCCCGACCATAAGCCTCTATGTAATTATTTCCAGCTAAAATAATTTTCTCTTTGTGTTCTCTCAAATTAATAAAGCTTGATCGGTCGGTACACAAGTGTGTTGTGGCGCCACTGTCCAGACACCAAACGTTTTTCTCAAAACCACCCCTTGTTTTGCTTGTAGCTGCAAACACTGCGTACGACTTTTTACTCTCTTTTTCGCTCTCATTGCTGCTCTCCGCTTTGTTTGAATTGTCTCTAGCGCGACAATTTACAGCTATATGACCATGACGTCCACACGTCCAGCAGCCTTTTTTCTTTGTCTTTTTGTCTTGCGATCCTCCTTTTTCGCTTTTACCGTTGCTTCCTTGGTTCCATTTACCAACTGTTGCGAACATTTTCTGCTCTCCCTTTTGCTCTATGTCTGTTGTGCGCCTTTCACTCTCTTCGAGTAATTTGATTTTTAGCGCACTTAACGTTGGCAATGCATCTCGCGTTTCCATAGCAACCACGAAATTGTCGTAGACTTCCGACAAACTTGACAACAGCAATATTGACAGACACTCTTCATTTAAAATAAAGTCTATTTCACTTAATTTTTCGATCAGTTCTGTAAACTTGCTAATATGTTCTGTCATACTATTTACTTCTTCTTGTTTTATGCGAAGTAACTGCTTTAATAAAGTTACACGACGCGCTGGTCCCGTTGGTATATGTATTTCCTTAAGTTTATTCCAGGCAATTGTTGATGTTGCGCAATTCTTAACATGATTAATTTGCGACGGCTTTATGCACAACACGATGCTTGCAAGCGCCTTTTCGTCTTTTTTATCAAAATCTGCTTTCTGTTCAGCACTGTCTGTTTCGTTTTTCACGACACGACCACACACATACTGCCACAATTCTGAATGTATCAGAATACTTTTCATTTGAACGACCCACGCACTATAATTTTGGTCGTCCAATTTTTCTATCGAGTTCATTATTGAATTCATATTTTCTACGAATTATCTCCAGAATTAACGCACTATTCTGGGCCCATAACCTGTTAAAAGTATAATGTCTTTATTTGTATATACCGCTTCATGCGGACTAGTGAACTTTTCGTGTTCACTCGATACAGGCACAAAGAGAACTAAACATAAAACGAATATGCGTACATAGGCAATAATTCTGATGCGCGCAGGCAACTATGTCTTAAGCTACAATTAACAGTTTGTTGCGCGTAGGCAACAAAGCTACAAAAGAGTATGCGTTACTGCGTATTATACTTATATATTTCAACATATTCGTTCAGAACGTACCACGGTGCCCCAGTGATCGTTCTCAGAATTTTTGATTGAGCCCTTTGGATGATGTCAATACTGCTGCTGATAGCATTTCCCCAGAGCTGGGAGCCGTAGGTCCAGATCGGTTTTAGGACGGAGCTATATAGCAGAACCTTATAGTCCAGGCTAAGGGGTGATCGTGCGTTGGTAAGCCAATGGTGGCTGTTGGCCCTCAGCTTTAGTTGCGTCCTTTTAACTTCAATGTGCCTGCGCCAGGTGAGGCGTCTGTCAAGGTGTACGCCAAGATATGTTACTTCGTTTGCTTTTGGGATTACAGTATTGTATAGTGTAACTGAAGGGCAGTCTTGTTTGTTTAAGGTAAACGTAACATGCTTGCATTTTTGCTCATTAATTTTAATTCGCCAGTCAGATAGCCATTTCTCAACAGTCGCCAGATGTCCAGCAAGTTGTGCTGTTGCTCGCAGTGGGCATTTCGAACGACTTAGTATCGCGGTATCATCGGCAAATGTGGATATTAACATTTGGCTACTCGTGGGGATGTCCGCTGTATAAAGGATGTATAGCGTAGGACCAAGAACGCTGCCTTGAGGAACTCCAGCTTTTATGATATGCTCAACTGATATGGCAGCGTTCCATCTCACTGAAAATTCTCTGTTGTAAAGGTACGACTCTAGCAGATTGTGTGTGCAACTAGGGAGCATTGTTTTTATTTTATACATCAGTCCATCTAGCCAGACTCTGTCAAAGGCTTGGGCCACGTCCAAAAATATCGCAGAACAGTACTTCCCATATTCAAATGCAGTACGAATATTAGATGTTATTCGGTTGACCTGCTCGATTGTTCCATGTTTTCCGCGGAAACCAAATTGATGTGCGTGGATTATATTGTGGTTATTCAGATATGGGATAATGTATGTTAGGAGACATTTTTCGAGAAGTTTTGATAAGCATGATAGTAGGCTTATGGGCCTATATGATGCGGGGACCGTGTGATCTTTTCCAGGCTTAGAGATCATTATAATGACAGATTTTTTCCATCTGTCTGGAAAATGGCCAAGTCTGGTTATCGCATTCAACAGTTGGCAGATGGTACAGACTGTGCAGTGAGGTAGTTCAATAATCATCTTCGGGGTTATTAGGTCCCATCCTGGTGACTTTTTCGTTTGGAGTTGTTCTTTAATGATTTTAACAATCTCTTGCGGTCTGAATATAATTGGAGAATACGACAGTTGGTTTTCGTCTGCTAGCTGCGGTAATGTGAATGCGTTCGTTGCAGGGTTTGGTTGAAATACATTTTGAAGATGCATGGCGAAAGTTGATGCTCTGTCTTCGTCACTGCGTGCCCACTCGCCTGCCGAGTTTCTTATTGGCATAACTGTTTCTACCGGTGGGCATAGTGATGGATGGACTCTCCATAGTGAGTGTTTTGTACTTGATGGGGATAGTTTCTCTATATAGCTGCGATGGCAAAAATCCTGCTCTTGTTTTAACGCTTTTGTAAGTCTTCTTGTGACTTCTTTAAGCTTTTGCTTTGCGGATGGCGATCTGTGAGATTGCCATTCTCGTGTTAGACGACGCTTTTCTAGAACGAGCTGCTCTATTTGTGCTTTCGTCTTTTTTATCTTTGGCGGTGCATTTGTAGATTGTGGTGTTGCATTACGTGCTGCCGCAACTAGAACAGATTCCAGATTGTGTACAATATGATCTACATCAGCTTTGTCATTGAGCCTTGGAGTTAGTGCGATGTAAGACCTTTAAAATTTTTTGTATTTAATCCAATCAGTTTTGAATGATGTTAATCTGCATGACTGCTCCTCAAGATCCGGGCGCTGTAGATGATTTAGGAGTACGGGCGAGTGGTCAGATGATAGGTTCGAAAGGGATTCCGCGGAAATCAGATTGCGGGGAATATTTTTTGTTATGGCAAAATCAATTAAGTCAGGCAGTTTTTTGGGATCTGTTGGCCAGTAAGTAGGTCTACCCGAAGAAACAAAGTCGAGCTTGTTACTTACAGTAGAGATTGCGTTATACAGTTGCTTTCCTTTTGGGGTCACAAGACGAGATCCCCAGTGCGTGTGCTGGGCGTTGTAGTCACCTGCTGCTATGAAACGTTCGCCTAGCGTGCTAAAGAAACCCATAAATCCGTCTTCGGATATTGTGAAGCGCGGAGGACAGTACACCGCGGCAAGAGTTAGATTACCACTACACGAGTATATATTTATAGATGTCGCTTGCAGGTAATTTTTGGCAAAATCATTGCGAAAAACGTGTTTAATACGGTTTCCTATTAAGATTCCAGAACCACCATGTGCTTTTCCATCTGGATGATTTGTGCCGTAGAAAGAGTAGCCCTGTATTTGGAAGTTATACTTGCTTGTGAGGTGTGTTTCCGCAAGTAGCATCACGTCGATTTGCTTATCGTGGAGAAATTGAGTCAGTTCAAGTTTGTGTCGTGAAACGCCGTTAGCGTTCCACAGTGCCATACGTAGGGAAGACATTATTTTGATTGTTGTGATACAAGCATTTGTATCAAAAGATTTTGATTGCGCATGAGGTCTTGCATAGTCGTGCGCATAAATGTCATGAATTCTTTCTTTCTTTCTTTGCTTTCTTGCAGATTGATTATCAGCGATTAAATGTTGCTTTGTGGATGTATTATTGGTTGCTGTTTGTGTGTCTGCTCCGGGTAAGCGAAAAGTGGTATAGGACTTGTGGGTGCGCGGCTAACCAGGCCAGTTTGAAGTGCTCTAGCGAATGTTACGTTTTCATTTGTTTTAGAGGGTATATATGTATTTGCGAGCGTTACGTTTCCATTACATTTTGAGGGTGCAAATGTACTTTGTGTAGTGAAGACACACGTTGATGTATCCGGTTTTTTAGTTCCTTGTAAACAGGAAAACCTCGGTAGTTGTATAGCTGTATGATTGCCTCCACAATTACCACACTTTTTGGTGCTGGGATCGTCTCTATTTTGAGGGCAGTTTACAGAGTTCTGAAGTTTTCCACAAGCTCTGCATACAGGGCGAAGCGTACAGTAGGATCTTGTATGTCCGAACTGTTGACAGTTTGCACACTGCACTGGTCTATTGCGCTTATGTGGTTCCTCGACAGTGATTCTACGGTGCAGTAGAAACTGTAGTTTATAGATTGGATGCACTTCGTTTTTCTTGAGTGCCTTATTATCTGGTTCAAGTTCAACTTTGAACATAGGTTGGGACTTCTTGTCCTTGTTTAGTATGTTGATGACCATCTTCGCGTTGAATCCATGTTCCTTTTTTCTCAGATGTATATTGGTGGCTGTTTCGACTTTTTCTGATGTCTTTTTCAGTATCAGGTTCACCCAGTGCGTCTGCGAGAATTGCAAATCTGTTACTTTCAGTGGGTGTTTGATTTGGATTACTGCGGTTTATTTTGGGTTGGTTGCCCTTTGACAAATTTTGTGGGCTTAGTTTTCGCTTAATTTGTATATAGCGATCCATACCAGTCTGTATAGGCCTACTTTTTTTCGCTGGGAGAGCAGGTAACATTGCTGACTTAGCAGAAGCAGAAGGTTGTTGTCGAAGCGATAGGGCGAGCGGGTAATATGGTTGCAGTTGTTGTTGTCGTAGCAGTTGTACTCCAGAGAGAAGTTACTATGCTAGTTACCGTTTAAGTGCACAATTTTGTCGTATACACTTGTTGCGGAGTGAGGTTCGGCATGGGGGAAGTACGCATTTCGTCCATTAGCATGTTTGTTGTTGTTGGAATTGACGGCGAGCAAAATCGCGCTCTGTCGTTTGTTGTCATACTGAGCGTATTGGTTTTGATAGCATTGGGGGTGAGTGACCGCGCTTGGTCAGCAGTAAGCTCGGTGTTATTTACAGTTTGTGAAGAGACAAACGAGAAGTACGCGTTGTTACGTTGCAAAGAGAGCCGGCGTTCGTTTTGCTTACGTTGACTCGCGGCCCTCATGTCGTTTTGGCTCATTGTTTTTATTGTTGATTTTTTTTTTTTTTTTTTTGTTTATATTTGGTTAGTTTTCTTTAATTAGTTTGAAGAACTTAACTCTTCTAAGTACAACAATTAGTTGCACAAAGAAATGAATTTGTACGATTTTCATCGCATTCAGCGTCTCTTTCGCTTCACAGCACAATTAAAATTTTTGTTTTTTTATTATTTATTTATTTATTTATTTGACTCCGGAGCATGATTAAAGACAAAGGTGTTGTCGCCTTCACGATCGATTCGTATCGATTCGATCGTTTACAAGGTAAACCGTCTTAAGTGACTACCTTGAAGAACACCTAAAGTAACATGAACAGACTACGAAATAGACGACCTAAGTAGTACCTTTTGAGTTCTGCCTTTTAAGTAAGTGGAAATCCAATTAATTAATGAGGCTGGGAAACCTATACAATCAAGCTTGTAAAGAAAATATCATGGTTTACAGAATCAAAGGCTTTACTGAAGTCCGTGCATATGACATCAGTTTTCAAAGATTAGTATCTTTCAAATGTAAGAAGACTTCTCTTATACAAGCAACATGTTGCATATAAACATGTATATCAGAAGATAGAGGTATATAAGAACAAGTGATAAAGATCGAATGGGAAGGAAAAGTTACCTTAATAGCAACAATTTCAATACCAGTGGGTACAGAAATACATTTCGATCGAACTGGATATGGATTTAATGGCAATTAAAACGATCCTGTCTGTAGATAGAACAATTTGACAACTTCACAGTCAGATATGGCAGTTGACAGCCAAGTCTCTAATAAAGCAATAATGTCAGGTTGAAGGGCAAAACTACACAAGTAGAGGCTATTAAGCTTCGTTAACAATTCTCTAACATTCTGATATTGAATGTGAAAGGAGTCGGGGCAAAAAACTAGTTTTTTAAAACCCTAGTTGAAGCATGAAGCAGGAACTACCTGATAGAAGAGTAACAGGTAAGGCAACAGTTCGTCTTTTTGGCGTGAACTCATAAACAATCATATATGGAGGCCAACGTTTTGGGTCTCAAATGATTGGAAAAGCATCAAATGAAACACTTATTTTAAAAGACGCAATTTCGCGAGGCGTAGCAAATTTGGTGCAGGATACACTAGCAGAAGACTTGCTAGCAATATACGCCTTAATGGAATCGCAAGTTTTGTCTGAGGATAGCCTAGACACAAAACAACAAAAGCAACAACCGAATGCATAGGGGCGGATGTAGTTGCCAGTGCAACGTTATCGCCTCATTCAGATACAAGAGAATTACGTATGGGTCTACGTTTCCGACTAGAAATTAACTTTGAGTACGAAACTGAGCTAGGCACGGGATCTAATATAGGCGAAGTAGTCGCAACATCAGGAGAAGGCGCAGGAGAAATATTAGCGCACAAATTGCCTGGATATGGCGATAAAGAAAGTATGGGCGAAACATCCAGATGACGTGAAGTCACCGGTGATGTTAAAGAATAAAGGACAGAATTCACCGAAGAAGGCACATTCAGATAAAAGGTAAGAGGATAAGGTGGGGACTCAAATTTATATTGGCAACTCAGCACTTGAGACAAAATCACTCAAGAGATGCTTACCCACACTATTAAGTTTTAAAAATTGATTTCTCACATTATTGTACATTTTAAAGAAATCAAATTGGATGGTGAAGCATGATGGAGAAGACCATCTCGAAAACTAAAAACAGCAATGGAAATAGCTTAAAATGGCAAAGCACTAACAAGCAACACAGCAATAAAGCCGGAAAATGAAATTGCTGGAGTATTGACGCACTCCAACTGAAACAAGAGAGCGATAACACAACAACACACTTGTGAGCTTGAAGATCAGTTGAGCGAAAGTTACAAGCAAAACAAACAAGCGCACAAACTCTTGTAAAGGCGAGTGACGAACTATATTCGTAATGTTAGATCACAAACAAGTATATTCGGCACTGACGTACGCTTTGACAAGAGAGCAAAATTACAAATTGCGAGAGACAAGCAAAAACAACAGAGTACAGCAAAAAAACCGCGAAAGTAGAATTACCGTAAATATCAACGCTTCGTTTACAAACAAATGAGCAAGAACAACAAAGCGCACAATTCGCTTTTAGAGATGTCTCTCTCTCAACTTAATCCGGTTCGAAACTGAAATGGTCGTCTACTTGACCTTATTTTTGCATCGGATCCTTTTTCTAGTACTGTAGTACAAACTTGTCCTTTAGTTGTCCCCGAAGACCCCTATCATCCTACTTTAGACTTAGTTTTTGAACTGCCTACATGTGAGCATATTTGTTCTATTAACCCGGTCGTTAAATCACGTTGTTTTCGTAAAAAAGATTTTATAAAACTTAATTCATTAATTTTAGAAACTAACTGGTCGCAATTGTACTCTTGTACTGACATTAACAGTGCTACTTTCTCGTTATGTTATCGCCCGAACAAATTTTGTTGTTTGTAGTTCGCGTTGTTACAATAACTACCTAGTTCGTTGTCGTTTGCAATTTTCTCAGAATCCTAGGCAATTCTACAACTTTGTCAATACTACACGAAAAACTTCCTTACTGCCCGCATCTGTTTCTTATGAAGACATGAAAGCAAATATTGATCAGGCTACAGCCGATCTTTTTGCAGAATTCTTCCAAACTACTTATTCATCTTCTAACTTTCTTCCTAATTCCCCTTATCCGTATATCTTCCCGAAATTTAACTGCATTTTTAGTCCTGTAATCCTGGAAAGTTCGTTATTTAACGAACATAACTTAATCAAGCCAGGTTATTCACCAGGCCCAGATGGAGTACCGGGATGTGTACTTAGGTACTGTGCTGATTCTCTATGTAAGCCCTTGCTTAAATTATTTGAATTGTCTGTTAACTCGTGCTGTTTTCCAACCATTTGGAAGGAATCATTTATAATTCCTCAAACATGGTTCAAAGTCTGATGTTAAAAACTATAGGGGTTTTTTTCGAAATTATCCGCGATGCCTTAAGTGTTTGATAAGCTGATAACATCTCAATTAAAACACTCATGTAGCTCTATCATTTCTTCCTGCCAACATGGTTTTGTGAAATCAAAATCTACTACCACTAACTTACTTGAGCTTACATCCCTTGTTATTAAAGGTTTTCAGAACAAAAAGCAGACTGACGTAATTTACACAGATTTCAGCAAGGCTTTCGATTCCGTTAACCACTATCTCTTGCTTAAAAAACTTGGTACTATCGGATTTCCACACAGCCTTCTTATGTGGATTTCCGAATATCTTTCTTGCAGAACCCAAAAAGTTCTTTTTAAATCCTCACTGTCTAAACCTGTCTTTGTTACCTCTGGTGTACCCCAGGGTAGCCACCTTGGGCCTTTAATTTTTAATTTATTTATTAATGATCTCCCGTCTATTTTCCTTCATTCCTATGTACTAATGTACGCCGATGATGTGAAGCTGTGCTTATCATATAATGATAACAACTCTCCTTATTTATTGCAATCGGACCTGGATTTGTTTTTTGCTTGGTGTAAATGCAACTTGTTGTTTCTGAATTGCTCTAAATGTAAGGTTATGTCATTCTATAGAAGCACGCCTCACACATTTAATTACATGCTCGACCGGATTTCTCTTGAGAGATTAGACTGTGTCATCGATTTGGGAATTCTTCTCGATTATAGATTAAAATTTGACAAACATATCGCGCTTACAGTCAACAAGGCGACTCAGTCTCTTGGATTTATCAAACTATGGTCTAAGGAATTCGACGACCCTTATACGACTAAGCTGCTATATACTTCTCTTGTTCGGCCTATTCTGGACTACGTATCTTGTGTGTGGTCCCCTCAATATTCGGTACACCAAGACAGAATTGAGTCTGTTTAAAAGAAGTTTCTTCTTTTTGCTCTTCGCGGCTTTAACTGGGTTCCAGGTACTGATTTGCCTCCATACCACATTAGATTGCTTTTAATTAACCTCCCATTTCATACAAGCCGTCGCATGATGCTGGAATTCTATTTTTACATTAATTAATAATTGGCAAAATTGACTCGTTTTTGCTATTGAGCCAAATAAACTTTTCTGTACCTTTGAGACGTACTCGTAACTTCACACCGATTTCTTCTACAAAACGTGAATAACTGAACACACTACGGCCATTTCCTGCACCAACAAAAACAAAGCCCTAACCCTGGTATATGGCCTATTGGCGGCACGTACATCTAGTGAAAGCTGTTGTTGAATGAATGTTGAATCTTCCTACCGAAGAAGATCGTCAGTGTCTACAGCCGAAATCAGTGCATCGGCCACTCCGGAATAATATAACAACAAACCAAAACACAAAAAGAAAAAACAACAAAATTAATATATATACTCGTATAACATAATATACATATAAGTGAATAATTCTCCCAGGCCGTAAAAACAGAAATCATAAACACATTTAATTGTTACCCATTACAACAACAAACACTACGCTGGAAGGCCCTTCATCGTGACTCATGCATGTAATTTAGTCTTTTGTTTTGATTTATATTTCACGACCACAGAATGCAGTGGCAACTTACGCTATGTATATGTATATGGCTATATGTATATGGGTACTTTATATATTGTACATATAAATTGCATTACTTTTTGTTCACAGCACTAATTAATTATAGATTTGCTTTAACCCCAGGTTACATTTTTTTTGTTCCTTTTTTATCTCTCTGTTAAGTATATTTAGTACTAGTATATGGGATAGCGAAGTTAAATTCATTTACACGGGCTATGTCTAAGTTAAGTTCAGCTGTTCCATAAAGTTAAAGCAGCTTTCGATTTGTTAATAAAACTTAAAATGAATGTGAAGCATATGTAACATGTAAGTATTAGCATAATTTTTCCAGGTGACATGGGAACATAATAAGGTAGAATCAAATTCATAAAGGGGTTCTTTATCACTTTGGTGATAATATATCATGTTTGGGGGAGTACAGAAGCGATGGTCGAACACCACCAAAGGCGTCGATTACAATGCATTTATGCTTCCATAATGAAGGACACCCACCATTAGTTTAATTTATTTTTCCAATTCGCTTCTCGATTTCTGAAATAATGCGGTAAAGTAGTTTCAGTAGGGATCTTATAAAAATAAATTAATGTACGCTGGTCAAGACTTGGCAACGAACCCCCCACCCCGAAAGACATCGTGTTGCCTTTTTCTGAACTATGGCAGACTTCCACTGCAGTAATACGCTACGCGTTGCAGTTATTGTTGATGCTGCAATTACAGTAGTAACAAATGTTATTGTACTTGTTGTTTTCGCAGCATGTGTCGAAATTTTGCATTTCCCATTGCTCGAGCGCTACAACCGCTCAATAATATAGGAGGTGACAGGAGTGACAGGTCGGGACAACTAGACCATTAATTTTTCTATCTTATTATTACGGATTGAAAAACAATAGTAAGCTCCCATTCTGTAGTCGGTAGACACTCTACGATCTCTTTGAGCGCTCCTCATTTTAACTTTCTGTTTGTAGCACTTAATAGACCATATATTCTGGACTTTATAAAATACCCAAAACCTAGAAAAAATAGCAGCAAAATTATTGCAAACACTAATTTTTTCAATTTGTAGTTGCAAGCTGGGTTCATTCAAGCTTGCATTTCAAAGTTGCAAATAAATAATAAAGAAAGCTGGATTCGAGTGTACGCGACAACGAAAAAACATTAGCCCATGTACACAGGTATACGAATATAGTACATACACGCACTGTACTAAGATTTGAAATAAACTTAGTCTGGGGTCCTACCTTTTTATTGAATCTGAAATCGGAACGTTTATACAGACGGACATGGCAAGATCGACTCGGCTATTACATGCGGAGCATGATTAAAGACAAAGGTGTTGTCGCCTTCACGATCGATTCGTATATAATATACATACAAGGTAAACCGTCTTAAGTGACTACCTTGAGGAACACCTAAAGTAACATGAACAGACTACGAAATAGACGACCTAAGTAGTACCTTTTGAGTTCTGCCTTTTAAGTAAGTGGAAATCCAATTAATTAATGAGGCTGGGAAACCTATACAATCAAGCTTGTAAAGAAAATATCATGGTTTACAGAATCAAAGGCTTTACTGAAGTCCGTGCATATGACATCAGTTTTCAAAGATTAGTATCTTTCAAATGTAAGAAGACTTCTCTTATACAAGCAACATGTTGCATATAAACATGTATATCAGAAGATAGAGGTATATAAGAACAAGTGATAAAGATCGAATGGGAAGGAAAAGTTACCTTAATAGCAACAATTTCAATACCAGTGGGTACAGAAATACATTTCGATCGAACTGGATATGGATTTAATGGCAATTAAAACGATCCTGTCTGTAGATAGAACAATTTGACAACTTCACAGTCAGATATGGCAGTTGACAGCCAAGTCTCTAATAAAGCAATAATGTCAGGTTGAAGGGCAAAACTACACAAGTAGAGGCTATTAAGCTTCGTTAACAATTCTCTAACATTCTGATATTGAATGTGAAAGGAGTCGGGGCAAAAAACTAGTTTTTTAAAACCCTAGTTGAAGCATGAAGGAGGAACTACCTGATAGAAGAGTAACAGGTAAGGCAACAGTTCGTCTTTTTGGCGTGAACTCATAAACAATCATATATGGAGGCCAACGGCTATTACATGCGCAAGTTATATACATTTGCAAAGCTTAATTAGCTCCGTTTTACCCATTTTCTAATGGGTTAACGGTCTCAAATTGATCTTAATAAAGTAAATTAAATAACAAACAAAATAAAAGTTACAGGTCAACACATTTTTTAATAATTTTAAAAGCCATAATGATACTCACAAGTTATCTCCACTTAACGTACTATATTGCTGCAGAACTGCTTTGGCTATGCTAAGCTCATAGCCAATATTTGGAGGATCGTGACATGGTACTCCTCGAACTTCACTTCCAGAGTTAAATGCACCCATTGATATGGTTGTGGCTGACGAGGTACTTGATGTCGTGATTATGTTAGAGCATTGCGGCGAAGCTTCATGTTCCGTTTGTTCTTTTTCACGCGTACTGTTTTTCTTTTTAACTGAACTTAGCGGAGGCTCTGAATGGATCGTTGAAGTTGATCCAAGTGAAAAATTTTGACATGATCGAAAGTCTTCTTCCATAGCTATTATTGTATAGTTTCCAAGGCAGGCACTCGGAAAATAAGGTCGAAATATTTAATAAAAATGGAATGAATTATTTTGACAGAAAATACAATTACACTATTATGTTTTGATAGAAAAATTGTTTTTTATTTTTTCAATGCAAGCCCTGCTCGGTGAGCTGGCAAAATGGTAAAGATAAGTACCGAGATCCGGTGCTTAACCTTCATAAAATGGTGTTGATAAAATGTTATATTTTTTGTATTCTATAAGTAGGTCAATTTTTTTTTTATCTTTTTATCTTCTCTTCCCAATATATTAATAAATTCACACGTATGTAGTTGCACATTCTTCTGCTGATAGTTTAATAATGATTGAATGAAGCACAGAAGTTATTCAAGAATCGATTTATCATGTGAAAGCGCTAAGCTCCTGGCAGTGCTGAACAGCGGGCGTTTTCAACCAATGAAAATATTGGATAAAAAAATAACTTTTGATTGAAATCGCTTTAAGGCTTAAATTTGATTAATTAATAAAGTAATTATATTATCATAATTTGTGGTAGCAAAATATTATTATTATTATTATTTTTTTTTTATACTTTGCACTATTTGTTGAATCTTCTCTTACGAGACTAACAATAATTTTACAAATCTTAAAAAATTATATTAATTAACAATTACATTTGCAACTGCTTAGAAAGATGTTGCGGCGAAGACGAGATCGGCTAGAAAACCGAGTTAGATCTCTTCTAGATGTTTGGATGGGCAGAGAGCTTTATGAGGTACTTTTCTTTTATCTGGACTACGACGTCTCTGACTGGAGGGATGTTCAGGTCTCTATGGATGTATTCGTTCAGAACGTACCACGGTGCCCCAGTGATCGTTCTCAGAATTTTTGATTGAGCCCTTTGGATGATGTCAATACTGCTGCTGATAGCATTTCCCCAGAGCTGGGAGCCGTAGGTCCAGATCGGTTTTAGGACGGAGTTATATAGCAGAACCTTATAGTCCAGGCTAAGGGGTGATCGTGCGTTGGTAAGCCAATGGTGGCTGTTGGCCCTCAGCTTTAGTTGCGTCCTTTTAACTTCAATGTGCCTGCGCCAGGTGAGGCGTCTGTCAAGGTGTACGCCAAGATATGTTACTTCGTTTGCTTTTGGGATTACAGTATTGTATAGTGTAACTGAAGGGCAGTCTTGTTTGTTTAAAGTAAACGTAACATGCTTGCATTTTTGCTCATTAATTTTAATTCGCCAGTCAGATAGCCATTTCTCAACAGTCGCCAGATGTCCAGCAAGTTGTGCTGTTGCTCGCAGTGGGCATTTCGAACGACTTAGTATCGCGGTATCATCAAATCAGCAAATGTGAATATTAGTCTTGGGCCACGTCCAAAAATATCGCACAGTACTCCCGATATTCCAATGCAGTACGAATATAAGATGTTATTCGGTTGACCTGCTCGATGCTCGATACATGTTTTCCGCGGAAACCAAATTGATGTGCGGGGATTATATTGTGATAATATTATTTTAAAACAATTTGTTAATATTTTTGTTAAATTTTCACTTAACACTAACACTAACATTTCGCTTATATAAATCCTAAACTATTAACAAAGAAAAACAGTTTGGAATAAAAAAGACAGTAAAATATAAAATGGTTTTTAATTAGGTTAGCAACTATTAATAAGTAATAATGAAGTTTTGTTAATTTGGCGGACAAAAGAAGCTTGTCAGGGTGAAGGGCAGACGTCACTTGATAACAAACCGAACTTGAATTTTTAGGTAAAGCTTTAGAATTGGGTTGCTGTCAAAATAAATAAATTAAACGATAACACTTACAGTATTTTTTCCCCACAACAAAATATCTTTCGATGATGTTTTAATGATGTTTTAAAATTAAGTTTAAATGCTTAAGGCTTGTGCTGCATGACTAAAAATGTAATAAAATAAAACAATTTAAAGGCCGTGGGGTTACGTCGGACGATATTTGGCGTCTGCTCATTAATCGGGTAGCGCTGGGATACGTGTGGCATATGCATATGTAGTGGACAGATTTCAGTGAGCATCTAAAATTCAGTGGACTATTGGGTCAAATGGGTCATCCTTTCAATATTACAGGAACAGTGTTTCACTGTAACAAGACCATTTCAGGGTCGGAAAAGATCATGGATGTAATTGAACCTCAGAAAGTGAAATAAATTTATTAATTTCTATAATCATGCGATTAACTGGCTATGGCTAGTTTTTCCAGAAATCGCCGATTAATTGTTTTCTATATTAGTTTAAAAATTGTAAGATTTACCGGTGGGGTTACACGCACCGTAAGAATTGCAGGAGCCTGACACTCTTGTACGCTGTGTTAACTACGTACAAGAAATCAAAGAACACCAAAGTGTATAAAATAAACGAACTTAATTTGTTCCAGAAACTCTATATAATTTATTATTATTATATTATTATTATATTATATTATTCTATATTATATTATTATATTACTTATTTTAAAGTTTATGAATTCCGGTAATGTAAATAATGCTAACCACTCATCCAGACAACGAACAAGATGTTTTAAGGAAATATTGAAGCCGTACGAGCCAGTGTTGAGGCTGATCCAAAAACGTCAAGTGATCGTCGTTCTCAGGAGCTTGAAATCGCTCGGACCACACTCCGACGCATAATTCAAAGTGATTTGAAGATGTTTCCGTACAAAATCTAAATGGCACATAAAATAAGCCCAGCTGACTATCCGCGTCGTATTGAATTTACCAAATGGTGCATTGAAATGGCTGTGAACCAAGCAGACTTTTGGCGAAAAATCATCATGTCAGACGAGGAACATTTCCCGTTAAATGGAGGCGTAAACAAACAAAATTGTCGATTCTATGCCACTGAAAACCCTCAATGTATTGAGGAAGTGCCTCTATACGACCAAAAAGTCACAGTTTGGTGTGGTGTTTGCGCGAATATGATCCTCGGTCCGTATTTTTACCAAACCAATCGTGGAGTCACCACAACCGTCAATGGCGATCGTTATCGAGCCATGATAACCGATTTTGTTATCCCAATTGTTCGTGAAAATGGTTTGGATGACTTCTGGTTTCAACAGGATGGCGCTACATGCCATACAGCACAACAAACAATCGATTTATTGCGGCCATCATATCGAAAAGAAGCGATTTTGACTGGTTACCTAAGTCACCAGATTTGACGCCACCAGACTTTTTTTGTGGGGCTACTTGAAATCCAAGGCATACGTTAGCAAGCTAAGGACACTAGCTCAACTCAGAGTCAACATACGCCGCGAAATCAGAGCCATATCGGCCAATACATTGGCAAAAGTGATGGAAAAAGCCCAAAAAAATGGCACATTTCGCAGCCAAAGCTAATGGCAGCCATTTATGCGATATCACTTTCAAAAACTAATTCATTTTTCCGAACACTATAATAAATGATTTTTAATTGAAAAAAAAAAATTGTTATCTTCATTTGATTTTTTCAAAAACAAATGGCTCCAATTTAAATGGCCTACCCTGTATTTAAAACAACATTATTAATTATATAAAAAACTCGCCAGAGTATCACCGACGAATCGTCGTGCAATATTTTCAAAATACTGAGCTGTTTATTGCTTTAAAATTTCCTTTAAATTTTGATTTAACATTTATGAAGAACTTTTGCATAACTTTAATTGCTATATCTTGTAAATTTCAGAAAAATTTGCATCAAAGTTTTGATGCAAATTATGAATAGTTGCATACTTCTTGTTGGGGTTCTAGGTGAAAATGCGTCTGAAGCACGGAATAAAATATACAAAAATTACAGAAGATCACAAGGTAGAAAATGTAGCCGATTAGACAACATGGCAGATTTGTTTAACATATCATTGGATTCTTCTGATCCACCTTCACACGTCCAGTAAAATTAAGCAAAACCAAGGAAACCATAAAAAGTGTCTTCCAAAAGATGACATTGCATTCTTGGAAATGTCTAGTAATCACCTACTAATAAGTTTAAAGGTTGATGTTATTGAAAAAGATTCCGAAAATAAAGAGGAAGAAAGCGATGAAGTCGATATGGACGAATATTTTGGGTTGTAGACCACTGAGTTGGAAGAACAATATCAAGACTGAAAAAAGCGAATGTTAATTAGGTAAATATATAAAATGCTTAAACTTTCTAAAAAATCATCTAAATATTGCAAATATAAGAAGCAATTGATAAAAAGATAAAACAAAATGGTACATACATATATAGAAATATTTTCAGAAAAAATTGCACTATGCTAATAAGAAGAACGGGGAAAGAAATGAAAAAGTCAACATTTACCATTCTTTTCCCTTCTCTACTTAATATCGAATGTAAGCCACTGCAAATGAGCTCACCAAAGGTGTGCTGTGAGGTCAAATTTTTTTTTAAATCTTGACGCCTTTATTGCACTTTAGAGCTCTTTTGCACTAGATCGCTGTATTGGCCCAGCCGCTGAGATGTAAGCTTTCGCCGATGCACTTCCAGCGAAAGCTCTGTATGCGAGCCTTTTGTAGCTCTGTGCGGCACTTTTCTTGACTAGTGAGCGCGCTGAGCGAAAGCATCATATTGTTCACGTCGCGTTTTCCAAAACCTCAGTTGCTGTGACGTCATTGCCTCCAATTGCCCGCTGTTACCAATAACTTCCTTATACTTAATTTGTTTTCTTTAACTCTAACTCTCCAGACAGTACTTTGTCTTTCGGAATCGCCCGACCCTGTTGGAGTGTATCACTCCGCCGCCGTGCCACCTCGTGGATCAACTCCGCTGGCAATCGTTTTCCCAGGTATAGACGACCCAGTCGCCCGGCGTTGTGCTCCATGCTACCTTCCCCATAGCGGCGGCCACCACGGCATTCTCCCCGAATGCCTCAAGCAATGCGGCTGCCGCGTCTGGGTCAAATAGTTGTTCTCAGTCGTCGTGGCCTAGATCCTGAGCTGAGCTTCCGGGCGGTGCCCGAGCCTGCTCTTCCTTCTCGGCTTGTTTTCCGAAATCCTCTTCCCGAGCTGGGGACCGGTGAGACTACCTTCCGGTTGAGCGACGCAAGGGAGAGTATACTCCGTCGTAGACGGCAGTAAAGTTTTGGGCTTGGGGAAGCTGCAGAGTGGGTGACCCCCGCCCGGTCCAAAACTTCGGTGCTAGCGGTAGTGGCGAGTTTACGGGCCAGGGCATCGTCTCCCGGTCATCCTCTGAGTCCACGGGATCGGGTGCTGGTAGTGATAGTGAGAATGCGGGGTTCCATCTCTCTCATAGCGCAAGGACTGGCGAGGCTTTAACCGAGCCATACCGGAATTACTCCTCTTGTAAGTTCAATGTGCCAGGTCTGGGTGGGGCTATGCCCGTTTGGTACCTAAGCGACCATCCCGCACCACCTACTTGTAGTCGGACACTGTCCCTTCCTCATCCCAACGGAAGCTCGAGCTGCTCTGGGCCACTGGTTCTCCCCAGTCTTGGGTTCAGTCCGCCTCTTCCTTCGAGTACTCCTTTGGTGTCCCTTCCTCCTGGGGTTCCTCATCCCATTGGAACTCCCCCCAAGATTCCAGCTCCACCTCCGAGTCTTCCTGGCCAATGTGGCAAAGGACGGGGTCTCTTCTCGACTGCGGGTTTGTTATGCCGCCTCCTGGTATACCCATGACGAGATCTATTAACACCTCACTTGTTCCTAATCCCTGACCTAACCTGACATTTCTCTGGTGTGGTTTACATAGGTATCCTATATCTAAATGTCTCAGGACCAGGACGATCATGATGGCGCTATACTCGATTGTCTATTGCGTCGTGTTTGCAGCATCCTCTTCTTCGTGTTGGGGTTGTCCCAGGTATTGTTTGAGGTTTCTGATGTTGTCCGTTTCACGCTGTCTACCTGCCTCTTTCTGCAACCGCACTATGGTTGGCGATAAATTTGACCACCTTGTATGGTCCGTCTTACTTGTCCGCCAGCTTCACTGCAAAGCCAGCCGAGACATTTGACAAGTGGTGTTGCCGTAGTGTTTCTTCTGTTCTGTTCTGTTATGTCCCGGAGTCGGCTAGCTTTGGATTCGGCAGACTCGCTTGGCTCTGCTAATCCTGGCATGACTTCTTCGTAGAGCACGCATAGAGATATCAGCAAGGCCGGGCTGAATCCTGTGCTGTATGACGGTCTGCTGTTTACCTCTAAATTTCTCTGGATACTTTTTTTTTGCCAGTTGCTGCAGCCAAGGATATGAATGTGGATCTTCTGTCGCCCGTACTCCTTCAAATTCAAGTTCCCCAGCCAAAAACGCAGTGATACTGGGTTCCTGGGGGGGTCCAGGACGAACGCCTGCGTCTGGTGTCTTTTCGTGATCGTAGCCAGGTTGGCCTGTGAGATTCCCAGATTCCGTCGTTCCCATTCCTTGGGCCAGGCCAGCGAGTACGCCTGTGTTACCTTTTGCCGCCTTCAGTGTGGTTGGTCGGTAGAATAGTTTCAAACAGGCTCGTCCGCAGCGCAACTCAGCTTGTATGCCACAGAGGAAGTCGATACCCAGAATGACATCGTCTAACACGGTTTGTTAAGCTACAATAGTAATCGAAGAGCTGCCCCCCATTGTATTAAAGGTCACTACCAAGGAAACATCCCCTATGGGAAAGAAAGCGGCGATCCTGTTTCCTACTATGCGTAATGGCTGTCCAACTCCATCGTCCCTTGTTGGCAGGCCGCGCTGCCCGTTTCCCGACACAGTGGACCGACAGCAACCGATCGTTCTGGTTCCCCGACAACCGCACTCCCAGCAAAACAACAGTTGCGCGTTCCGCCGTTTTTTGAACAAGTGTTCCCCATAATTCCAGTACGCTCGTCTTACATCCACTGGCCGATGGGTTTCTGACCATCCGAACCGTCGCTTCAGGGTACAAAGGTGGGGCGAGGTAGTGGTTGCGGGTGGGGGTTGTACCGGTCTCGGCCTGGATTTATATGTGGCCAGGAAAGCCAGGAACGCGGCCAGCAACTCTTCTTGGCTTACCGTGCAGAAATCCCGGGTGCTTTCGTAACTGCTGATCAGCTGGGTCTGGGTCCTCAACGAGTTAAACTCGTGCCTTTTCCACAAAGTCTGATATTCGGGTAACAGGTTCTCATAAATCCGATACAGCGTATATCGAACTTCTCCAAGAAGCTCAGAGGATCGCCTTCCCTGATAAAGGCTATGCCAAAGTACCGGAGTTTATTTTATTTTATTTTTATTTTATTTATTTAATGTCAACTATTAGCAGTCGACCAGAAAATTACAATTTTTAATAAAAATTAAAATTTAAAATATATTTTAAATTTAGAATGAAATAATTAAGTAAAAAATTAAATTTAATATCTGGGGTGTTCAAAATAAGAATATTAAATGATCCAACATTTGTTGCGAGGATTGGGAAAAACCCAGAAAAACCCAATCAGATCACTGTTATTAGTAATAAAAATTAGTGCAAGTTACTACGTGCTAAAAAGTTAAGAATATGGTTCTTAATCGTATCAAAAGAGGACTCTGAGTTGAAGACTCGGAAAAGTCTGTTATAGTCAACACAGAGAACTCGAAAAGGTTCATGCAGAGAGTAGTTAGTATTACGAGTATTTAGAGAGATCGGTGTAAAGTTACGGGTACGTCTCAAAGGTACAGAAAAGTTAATTTGGCTCAATAGTAGAGATGAGTCAATTTTGCCAATTATTAATTTGTGTAAAAATAGAACTCCCAACATCATGCGACGGTTAGTAAGAGATGGGAGGTTAATTAATTGCAATCTACTGTGGTATGGAGGCAAATCAGTACCTGGAACCCAGTTAAAGCCGCGAAGAGCAAAAAGAAGAAACTTCTTTTGAACAGACTCAATTCTGTCTTGGTGTACCGAATATTGAGGGGACCACACACAAGATCCGTATTCCAGAATAGGCCGAACAAGTGAAGTATATAGCAGCTTAGTCGTATAAGGGTCGTCGAATTCCTTAGACCATCGTTTGATAAATCCAAGAGATTGAGTCGCCTTGTTGACTGTAAGCGCGATATGTTTGTCAAATTTTAATCTATGATCGAGAAGAATTCCCAAATCGGTTTGTCCGCTAATGCTGCGAATGTTAGTCTGGCTAGGGCTGATGCTACGAAGAGGCGTTTACAGCGACGGAATAGGAAGCTGCAATAGCTCCTCAGCTGATAGTTCTCCTTTTATTCTAGTACAAGGTGAGGACATATGAGATCGTCCATACGTAGGCGTGGCTGCTTCCGCTGCTGAACGTAAACTTCAGTTCAGCTAACCGGGTTTTCACTACCTCACTATGTTCGCCGAAGGACACGAATGCTGCCAGCCGATTCCGTAACTCCTTTTTGCTCCGCATGTTCTTACGACGGTATGAGATCCACCTAACGCCCATGTTGTTGTTTACCCTGTGGATAGTTTTCCAATAAATCGGATGATCCTGTGTGAAGGTCTTCGTATGCTTTTATTAAATCCTGGGTGATTTCTTCCAGTAGGTGTGTATCCACTGGTATGCGATTGGCTCGATGTGCTTCTGTAGACTGACTGATAGGGCTCGTCTACATCTTTGTACTCGAAGAAGTTGCTGATGTTGTTATTGTTGTTTCGTTGCTGTTGTTGTTGATGTGTTGGTCCGTTTTCCTCGTTGCCGCTGTTGTATCTTTTTTACCTGCCGTTGCCGATGCATGCATTTCAGCTTGCACTAAGACTGAATTGTCTTCCACTCCCAATTAGCCTACTGACCTACTTCTCCTGAATCCTAAGCTTATTCTGTTATCCACCTGCTATGCTGCGTTTGTATTTGTCTAATCCCGCTGCGGTTAAATGTGCGCGGCGCATTGCCCCTGTTAATGCGACAACGCATGCTCTGTGCGGTGCATTCTGTTCGTTTTCACGCACCAATGCACCTCTATTGCATTCGAGCGCTGCATTGGCCTGGCCGCTGAGATGTAAGCTTTCGTCGATGCGCCTCCAGCGAAAGCTCTGTATGCGAGCTTTTCTTGTTGCTCTGTGCGGCACTTTTCTAATTTTTTCTCGACTAATGAGCGCGCTGAGCGAAAGCATTATCTTGTGACGTCATTGCCTTTAATTTTATGCTATTTATAACTTTCAAATACTTCATTTTTCTTTAATTCTAACTCTCATATCTAATGTAGCTGCCAGTAGTTTTGACTTACGGAATCGCCTGGCCCCGAGCCTCCGCACTATGCGCCCGTGGTATTGGAGTGTATCATTCCGCCGCCGTGCCACTTCGTGGATCAACTCCGCTGGCTGTCTTCCCAAGGTATCGACGACCCAGTCGCACGGCTCTGTGCTCCACGCTACCTTCTCCATAACGGCATTTTCCTCGAATGCCTTAAACAATGCGGCTGCTGCATCTGGGTCAAATACTTGTTCTCAGTCGTCGTGACCAAGATCCTGGACTGGGAATCCGGGCGCTGCCCGAGCCTGCTTTTCCTCCTTGGCTTGTTTTCCGAAATCCTCTTCAAAGAGCTGGGGACCGGTGAGACTACCTTCCGGTTAAGCGACGCAAGGGAGAGTATACTCCGTCGTAGACGGGGTAGAGTTTTGGGCTTGGGGAAGCTGCAGAGTGGGCGACCCCAGCCCGACCCAAGACTCCGTGTTAGCGGTATTGGCGAGTTTTCGGGCAGGAGCATCGTCTCCCGGTCATCCTTTGAATCCACGGGTTCGGGTGCTGGTGGGTAATAGAAAGGATGCGGGGTTCCATCTCCCTCATTGCCCAAGGACTGGCGGGGTTTTCCCCCTCGGGAGTATCGGAAATCAGTCCATCTCTGAACCACTCCTCTTGTTGGTTTAGCTCCTCAAATTCCAAGGTCTGGGAATGCAAAGTTAATATCTGGGGTGTTCAAATTGAGAACATTAAATGATCCAACATTTGTTGCGAGGATTGGGAAAAACCCAGAAAAAACCAATCAGATCACTATGATTAGTAAAGCAAATTAAAAAGAACTCCCAGAATCATGCGATGGTTAGTAAGAGAAGGAAGGTTAATTAAAAGCAATCTAGTGTGGTACCGAGGCAAATCAATACCTGGAACCCAGTTAAAGCCGCGAAGAGCAAAAAGAAGAAACTTTTTTTGAACAGACTCAATTCTGTCTTGGTGTACTGAATGTTGAGGAGACCACACACAAGATCCGTATTCCAAAATAGGCCGAACAAGAGAAATATATAGCAGCTTAATCGTATAAGGGTCGTCAAATTCCTTAGATAAATCCAAGAGACTGAGTCGCCTTGTTGACTGTAAGCGCGATATGTTTGTCAAATTATAATCTATAATCGAGAAGAATTCCCAAATCGATGACACAGTCTAATCTCTCAAGAGAAACCCAGTCGAGCATATAATTAAATGTGTGAGGCGTACTTTTATAGAATGGCATAACCTTACATTTAGAGCAATTCAGAAACAACAAGTTGCATTTACACCAAGCAAAAAACAAATCCAGGTCCGATTGCAATAAATAAGGACAGTCGTTGTCATTATACGATAAGCACAGCTTCACATCACCGGCGTACATTGGTACATAGTGAAGGAAAATAGAAGGGAGATCGTTAATAAATAAATTAAAAAGTAAAGGCCCAAGGTGGCTACCCTGGGGTACACCAGAGGTACAAAAGACAGGCTTAGACAGTGAAGTTTTAAAAATAACTTTTTGAGTTCTACAAGAAAGATATTCGAAAATCCACATAAGAAGGCTGTGTGGAAATCCGATAATACTATGTTTTTTAGGCAAGTGATAGTGGTTAACGGAATCAAAAGCCTTGCTGAAATCTGTGATAATAACATCAGTCTGCTTTTTGTTCTCTGATAACAAAGGAGGTAAGCTCAAGTAAGTTATTGGTAGTAGATTTCGATTTCATAAAATTATGTTGGCAGGGTGAAATGATAGAGCTACATGACTGTTGTAATTGAGATGTTATCAGACTTTGCACCATGTTTGTGAAGAGGCATTATAAATGATTCCTTCCAAATGGTTGGAAAACAGCACGAGTTAACAGACAATTCAAATAATTTAAGCAAGGGCTTACATAGAGAATCAGCACAGTACCTAAGTTCACATCCCGGTACTCCATCTGGGCCTGGTGAATAACCTGGAATGATTAAATTATGTTAAGTAACGAACTTTCCAGGATCATAGGACTAAGAATGCATTTAGATTTCGGCAAGGTATACGGATAAGGGGAATTAGGAAGAAAGTTAGAAGATGAATAAGTAGTTTCGAAGAATTCTGCAAAAAGATCGGCTGAAGCCTGATCAATATTTGCTTTCATGTCTTCATAAGAAACAGATGAGGGCAGTAAGAAAGATTTTCGTTTAGTGTTGACAAAGTTGTAGAACTGCCTAGGATTCTGAGCAAATTGCAAACGACAACGAATTAGGCAATTATTGTAACAACGCGAATTACAAACAACAAAATTTGTTCTGTCGATAACAAACCGAGAAAAATCTGAAGGATTATTCGAACTGTGAAATCTTTTATAATATCTAGGCTTCACATTTTTAAGCATTGCCTATTCTTTAGAGAACCAAGGAGGTCTATTAGTTCTCCTGGGAAGCTCATCGGAACGCATTGGTCAAAAAGTGATTTTATAAAATTATAAAAGATGGAAGTAGACCTGTTAATATCAGTACAAGAGTACAGTTGCGACCAGTTTGTTTCTAAAATTTATGAATTAAGTTTTATAAAATCGGTTTTACGAAAACAGCGTATTCTAACGACCGGGTTACTAGAACAAATCGGCTCACATGTAAGCAGTTCAAAAACTAAGTCTAAAGTGGGGTGATAGGGGTCTATGGGGACAACTAAAGAACAAGTTTGTACTATTGTACAATATACTAGAAAAAGGATCCGATGCAAAAATAAGGTCAAGTAGACGACCATTTCAGTTTGGAACCGGATTAATTTGAGAGAGAGACTGTTAAAGCGAATTGATAAATTCGTGAGATGTGGATGGCATCAAAACACTTGGAGAGTCAGACCATACCACATCTGGCAAACAAAGGTCACCAAATACAAACAGAAAATCACTACTAGAAAGTAATTACGAAATGGTCTCAATAGCAGTAATATGCTCTAGGTATAAAGATAAATCGGACTGTGGCGGAATATAATGCTGCGTATGTTATCTCGGCTAAAGCTGATGTTACGAAAAGGCGCCCACAGCGACGGAATTGGAAGCTGCAACAGATCCTCAGCTGATAACTCTCTCTTTGTTCTAGTTCAAGATGAGGACATGGGAGATTGTCCATTCCTAGGCGTGGCTGGTTCGCCGAACGTTAACTCAAGTTCAGCCAACCGGGTTCTCACTTCCTCACTATGTTCGCCGAGGGACACGAATGCTGCCAGCCGAATGCTGCAAACTCCGCTGTCAATGATTGGAGCATGTTCTTACGACGGTATGAGATTCACCTAATGCCCATGTTCATGTTGATCCTGTAGATAGTTTTCCAATGAATCGGATGATCCTGCCTGCAAACTATTCAAGGAAAGCCTTATTCGACTCAACAGTCTCTCGTTTATCTCGGATAGAATAATCCAGAGCATGGAACCTATTGTTGAGGCAGGCAAAGTATTTTCGTACCTATGCGGCTTTGCGGCATTTAACCAAGTTTATCCCGTATTGGACCAGGCAACATCAGCGTATGTTACATTGCACCGGACAGTTTCAGCTGGAATTAAGCAGCGGGGAGATCTGATATTTCTATTTGTGGAAACAGCAGGTATTGGCATTTTATTGACCTTTTTAAATTTTTTGGATCCTGACTGGGCCGTCCTTATCCGTGGAGGCTTGTTCACCACCCCAATTAACATAGGTAGCTGTCACTTATGCAAAGTGGGGAGTCAGTTGGATATGACCCAGAGCATTTTCCGCATATGGGGCGCTGCACACAGTAATTCTTAGAGTACCCGAAGACGTGGCACCTTAGACATTGCAGAACCTTAATTCTGCTGGGAGCACGCACGACTGTGACTCTATTCCTGATTAGTTGAGTTATTTTTAAGCAATCGGCAACTCCTTGCAATTGTTTAAGGTTGACAAAAAACGCGTTTTGTCTAAACCCTATAAACTTTTTTCACATCATCTTCCGCGCTATTCTGAATATTTTGCCAATCTGCTCTTCTCGGGCAATAAATATTGATATGCTCAAATCCTTTTCAGAAAGTGCTTGTGCAATTTGATCTTTTGTTACATTGGCATGCATTCCCTTGAGAACCACTCTTAACGGCTTGTCCTCTTTGAGCTGGTGATACTGGTTGAGTTATTGGTGTATATCCGCGACACACCAAACTTGGATGAGCGAATGCTGTAGTTATTAACACCAGCACAAGAATCAAGCGCCTGCACGAGGAATTTTGGGATGTGTACTTTAGGAACACATATTGCTGGAGGTTTTGGTAGCTCTTTCGGAGATTGCCTGACCCCATTTGAGCCAGCAGGGACATCATCCTCTAAGTCAGAATCAGTTTGTGGCAGGCCTATTTGCATAGCATTCTCAGGTTCTTTGGCCAAGACCGCAAAACGGTTGTTAGCCAGCACAGATGTACGAAACATGGGGTGGATTTTGAAGATTTTAGTACCTTATTTACTGAATGTGTACTCTGCAACTTTGTTATGCGAGTAGATTGCGTCGATTTTGCAGCTCCTTTTCGGTTCTTACTCTTGGCAGTGAACGGTGATTGAAAAGAACATTTTCCTTTGGTTAGCCTCAATATCAGCTAATGGAGTGGATGAAGTTCATGGTGATGTGGTCGGCAACGCTGAAGTTAAACAAACGTATGAGTCTGCTGATGTCGCCACAGTATACGTTGAAGTTGAAGCCCAGCTTGCGTAGGACATAGTTGTTGTGCAGGTAACGGTGGTGTTACTGCTAGTTGTTACCGATGGGTAAGAGAAGCTTTGAGTCGTAATTGCAGTTGATGCGGCAGCAGCCTGCATACCCACGGGGGAGAAGATTTGGGAACGCATTGTTTCAGGGTCCACAATTATACTCCTTCTTTTCTCATACATTTCACTAAGTGATGAGTGAGTCGACAAGTTGTTACTTATATTCAATTCTTCTTATTTACTAAGTAAACAAGTCAATTGATCACCACCATTCAGATCGATCTGATAAGAAACCTCTCGTTAGCGCGCAGTGCAACGTGATCAGAGCGCCTGACAAGGTCAGTATAAAAGTCTGTAACAGAATCATCTTTTGAATTTTAACAAATTATAATTGAAGTAAGATGGATATTATCTGAGCGCTATGTGGCGTTAATTGCAAATTTGTCGAAGAAGGCTTGTGTTGCCATTTCGACTAGATCACTAGCGATGCAACAAAAGCGAAAAAGATCAAATAATTTAAGATCGATTTATTTTTCATTGATCAAATTAATCTATAATTAAGCATTAGTAATTCTTTAAATTTGAAAGTCTACAAATCTATGTCTGTTAGATAATACAAATAAGAAAATTTTTAAAAAACAAACAGCTGAATGCACAAAGCGAAAGGCACAAAACAAACTGTTGAACTTGCTTTACAGTTTTTTCACATATATTTATTAGTGCTATCCTGCAGAAAATTAGTTGCGATGTGGTTATAGTATTAATTTTAGTTGATAGCGCTAATAGAAATTTTTGTAATACCAAGATTTGTGGATTTCTTCAAAACCCGTTTTCAGTTGATAGAAGACATTAAAGAGAATTTTACACGAAATATGAACTTGATTCCAAAAAATTTACTTTTAAGCTGATACAATAAATTTTCATTAGTGTTTTGTATCATATTTACTTAATTAGATCTACTTTGCTTCATTAAAGGTATTTATCATTAAAATCGATGGACAGACGGCTTTTTTTTATCCTTTTTCCACCAATGTATTGAAAAACTGTTATCCAACAGTCTGATATGATTCTTATTTGTTCATGTTTATTATAACATAGATTCTCAATTTAATTCTTAGTGACAATTTCTAGTCAGAATCAGAGTATCGTATGACACCTCAGATACCTGGTATACCTACTTTGCAATCTAGTTAACATAGCTGTATCTTTCCAATCAGAGTACAGCTTCCACTGATGCTCTTTATATTTCATATATTCAATCAATTTGGCCATTCACATTAATAAACGATGGGAATGGAGAAGTTGGCTGCCGCATTGGTGCAATACAGCCTTGAGACTATACTTGTTTCTGTCAATAAATAATCTCAAATCCTTTGGGTCGTACATTTTGCAGAGTTTCCAAATAGTCGGAAAATGTTATGTAGGCTTCTGTACAAAGTTATATTCCTTTAGTAGACTTCAGGTCCATAAACGCGTTGCTAAGATCTTAGATTTCCCTTAGTAAGTTCCATGTACCTAATTAATCAATTAACTCTTCCACCGAAAATATTCTGACATACATCTATTCTCCAGAAAAGTCAGAACTTGAAAAGTATATGTATTAAAGTGGAACTAATGTGCAAGGATACCTCATGACACATGACGAGCTTGAATTATCAGCATATGCACTGTTCGATGATCGATTTTTTTTTGGCACACCAACCTATTTTGGACTACCTTCACGGAATTCGTTGGTGACCAAACTACGAATCGTACGCTGCTGGATAAGGAGTTGTTTCACTCTGTTACTTGCACAATTCTTAAGATATGCCTTCTCGTTGTTCCACTGATTTTTAGCCTGTTTCTTTCAGCCTTTTTTATTTTTGTGTGTATGTTTAGTAAATTGAGACCAAATTGCTAAGGTCCCGACACGGTTACGACTATCGCCGATGCAGCTGTCATATGATACAACCATTGGCTAAATGCTTTACGAGTAATTATCAGGCGTGCTTCATCAGAGCATGCAGGACCCAATTTAACCTTGTGTTGGTTTGACACCTTATCCACCAATACCTGGACCAGCAACGGTTTGTTAAGATGTCCTTTCAACTAATATGTCTTCATCGTTTTGCCGTATGGCCAATGTTGATACTATAATACGCTCCAGTTTGTCTTGGTGGTTGGTGATTATTTTCCAAACCCATACCCTGGAGCACGGGCTAATGGCGCTTGGTGGAAATCACAAATACACAAAATTAATTTTTCAATGGAGCTATAAGCTAATATGCTATAGCCTATTTGGACAAAAGATTGGAGCTAAATCGCCGCAGCCGGCAACGATTTCTATTTACACAGCATAAAAGTACCACTAATGTGAAGAAGTGTTGTTGTTTGCTTTTATTGAATTTAAAATCTGAATAAGGACATTATCAAAGTTAATATGTCTCGTTCAAAAGAAAAACATATGAATTTCGACAATACCATTGTCATATTACATTATTTCCTAATTAAATTTACAATGATCTAAGCTCCATACTACTAGTTTTTTATTTAACCAATTAGTAAATATGCGGGGTCAGAGCAATACCGTCTGACTGTGGAACAGGCCTTTTATTTAGTAACGCTTCAACCTCACCGAATGTACTCGATAGTTCCTCATATGTTAGCTTCGTCTTCGCTATGATCTTCATTTTTAGACCTTTGGCTGACTAAACCACTGCCACCCAAAGTCCACGAAAATGTGTATATATTACCAAAATAAAGCTGAATTTGGACCTCTTGAAAAAGCAGTATGATGTGATGAGATCGACTGTACCACATATGTGTAGCTACCTCTCGAAAAGTCACTTGTACGAGTATTCAATTATCATTAGAAACGAATACATTTTTTAAAAATTTACCTTCGCAATATGTATTTTTGTGAAACTGAGGTAGTGAAGAAACATATTCCCTAATTTTCCAAAATCGAACAATACTTATATATTATTAACGGAAGCAGAGCCGTTACTCAAATTGTATCGATACTTTTGAAGTTTTGAAAGAGCAACGAAAACACTCTGATAACCCACCCATATGCTTTGTTCAATAAGCAGGGCTTGGTGTAGGGCATGTTTACCAGTACAAATGCCATCTAAAATTCCCTCTGCATTTATAAGAATGTAAACCATATTCGACTTGTAAATGAGTGGATCACCCAGAACGAGTACCTTAGGAAACTTGCAATGAACAATATCAACATTAGTATTTGATTGACTGGTCCAAATGGATTTAGTCACTGCAAATGATAATGACCCTTCAAAGCCTTACATTTCAGACTTTAATGTTGTTGAAAGATAATCGTTGATATAATCTGATATCCCGATGACAGACTGAGATACACGATATTTTTCTAACTGTAGACGTTTGGCAGTTTCCTCAGTCATAAGATTGACGTCCAAACAAGCATCTAACATAGCCGAAGTAAGTGATATTTTCCTGACCTGATGATTGAATACTCGTATTGAGTTGCTGAGTTTGAGAATTTGTCTAATTATATAATAATAAATGATGTACTGCTCGACAGGTTTGATTTGATCTCAGATATTTGAAATAACGGCCTAGTTCGCTGATCCTTTTGATATACATATGCGCGATCAAAGGTTTTCTTTTATTTTTGTGTGGTTCATTTTTGTTTTATGTTATCTATGACGGTATGACAATAGACAAATTGCTTAGAAAATAAGTTGAACAGGATTTTTTTAAGTTCAGTGAACTCCAACAATATATATTACAATCTATTTTTTTTTTAATTTTATGTTAAATATCAGCTCGATTTTCCTTTGCAAGATATCTATGTTTAAATTGCTTCTTGCTCCCCAAAGTTGCATAGCGTATGTCCATACAGGCTTGAGAATGGCCTTGTAAAGATCCTTTTATCCAGATTGAGTTGCGAACGCGGTCCTAGAAGCCAATCTACGGTTCATTTGCAGTCCCAGGTTCTTCACAGTAATAACCGGTCCGTATAGTTGAACCGCTTATGTATTCCCGGTATTCATCGTTCTGTATCATAAGTGTTTGTTGACTGCTTTATACTTTGGTTGTGCGTCGTACGTGTCGTAATTGTTCATTAGAGCTTTGCGATAATTGTCCATGAATGGAAGCGGTTAGTACTGTTTCCTTTAATCATAGTAGAGCTTAGTGTCTGAATCTATATGTGATAACAGAATGTGAATGATGATTGCATTAATGATGCTTTCTAAAAGATGAAATTGAGCGTCTAGTTGCAGATGACCAGTCGACAAACTTTTGCAAAGTTGATGCTAGTGACTAGTGCAATAAAGTTAGGCTTAACAAATATAGTCAAGGCGTATTAGAACATCTTTATCGTATCGTCACTTTAACTTACCAAACATTATTAAATTAATTTTCTCCATTAGCTTGGAATGCCTGTACCTTATCCAACACTGAACTAGAACAACAGCTGAGTAAATAATGAAACTTGTCAACTGTGGAGATTGATGTAGCAAATCCTATGTGGTTATTTTTTAGTGGCTTACAGATGTGTATTGGAGATTGGAATGATACTCATCTGAAGGTGGAAGTCATGCCACGGCCGCCAAAAATGTTTCAGATCTTCTTGCTTAATTATTACGCAAGGTAAATTCCTTTCTAATTTGGTATTTCTGAATTTAATTTGTTGGCTGCGCTTGCAATGTGTTTCCAAGAAGAAAATGAATTTTCTAATTGGGTGTACTTTGAGCGTTTTCAGACAAGCTGATATTTCATAGATCTAAAAATACCAAGTGCGTAGTGCACATAAATTAATTAGATGTTAACAATTGGGTTATGCTCAAGCAACAGTAATCTGGTCGAAGTTATTCACTTTGTGCACCAGGTTGAGCTGGAGTGGGCTTTGGATATTAGCATGATGTGTCTGCTTGAGATATTTTGACTTCTGTCCTGCTTTTGCACAGGACTGAAGCATTTCATATTACCATCCTAAATGTCATGACAGCAAGTATATAAATTATCATCAGAGCTGTGTCCGCAAGAAAAATTTAAAATAAAAAGCGGAATATTCTTGTGTAAATGATTCCCCAATACTTATAGATAATTGTAGACGTTAATAACAGAGTGTTAACGTTAGTTAACAGAGTGCTATAAACTGTCCAGTATCTTGACCATTTATCAAATTAATGATTAGTCCGCAATTTGATACGCTTTATCAAATTAGTTCCAACCTCTGCGAAAGCAGACTATTTTTTCAACCCGATAATATAATACACTATTTAAAATATGCAGCAATAAATATTTTTATATTTTATTATAAATAAGTACGATTAATTATATGATACGATAACACAAAAATTACTAGAATTCGTATTAATCCCAAATGCCCTGCAATATTATATTATATTATTGGATTCCTGACCACCTAAGGTAAGTCCAGCTTATATTTGGGTCAATCAACTTTTTGTACAATGTAATTTAATGTGAATGTTTATAAACACGACTATGAGGTACTACTCTTCATAGGTGCCAGGTACAGGGTATCTTGTAGTCAAACACACTACACGAACAGGTATGTATATTTATAGCGTCACAGGTATGTATATTTATAGCGTCACAGGTATGTATATTTATAGGAATGTACAAATAAGTCATTAGTGTAAATGATTCACACAATTGACGTTCAACAGTACACATGTATATTAATATAAGTATATAAGTAAAAGTAAAAGTAACCCAGATAAATCAGTATACACTTTCATTTTTTACAATTCGTGTTGAGATTGGCTTGAGATCTACAATGTGCTAGCTTCGATATGTGGAATGTTATGCAGACCAGTATCTGGATTGGCCCAGTAATAGTAAGGAGCACCTTGACTAAAACAATATTTCATATCAAGAGGTTCTCCTTCGTCTACGTAGTACATAAGATAAAAATTGCACATTTCGTCTTCACTTGTTGGCCTACAATCAAAAGAGAAAACATATTTTTTTATTATATCATTTTGTATAAATAACATTGCTTAATCTAAAAATATTTGCTGTTACTTGTTTTGTGTCCCAATGAATTTTTAAATATAATAATAAATTTAAATAACTGTGGGCATAAAATAAATTTAATTTATCGGGAGAAAATTGAGCTTATTAAATATTTTTTTTATTTTGCAGGGGAAAATAAAAAATGTAATCAAGCTTGCTATGCGTCTACAATCTGAGAGCTCACATACCAATATGGTATCTCTAGCTCTAATAGTCACATAGACAGCCGGATAGAATGGCAGATAGATGGATTATTTGGATATCCCTTATGTGCTTGGATATGTTGCCTGTTACACAGTGTTGTACATCTATAATAGCCCCTTTTTTACCATTATTTATCATAATATGAATATGATCTTACCCAATTTGCGTCGTACGGTGTCGATTGCTTTGCATAGTACATCTCGCAGCAATATAATCCCCAGGTAAAATAGGTGCCGAGTTCTCAACATTATAAAACATTTGAGGTGTTAGTGGATCTCTCTTTCCAAGAAGTGTCCATTCCTGTAATCCTTGCGCATTCGAGCGAACCCTATATCCTGACACTACCTTTCCAAGGCCATGAGTATGCGTTCGATAAGCAAAGGGATGAATTGTTTTATTTTCATTTATCTCGCAGGCGGTTTCCATATGTTCTGTCTTCATTGAAGGAATGACTCCATCAGTTCCCAAAAGTAAAGTACCAGCCAATTTCTTCAGACTATGGAAAGAAAAGGTAGTTTATCTAAATTGAAAAAGTTGCGCAAGCCTTTACTTACGGTTTTTCAGTATATTGCAAAAATATGCCGGAGTCATCAGTTTTTCCACCTAAACCAATAAAAAAAGTTTTCTTCATATATTAATAAATTATGTAGGAGAATGCTCAAGTCGACAAGAGCCAAGTTTATCCGACTATTAAGAAATTATATTTTGTTATGAGTAGTAAAATGTTAAAATCTTACCCTTAAATTTATCAACATGAGCATAATGAACTTGTAAGACCAAGTATTTGGTCTGTGAATCTTTCCCGACTTTAAATCCAACACCAGGAGGTAAGTCCAGTCTAGGTGCGTCTCTTGCCCATGCATACAAAATCTGTAGAAAATAAAATGTACGTATTACAATTGAAAGTAAGTGAGCCCAATCATAAATAGTTAAATGAAAGATGCACTGAATGCAATGTTCAAACTAGAAAATTGATAAGCAAATAGGAATGCCATAATTAATGAATATGTAAATAACATCTGCTTTTATTTTCCAGTCAGAAAAAATCTATTCCAACAATATTTACACAACCTCCCCTTTTTCAATAGGGTAGCGAGGGACTAAAGATAACTTATTAGATGCTAAATCAGAGTGACCTATCTATCTCTGTTCATGGAGGAATATATTTACTATCTTATTGTGATAAAAATATACTTGATGACCGTTGGTAGTTAGTATCGGGAAAAGAAGGAAACTTACAAATTTGATTCTTATCTGCGTGATAATAGTTTTCAGTTTCTGTAGTCTCTTCGATCAAAGTGTACATATCCACGGATTGATTAAAACATATTAATCGATTTTCTTTTCTAAATTTCTGTCCGAGTTACGGGTACAGTTCAAAGCATAGTGATTAAAAAAAGTTCTATCGCGTTGATAAGGATTAATGATTAGGTTATTATTTACCGAGTTAAAAATACCTAAAACTTACAACATTTTTGCAAACAGCGTGCTAAATTTGGCAACATTATTTCTACTTCCTTTACTTGATTGAAAGGTTTTGTGAATTTACCTGAGAATGTGAATGGGGACCACAGGGACTTCCAGTTTCTTCATCAGTTGATTGAGCCATTTCTCCACAGTTCCTGAGAATATAATTTTAGAAAGCAGATGTAAATATATTTGTTAAAGGTATAAAAATTTTATAAAACTGTATTAGCATATATAATATATGTATATATTCATATATCGTATACACAATATAATATTTTTTCTTTGTTTAGAATCTGTCTTTTTATCCATCTATTTATCTAGGTATATTTGTGACGTAGATTAAGACCTCTATATATGAACAGTAAACTCATCTTATCTTATCTTTTCTTAAAAAATAATTAATAAAATTTGGTACATATATTAAAAGCATCTGGATTATTAAGATCGATAATAGCATCTATATCTTTTATAAATGCTAATCCTGGGCAATATATACAATTAGGTTCAAAAAAATAGTACCACAGCAGTGTTGTAAGTATTGATGTGCGAAATCATATGTTAAACACAAGTTGAGCAGGTAAAGTTAAAAAATTGACAATTTGTAGATATTTTCTTATATATTTGAGAATTGCTTATTGCTTTGAGACTTTAAAAAAAAAAGGCTAGGAAATTATTGAACTGAATAAAATAGTACTGCGAACATAAAAAAACAAAGAAATGCAAAACTTAAAAATAAAATTTATTTTACATCTTCCACATGTTATTTATGACCTTATACTTGGAGAAAAATCCATTGGTGCTGATTACAAATTGGCACCCGCGTGGCTTGGAGTCAATGAGGTGTTCGGAACGCTGCACTGGTATTCGAACCCAAGCCTCTTGGTCCTGTCATCATTTGTTTGTCATCTGCCCACAAGTTTTCCATTGGTTTAATATCCGTAGACTGTGCAGGTCATAGCATCACGTCGATTTGTTCAGATGCAAAACAGGCCATATTGAGTTTACTGGTGATATGCTATTAAAACTTCCATTTTAAAGGCAATTCCCAACTGACATATGATAGCATTGTACTTTTCAATATCTCGATGTAGTCAGATTTGTCCATTATACCATTCATCAAATGTATCGGACCAAGTCCAGTATAAGAAAAATCAAACCCATACCATAATATTTAGGCCAGCTGGCTTCACTAACCTCCAGGTGTATTTAGGATAAAATCTTGTGTTTGGTGGACGACTAGCACATTGTCTTCAGCCTATTCCATAAAATAACACAAATGTGCTGTCATCCGTGCAAAATATATTTCCCCATGTTTCAGTAGGCCAGTAGGCCAAAAGAAGTACCTGTCCAGGACTTCTTCCATATAAATTTACTTTTATCAATCAAGGATGCACTAAAATAGTACTGATTGGCAAATTTAAATCAATTCTAACCAGTTTGGCGATTGCGAAAGGCTCTTTCTTTCGCTGTTAATATCACACGTTTTTTGTTTTTGCTAAGTAATAGTAATAATGTTTTTTATAAGTAATAGCATTGAATCATGATATTAGTGCATTCAACAGCCTTACTAGATTTATATGTTTTATGTTTTGCTTCATTTCTGAGCCGAATTATATAATTTTTGGTTGAAGAATGATTTCCTCTACCCACTAAAGAGCAAATAGTATCACAAGTTTAATTAATTTTACTTGTTGCGATTTTCTTCTCTTAATAAATATTCTACAACTATTCCAACCGGGCGGTTCTATTCTTTTAAAACTCACATTTTCAAAAGTCATCAGAAACATGACAAAACAAAGCGAAAGTAACGGGTTTTTTCGCGAATCTGTTACTAATATTATATTCTAACTAAAAATATGCGCGTCTATCCCTTTAACATACCTGTACATGTCAAAAACCGAATATAAATTTAATAAGGTGCTGCGGTACTATTTTTTTGAACGTAACTGTATATGTATATACTTTATGCAGTTGCTTCCCTTTTCCGGGCAAACTACAATTTTAATATTTTATTTAATTTTTTATTTAAATTATTTTTTTTACGGAAAATTAATACACCCGTGTTAGGAGTATCTTCCCTAACTCGAATCTCCTAATTAAAAGGAAAAAATTTGACTTTCGGAAAATTTTAGTTATACTTTTTCATCAAATTCATAGTTACGATTAATTTACATATGCTGTTATTTTACAATAAGTTGAGCAATTCCTTTTTATTATTGGGTATTTTCTTTGACAAGCGATTCTAATTTATTTAGTGTTTTATAACCATTACACATTCCAAACATATACAAGTATACGTTACTATTCGTCTGTAAAAACGAATATAAAACTGCCGAGGAATTCTCGAATGCTGTTGAATAACTATTTTCTCCGAACTGAACTTCCTTCTACTTACGAATGAAAATGAGATTTGTTATGTTCGAGCTTAAAAAGTTTGAGTTATGGAAGTTTGACTATATATACTCTAAGTAGTTGTTTAGTGATTTTATTTTGCACTATAAAATTACTTATTCTCGTATTAACAACATTCTGTGATTACTTAAAATCCTTGAAGAATTGATTTCCCCAACATAGTTTTTTTATCATTGTGTAAAGAGTGAAGCTTACCAAGTTAATTTAGTTGTACCCGGCTCACCGCACCCATAGAGCAACATATGATGTGCGGTGTTCATGGTCGCATTTGGTTTGTAGCCGACTATTTTAGAATGAATAAAATTTTATTAAAATCTATCCTGGAATATACATATATATATATATATATATATATATTAAAATATCTTACCGATATAGTAAGCAGTTGTAGGGTCAACTTTGATAGGTGTGCACAGGTACAAATCCGGCTAAAAGATATTCAATAAAAATGAGTTGTTAGTTAAAAAGCAACTTTCGGGTTTCAAGCTCAAACTTATTTATCTGCTGGTTGGAATGCATCACAATAATTCCGACACAAGCTAAGTCGAGCCGACCTCATGTATGTGCAGGATTTTCAACTCGAATCAACAAACTATTTTTTTACTGTATTATACTATTAAATTTAATAATAATATTCAATTCATATAAACATTTCATATTTTCCATCCTAATAGCGAATCATTTTAAAGTGCTTGGATTGTGTCAACCTGTTGCCTATTCTTAAAGTCTCTTCCGAAAGGATTTCCCAGAGGTTCCCGAATGGGGGTTAGATCGGGGAAAATCGTTGGCAACTCAAGAAGCGAGATATTTGTGAACACAGGAACGTGCACTATGCGTTGAGGTCCTGGCGTTGAAAATCCAATATATCAACTCATTTTCTAACAAATGTATATATACCTATAGGTATATGCATTGGTTTTGGTGCAAGTAAAGCAAACTCTTCAGTTTCCTGCATAATCAAAAGCTACCTAAAGTAAGTTGTCTTCTACTGGGCACTGCTTATTGTGCGCCGTAGGTGCAGAGGCTTATTTCTCTCGTAAAGGAAAGCTCAGGCTTTTTATTTCTAGCCAAAAATTAATGAGTTTGTGTTTTAGTAAAATGACACCTAAATGAGACTTTGTCTTTTTACATGACATGGTCTTGTCAAGAATAATACGCAGAGTTTTTCGCTAGCACCGTAAGTGGGTCTGCGAAACACTTGTATATATATTTCCCCATAAATATCGACTCTTGAGAAATTCTGAAAATGTTTTTCTGTGGTAATTTATTCTGCAAACTATAATCATTTATGTTATTAAGTTGCACTCTTCATCTGAAAATGCATTTCACATGGCATTCTAACGTAAGACCACATTCACTGTGATAATTAAAAAAGGTGTTCACTAGTTTAGAATGACCATAAAAATATGTTTCACAATGTTAAAAATATATATTTGAATATATTTACATGGTACTATTTGCACTTATTAAGCATTACTTTTATGGAGGAGTCAGTTTAAAATATCTTTCCACATATACTTCTTCATTAAGAGATATTAGACCGTTTTTAAGAATGCGAGCAAATCCAACAATTTATGTGATTTGCTAGTAGGACCCTGTTGCGCCACTGCCTACGATTACTGGTTAACTAAATAGTGCACTGCCATTAAAAGACATTGGGTGCAAAAAGAATGTTTCTTTGGCATCTGAAAGTAAAATTCATTTGGTGCTTCCAAAAATATTTTTTCACCATTTTCATTTGATATTTATTATCAAATTTACTCTATATAAACACAAAGTATGACTTCACATATGAAAAGCTTTGTACAACGCAGTACATATTGTCATTGAATAGATTATGAAAATTGTATAGAGAAAAGCAACAAATAAATAATAGAAAGATTATAAGTTTGACTCGGATTACACCAGAATAAAAAAAATGTGTTTTTTTAGTGAAAAAAGTAAAAAATACATCATTCAATGTATTGTCCGTCGGAAGCGACTACTTTTTCCCATCTCTCTGGTAATTCTCGAAAAAATGAGTTCTCTTTGGCCTCGATCCAATCATCGAGCCATTTTTTGATTTCTTCAAAAGAGCCGAACCTGTGGCCGCCCAAATCCGTCAAAAAAGCCAGTAGTCGGAATGAGCAGGGTCTAGAGAATACAGCGGGTGGGGTAAGCTCCCATTTCAGCGTTTTCAGGTAATTTTTGACCTTGGAGGCGACCGTTGTCATGTTGCAAAATCACCTTGTCATGCCTTACCGCCGTTTCTGTCCGTTTTTCATACAATGCACTGCTTAAACGCTTTAGTTGTAGTCAATAACGATCCGCATTAATGGTTTCGCCTGGATTTAGCAGCTCATAGTAGATCACACCCGTCTGGTTCCACCATATGCAGAATATGACCATTGAACCGTGTATGTTTTGCTTTGGTGTCGATGTAGACGATGATGGAACGGGCTCACCAGGCTTGGTACAGTATTTTTTCTTCTTGGGATTATCGTAATATATCCACTTTTCATCTCCAGTCACGACCCGGTGTAAAAATCGCTTCCTTTGATATCTTTCAAGAATCAGTTCAGAAGTGAAAAATCGCCTTTCGATATCTCTCGGCTTCAACTCGTACGGCACCAAATTTCCTTGCCTTTGAATTAATCCCAATTGTTTTAACCGAAAGGAAATTGCTTGCTGAGTCACTCCCAACGATTCTGCGAGTTCAGTTTGCATTTGGCACTGGTCTTGATCCAATATAGCCTCCAAATTCTCATTTTCAAACTTTTTGGGTTGGCCAGGAAGCTCTTTGTCTTCAACGCTAAAATCACCACTTTTGAAGCGTCGAAATCACTCGCTGCATGACATCGGTTAGAGCAGATTCTCCATAAACTTCCACAAGCAATCGATGGGCTTCAGCTGCAGTTTTCTTTCCATTAAAAAAAAAACCTGTTTATTTGTTTATTTAACACATATTCAGACATTTTCGAAGAGGCAAAAAACAATGTTGTGGACACAAACAGATGCTGATGCACACTTATTATTATTGACAGATGTCAAACCTTTATAATGGAATATGTATACACTTTCAAGATTGGCCACAACTTACAGGTGGAGCCATCTTATGAAAACGAACCGACTTAATTTGTACTCCCAATATAAATATGGGTACAATATTGTTAAAAAGTATGTTAAATATAGAATTAAGTATTCGTAATGAAGCTAAGGATAATTACATAAAATGATACTGATAATTTACAAAAGTCTCAATTTAATTAAGTTAAATCATTATCACTAAGAACTTTTACTTCGGAATTTCAAATATTTCTCTACCATATGTTCACATTTAGACACGTACCCATTAAAATGACATACTCAAACACATTGATATGCACAAGTGTACATACATTTTACAAATCGGATTAAGATTTACACAACAGAAATGTATCTTACGGTTTGTGGAGAGACATTTGGCATTAAAAATGGAAATGATCCAGCAATTTCCTCAGAGTTTTCTTTTTCATTGTACACTCCATTATCCAGGATATCCTGCAATTTCTGATCCACCAGTCCATACGTAGATATTAAATTCCAAAGAAGTATATAGTAATAAGCTGTCCACAGTAAAAGTGTCATTTCGACATGTACGAATATATATTAACGGATTGATTACAATAAACTTTACTTTAAATTTATTAGATTATAAGCCTATCTTAGGGCACAAACGTTCTGACTGTTTGTTCACTAGCATAAAATATATATTTATAGTGATGGGTAACAATCAATTTTATTTCGATAAATATCTAACAGGATTACTTGGCTATACATATATCGATATCGAAAGCAACTGACATATCATTGAATTAAGAATCCGATTCATCGATAAGTATGTACCTTACAAGTACCTTACTGAGCCCTTCATGCGGTCCTTATCAAAATATGGAGCTATTAGGTCGGTAACAGCCAAAACAATTTCAGTTATCAAATTGCCTAGTGATTGTTATTATAGCACATACCTCATATAAAAAATCCTCGTCATAATAGCCACTGAACATAGTAGCACGGTGAAGAGTATTCAGAGAAAACATTGACATAACCAAAGACATATTTATGAAATTAACAACGAGATTTTTTACTGAAAGATGGTAGGAATAAAAGATACTTTAAAAATCGCAAAAGTAGCTACTTTGGATAGTAGGCTATGAGTACTCCATTGTACGACATTTAAGTGATATTGTACTACGGTTTTAAATGAAACCACTATTCGTAAAAAAGAAGATGCATACTTATATAACAATTCAAACCAAGAAAAGCAAAAGTGAGAAATAGTTTATGAACTGATTCAAATCAATCCTGATATTTTAACAAAAAATACATAAAGTTGTTTTTGTAATATACGGGACAACATTTAATCAAAAAATTAATTGAAAATATACTATTAAAGCATAGTCTTGATACAAACAGTTTTTTCAATATAATAGTCGTAGTGTTATAGAATAATGTAATATAAGTATTTACATGAAATTTCTTTTTAAAAAATTGAGAGGAAGGCAAAAGCTAAAGGTAAGGAAAAAACGGGTCATCAAAAGACAGACATATTTCTTATGGCTATATATTGTACATAAGAGCTTGAGCATAACTTACATACATATAAATAAAATTTAAAAAAATTAAGACCAAATGGCTACTCTGAGAAGCAGCTGAATAAAAATGAACCTATTATAGAAATTATGCCAGTATATCAAATTAATTAGGAATGTTTTTTAAAAGGTTACGCGTTGAATTAAAATACCAGTATAATTAGAAGCATCAGATTAGGACCTTTTTTATGGATAGGATTACTAAATGTCTTCTTCCAGTCTAGAGGAAAATCACTACACTCAAGAAACATGGTTTAAAAGTTTTTTTATAAAAAGTATCTTTAAGTACTGCGCTTGAAACCTTATATGGACAGGCGATAAAAAACAATATCGAAATCAGAATGCGCAGTTTTAATATTAAAAAAAATGAAAGAAATTAAGAAGCTGTGTAGTTTGAGTTATCAATACACCTGTTTACAGTCCTGACGAAAATAGTTCTTATAATTGCAAGTAGAATCTAACAGCTAAACGTTAAGACCTCTAGATTAAGAGTAAAACAATTTGCATTGGGGTAGCTTTCTAACGTGTTTGTTGAGTAGACTTTTTAGCTAGAACATCTAATAAAGGCTGTGTTCAAATCGTAATGTGGGAGGATAAGGGCCTTCAGGTGAAGTTGTAGGTTCACCTCTAAACATATGACAACTAGACAGTTCAGACAGAAAAACAAGGACACTTCCCCAAGCGATGGTTAATCTGCTACAGAAACAATTCAGACATCTGATATACAAACTTATATTAAAGTAAAGGAAATATTTGATTTAATTATAATAAAAATAATTATCAGAGGATAACCAATCAATACTAGGAAGATATAAGTCCCGTAAGACATTTTTTTAATGATGTTACTTTTTGAAAACAGGAAACATGGAAACATCTAAGGAACAAGTAATAAAGAAGTTATCAGACTTAACGACAATAAATTAAATATCATTTTGCGATTTACTTGAGATAAGTTCGTATGGCAGATCGGACAGGAATAAGTACACCATCACCACGAAGCAAGGACGTTACAAGTGTCTACACACAGACAGACGGACAGGTGCACAGCACTTATTGCGATAAGAATTCGGTTTTGAAAAGAAGAAACTAAATAAGAAAAATGCCCCTTGAAGCCCTCGAGTGTTGACTTCAAGAACCTTTTTTTCATGCAAGGAATAGTAAGTGTCAACAGTATATGTAAGTAAACAAAAATGGACGGGAGATCTTTAATAAAAAATAAAAAACCAAGGTGACTGCCATGATGTACATCAGAGATTAAAAGATTGGGCTTAGAAAATGATGTAAGAGAACTTGGGTTCTAGAAGTACATATAATAATACGAGGGGTATTAAAAAAGTAAGTTTCCCTAGTCTGGCGTTTCACTCAGACTCTCCCTAGCAGACTCTAGCTGAACATAGTTCCAGTGTAGGTTCTACCGAAAACAACGGAATTAGTTTTGGTGACCAAGAATACTGTTTTCAGTAATACGAGCTCGAAAAGCATGGAGTTACCAGTGCAAAGCGTGTCCGATTGTGAATTACGTTCGGTTATTCGTTTTTTAACTGCAAAAGGGTTAAACGGTAATGAGATTCACAGTGAATTGGTGTCTATTTATGGTGAAGACTGTAGGAGATATTAATTTTTTCAATGGACGCGCAGAAGTGCACGATGAGCAGCGTGCTGGACGCCCAAAAAGCGTCATTACGGACGATGCGATTGCAGCGATTGAAAAAATTATTCAGGAGTACAGACGATTGACTATTGACGATATTTTGGAAATGATGCCTCGTGAATGTCAAATTCACCGAACTTCAGTCCAAACAATAGTGTCGGAGAAGCTTGGTTACAGTAAAGTTTTCGCAAGATGGGTCCCACGCCTGCTTTCCGATAATCACAAACAACAACGACTTCACGCCGCCCAAAAGTTTTTTAAATGCTCGATTAATACTCTCCAGACCTCGCACCAAGTGACTATTTCCTTTTCCCAAAGTTAAAAGAAAGCTTGGGTGGCCAGCACTACGTTTCAAATGACGAAATCAAACAAGTCGTCAAATCGTGGCTCAAAAAACAGGGCACGCAATTTTTAAAGGAAGGTTTACTTAAGCTTACAAACAGATACAAAAAACGTATTGTTGTCCAAGGCGACTATGCAGTTTGCGACTATTAGTTTACCTTTACTTGGAAGATTGGGTCCAAAAATATGAGTCCAGCATGCAGAGCTTAATGCAAATGGACAAGATTTACATTGAAGAGCAGAAGACTGGGATTCATTATGACATCTGGTGAGAGAGAAAAATCCTTTTTACTCTTGATGCTTTATACTTAAAGACCAAAAAGTTTTAATCGAAATCAAATATGGCTAACTAAAGTGCTGGATATCAAATAATATATATAATATATAATATAATAATCCAAATGATAATTTGGGGTGCTTTTTGTATGCTGAAAGATTTTCGGTAAATCCGAATTAAAACAAATGAGATTGTAGACAATGGACTTATTAGAACCGCCGGAAATCTATAAGATTAACTGAACTTGTATGCTAATTGTAGACCACCTGAAAGTTTTGATTACATGCCACACAAATCTTAAAAAAGATCAGTGGTAACGTAGTATCAGTCGTCAGTTGTCTCTTTTGTCTGAGGCGTCTTAAATAAACGAGTGTTGCTCGGCATTTCTAGTAAAGGGCATAGTTCCCTTACTTACGAAGCTTTGATCTGAGCTGGATGGACATAAATTATTTTCTTCTATCCCTAGAGAACACTGTAGAATCGCAGAGAACGTGCATTATTGTTTCGCTATACTCTAAGCAGAGCCTACAGTCTTGTGGCAAAAGAGAGATGTATCTCTTTGAATATGTATGATCTTATGTGCTAGCGAGGGGTTGATAAGCGCTCCTCCTTGTTGAAGACCCGCAAATTTATTTATTTAATTTAAGCTACAAGCAGTATACTAAAAGATAAAATTTAAATATTAAAGATAAAATATTGTATATATATTAAGTAACTAAATAAAGAGAAAGATAGTTTCTAGGAGGTCTACAAGCAACAGATAAATTAACGACTTAAAATAAGAAAAAACTATATCGCCAATTCCTTGTTCTTGTATAAATATAGCACCAAATGTAATCCTACGGTTAGCTAGAGACCTAATATTAATTCTTCCATAAGACTCTACTACTGTGATGGCAACGGAAGGTTTGGATCCCAATTTATAAAGGAATGAAAAGGAATTGATTCTGAATTGACTCATTTCAAGTGTATCAATTTATAATAGATTAAGAATCATGAGATTCCACAAAATGTGTTCCGGGTTAAGTCAAGGAACACTGGGACTCTTTTCGGGAGTTCGCCAGCTAATTCGTTGCCAAAGATATTCGTAGAGCCAAAAAAAAGTTACTTTGTTAAGGGTGAGATTTGCTGAGGATAATTCCGCAACAAGTTTCGGGGTTATTTTGTGGGAGAAAAGCGATTTACGTGTCGTTATAATTATATATATATCTCTTAATCAAGATTTTAGTCTTGCATATAGCTTATCTATAATTGGTAGGAAAATTTTTACTTCCTCTCCATTTAAATTGAGACTATGAGGGGCTCAGCTACGGAATTAATATATTTCATCGATTCTCTGAATGTCTAGAAAATGCATAAGAAAAAAAATATATGAATATCAATATATCAAAAAAATAAATCTTATTTAAAAGACTTAAAGTATAAAAAATAATGTACTCATTTTATTTTTTGGTGCAACTTAAATGAGCTTTCAATAATGCAAATACTCGATTGGCAGTTATTATCTGTTTAACTCTCATCCGAAAGAAGCAACTGTATTTTTTGTACCTAATAAAATACCTCACGTAATTGATAAAAATGTTGAAAAAATATGCTTATAAAATTTTCTTTAGCAAATAAGTAAGTAAAATTTAAAACCATTTTAAATATTTAAATTAACAATTTAGGAAAATTTTGGTCCGGAATAATTAAAAGTTTGCTCGGAAGCAAATAAAAAACGTGTATGAATGATTCTATATCTACTACATCTAATTTTATTCTTAAGATTAGAATTAGAATTCTCTTAGAATTATATCATGAGTACCGATAATGAAATAATAATTCTTTCAACCAAGATCTAAATAAACTTATATTTAAGCTATACTTGTATTTGTATAACGTGAAAAAAATCAGTCTACTTTAAATTTTGGGGGTAAATAAAAATCCATTAAAAATCAGTAAATTGATTTGAAAACAGTCAATATTTTGCCCATATGAAACAGCTTAATCCATCTGAATTCATGTACATGCATTCATTTACCTCTGTCTAAAAGAAGGACTATCTTTGGCAAAGGTTGGCAACAACACTTTCATAAACTATGATATCGGTGCCACCTGTATAATATAGACACATATTTTCTGTTAAGACACACCAGCAGATTGTGGACGTGGTAAGAACCATAGATCCAAGCTAAATGAATGTTGAAGCTCTTCAGTAAAATATTTTTTAGAACGGAGACAAGCTAAAGCTAAAATCAAATGTATCGGTTTCCCATTATGCTTCAATTAAACTTGAGATTTATATATACGTTATTTTGATGCACTAACTCGATACTGATACTTGACATTTGATTTGATACTGACTAACAATATGTATACATAAGTACTCTATGGGGTCGGAGACTTTTCACTATCTTAATACAGCCTAATACACCCAGCTACAAAGAGCTGGACGCAGTTCATAGCAGGTTGGGAGAAAGATGTTTCGTTTTATAATATTGAACAGCTGACTGACCGTTAGATGCAGTGGGGCAATTTTAATGACTATTATAAAAATTACAATTGTTATGTTTCGATTACTTACTTACTTTATGACAGTACTAAAAATATTCAAAATAAATTTTTAAAGCAAACTAATAAGTTATTATACAAAGCGTTTTATTCTCTTTTTTTATATATGGAATTTGTGTATAATATATATCTATGTAAATATTGTTTTGTATATATATCTTATATATTATATATATATATACATATATATATGTATGTATTTTGTATATAATTGTAAACGTAAAAACATATTAGTTACAAATTACACAAAGCTTAAATATTTCTCACATTTTATAGCTCACATTTTGTATAAACTTGAAAACTCATATCTGTTAGTATTAAATTCTAAATGACTACCAGTTGGCTGAGGTGGTAAGTCCTCAAATGTGTATGCTAGGAGAGCTCCATTGTTATCGTGTACTGCGTAATTGAGATCATTATGAGTTCCAATTAGATGACTGCTGTAGTCCTGGGTGGAATATGAACATGGGTTTGCAATTCCATCTGATTCAACCAAACTGTTGCCTATACTGCTGCTACAGAAGCCAATATGTGGTGAATGTGTTGAGGTTAGGATGCTGCAGTCGCTGTCTTCTGTTGCCGAAGGAATTGGGTTGAATTCATCATTTTGGAATGTATGCCCACCATATGAAAGCGCACCGTTATGTATTTCAATGTTCATTGTAACCCTTTGCGGCTGTACTGTAAAAGCTGGTTGATGTGATGTGGTGTTTTCCGAAGCACAGTCTTCAGCATAGCACTCGTGTGTATCTGGCAAATAGGGAGGAGGTATATGATGGCTAGCCGAATGCAGATTTGCATCATTTACAATGTTTTCTTCGCAGTCAAACACGGGCTCATTCAATTTTTGGCAATCTTCAAAGCTTGTCGACGGTGAATGCACGTCAAGCAATGAGTCTTCAGTTTTCGGCGAATTGTCGAAAAGTGGTAAATATTTAAGAACAACTTCTGATAAATTCTCTTGTGTATTATTGATGGGAATAATCTCAGATACATTTTCCAATTTAATAGTGCTTTCTTCTGTAGTACTCTGATCCATCTCCATGTTGCATTCATTATTGTGCTTCGTAGGTAAAAATTCAGACGATTGGTAACTTATAAAATTGTCTTCCAATGGAAGTATAATATCGACAGAATCTGAGGGTATCTTCACATTTTTTTTATTTTTTATGATATCACCTAAATCGTTTCTACAACGTTTTGACATTGTACCAGATTGACATGTTGAGGTAGATCTTTTAGTTTTTCGACCGGCAGTGGTGCATATTTCATTGTTTCCGAATGAGTTCGATGTATTGTTGTCTTGCTCATTATTTTTGTTATCTACATCCTGATTCTGCTTTAAAACAACTGATAATCTCGATTGTTTTTTTTGCGGCCTATATTTATAATTTGGATATTCTATCAAATGAAGTTTCCTTAACTTTTCTGCTTCAATAATGTATGGCTGTTTATCATCTTTAGCCAAAAGCTGCCATCGTCTTCCTAATTCCTTTGAAATTTCGGCATTATGAAGGTCTGGCGTTTTTTCACAGATTTTTCGTCGCTCCATCTGACTCCAGACCATAAATGCGTTCATAGGCCTCTTAATATGACCCGGAGAGTGCTTTTTTGTCTAAAATATATGAAAGGAAATATCATATTATTTATAAGTAACGTGACCGAATATTACTAAAACTAAATTATAAAATAAATATATATTCTATATATCCCTAATCAGTGTAAAATATAATTTAAAATAAAATTTATTGAACGAAAGTTATATAACATCTTAAATATTTTAATGTCGTGAATATACGACGGAACAAGCTAATCAAATGGTACACTTGATAAATTTATTCAATGATCCAACATTTTCTGAAAATGGGATACCGCATTATCATTGAATAAATCAGGCAAATAGCAAATCTATCCCTGTGCTCTTCCACAAACTTATCGATACCAGTACTATCCCAATTTGACTACGACGATATTTTTTACATTAACCTTCAAACATTTATGTTCTTAAACTTGTCATCAGGATGACGGAAATCGTTGATTTCCTAGATCAACCACCAGTAGCTTTTTTTATTTAATTCTTTTGTTATTTTGCAAAAACCGAACAAATAAGAAAGCAAGTAGTCGACTGCAACCGACTCTGAGAAGACATTAACCCAGGTGGGATACTCCCACACTTACATTCTTAATGAATTCCGCAGACATATTTATACACACACATACACATGCGCAAACATACGCACCATAAGTCTGCTTGCGCTTGTACGAATTGTGGGATGCCGCTGCCAGCACTTTCATTTGAAACCATTTAAAAATGATTTCTTGAAAAAGATTTTCAGTTTTCGAATTTTACATCATAGATTATGAGTGTAATAAACTAAATATGTACGTAAAAATATATTGGTTAAAAAATGTGCCAAGTAAGCGATTTGGGGCATCCTGATCAAGTATCAAGATATCGCAAATGTTTATTTTTCACGCAACCACCAATCCCCGAGTTTCGAAAGCGCTGCATAGTATCTTGTAGTCGTACAGGACTATTTCTACATAGTATCTCTTTTAACCCAATATCGATGTTTTTTCCTGCTATTCTATTCCGATTTCTTTTCAACCAGAAACGGACGTCCGCGATACATGTAACTGATTGGGGCGTATTGGCAAGGTAGCCAGTAACCAATATTAACCCTACTCCTCTTAAATTAGTCAGACATTCTCACGTTTTAAGTTAATGGATTAAACAAAATTATTTTCTTCTTAAATTGCAAGATTTATTTTCAACGGTAAAACCATTGACAAACAACGATAGTATCGATATAATCGATATTTATTTTAAAACAATAGAGAACAGCAATAATCCTGATTATCGATGTTAATACAGCTCTGTGTATAAATATATACATGTATGTATACAAATATTATTTGGTAATTTACTTGGTAATTATAGATATTCATATATATATGGAAAATGTATATATATGTATATATATATATATATTTATATATATATAATTATATATAATTTAATTTCCATTTGTACATGCACATATTTATATCTGTATATAGTATATATCTGTATATATATATATATATATATATATATATAATTATAAGTCTCATTTAATTTCCATATGTACAGACATGCACATATTAATATCTGTATATAGTTGCTGTCTGTATATATATATATATATATATAAATATAAATTATTATTTATTTTTATTTACATATACAATTAAATTTCCTAGATAGATTTGCATGTATTATACATCCATATGCATATTTATGCCTGTAATTGAAAGCATCTGACTGAGGATTTGCTATTGGCCGAAAATGTGAAATGTGAATAACCGTTTTATAGTATGTTCAGAAAAGGGAGACAGTCAGACACACTACACAATACATAGTACATAGTACATTAATAGCGTTAACTTCGACCTTGTAGCCGTTCGTGAACCTGGAGTTCAACCAACCGATATAGCCCGCTACAGCAACGACCGAGCCAACAACACTGGCAATGCGTTAGCTGAAATGAAAACGAATTGGATGTGTCCAGGAATCGTGAGGTGGGGCCAGACGAATGCTAAAACGGTCATTGGCATCTCTTTTGCGTTGCTGAAATTGAACTCTACAATGATTCAATGTCGTTTAACATTGTTGATGTCTAATAAGACTTTTGCGACACAAATATACACGACGTATAAATGCACTTTCATGTAAATGTATTTACTAAAGAATATACATGTGTGTATGTATTTACCAATGTAAATCATAACATAGTGAACGCTCAGTGGCGTGAACCAATAGCGTTGAAAGAGAAAATTTTTTTAAAATTTTAAAGTTTCAATTTTTACATAAAAGTTTAATTTTTCTTATTGACCACATACGTATACGTATTTATACAGGCAAGTGTTAACTTTTATCGGGTTTGCACTGTATAATTATTTTAGACATGTGTATATCCTTAGCTAGGAATTTGTTGTACTAAGCTACTAGATTACATTCACGTTTTTTTAATGAAGTACCATATTTAAACATTCTGTTGTTAGTAAAAACGCTGCTCCAGGTGTGTGCGATTATCTTATGTGTTTTAAAATATAAATTGAAAGTTCAATATATCAAATATTTTATTTTTACTAATTACTTATATATGTATATACATATGTATACATATACATACATTAGACACACACACACACAAACATTATGTGCGCAAATAGATTTTACTTACTTGAGTTGCATCTGAATATGGCGTACTAGAGTTAACGGGAACACGTGCAGAACCAAAAACCAAATTATCGTCCCCCCTTGCAATTCCCTGTGTGCTTTCTGTTGAAGATCTCTTGGTTTTGCTGTGGCTGGCATCTCTGTCCATTGTGTATATGGTATTGTTGTATTCAAATTTAAAAACTACACGCACCAGCCTACCGATGAGGATTTACTTGCTGACTTATTTGTATGTTGTAAAGTTGGATGGATAACGGTTTTTTTCTTCTTCTTTAATTCTTGTCTTTGGATTGATGTTAACTACCGCTGGGGTAAGGCAGGAAGATTTAAGTTGGCTTGGGACTACGTTCCAAGTTGTCTTGTTGTATAAAATGTTGATCCCTGAGTAGACTGCACATTGCATATTGTGTGTATGTGCATACATACATACATTAAAAATATTTTATACATACATACATACTGGGGCACACTACATACAAACACACATACAAACATTAATTTAATCAATATACAATGTATACAATTCGATTTTGATCGTTATTTTAATATATTAATTTAATTACTGAACTTGTACGCACATACAATTTTCGGTGTGTACGAGTGTACGATTGATGGTTTAAGCTTTTGTAGATAAAAACAACTCAGCTGATGTATACATATATATATGAGCTGAATTGTTCTATATATACATATGAAAATATAAGTATGTATGTGTATGGATATCTTGATCGTGCTTGTGAATGCATTTACGTACATATGTACGTCTATATACATTAATGCTACTTGAACTCATGTTCATATGCACTAGTCCATACATGTACATATGTGTATATAAGTGTATATGCATGTATGTAATATCTATGCATATTGACTCAAGGTGAAACTGGTTCCTTGTTTTGCGTTTGCAATGTTGAAAGACTCACGTTCGAGTTTCGTCTGTGGTAATGAGTTAATTTTATTTTTTTTATATAAACGTGCATACATATATATATAAATACAAATACAGACATACGTACATACATATAAATACACATATTTATACAGATACTCCTATGAGCATCTGAATGAACAGTCATTAAAGCCCATACATACACAGGCACACACACACAAGTACATTCATGTAAAGTAGTACATTTTGCTTGTTTAATGTGCTTATTGCGGTTGTTATTGTAACATTTGCTTTTGAACAATGACAATTTTGAATCACTCCCGGAATAATTCTTAGTACATTTTTATGTACATGTACGTGAGTACATGAATTTTATACACATACAAACATATATGTTTATGTAAGTATGTATTTGTTTGTATATATGTATTTAAATATATTCAGAAGGTGCATACACATATATTGATATTTAAATATATGCATATATACATTTGTGTATGCATGTACAAGTCACTCAGAAACACATTGCCTAGCAAATGCAGGTTAAATTTTATTTTAAGTTAAAGGGGTTTAATCACATTACTGTTAACGTATTCACACAGATATTTATATATAAACATATATAAAAATATAGATATATAAATATTTTTCTTTTGTTAATATATATATATATATTTTTTTTTTTTTAAACACTTGTTGCTAAGTTGATTTTATTTTATTTGTTTTTGTTGGTAAATTTTAATTTGGTTTAAGTTTGGTTTGGTGAATATGTCGTATTTATTTTTGTCGTTCTTTGCGTTAACGGTTAGTGTCTACTACGGAGCGGAAAACATATTGCGACCGACTGCACCCCGCCAAATACGGAGCATTTTTGTTCAATCCAATGTAAGCTCCAAGAGGAGCCAGCACAATCACAATCGCAAACAGCGAACCCGACGAACGCGAAACGATTGGGATACGAGGTGAATGCGACAAGCAACTTTTATACGTACATATGTATTATTCTATATACACACAAATCTCTGATACATACATATACATTATAAATACGTAAATAAAAACGTAGAAATCCTCTACGCAAAAGACTTGCTTGTTAATGTGTGTACACATACATGAATATATATGTATGAATGTACACATACAGATACATTCGTTTAATTGTATTTCAGATTGTTTTTATTTTTCTTGCTCATAAGTACGTAAACACATACACACACACACATATATATATATAATTATATATATAAAATAAAAAAATAAATAAATATATATATAAATATACAATATATATAATATATTTATTTATATATATCTATATGTGTAAGTGTCTGTGCTATGGTATATTTTCTTAGCGTTTCGTTTATATTTTGTGTTAACCGTTGATGTCGTCGCCGATCGCTTACAGCTGTTCAAGTGAACTGCTTCGCAAAGTTTATGACTTGAATCCCCGCAGTACATCCCACATACATCCATACACATGTATGTACAAACACATTTATGCATTTCTTGCGCTTGCATGTTTGAATTGGAGAGCGAGAGACCAGACTGGCAGTGTTACTGTATATGTGTGTATGAATACAACGACTCTGAGAAAAACTATCAGTAACGTAGTGCGGGTATAAACTGGCCCACATCTCAATGTAAAAATAACTCTATGGTAAAACTATTAAATAAATTTTTTATACAAATTAAAGATTACAATAAAGTTTGACACTGTTCAATCGATAAGAAAACAATAATAAAAATAAATGTTTAATGTTTTCATATTATTTATGCTAAAATAATATTAATCAACATTTTCGCTAATTTTGAAAACCTGAGAAATACCCTTACTGCGGCCCTGTTTTTACTGCTATCAACAGTTTAGTAGCTGTTCCAGCTGTCTGCGACTGTATGAGTAACAAGCAGAGCACGAATGAATGTTCATATCGTGTGTATGTGTGTTTATGAACACATATACACATTTGTACATACTTGTATACAAATATATTTATATATAAGCTTTAGGTAAATGCGGATGAATCAGCTGTTCAATGTGGATTAATCATATGGTTACTGCCATACCTTTGGATGTGCGTATGTGCGCAAGTATAAAATCACATACAGTGCAGTATATATATACGTACATATATACACACGTACATCAGTAAGTATCTACGTTTAAGTCTTTAGATGTCTTTATATATGCATTCACAGAAGTTGTTTACTTCAGGGTAAAACATATACGCATTTGCATATTAAAATATTTGTACTTATACATATATGTATATTATGTGTGTAAACGCATGTACATGTATTCTTGTGGACATGTTTGCATGCTCACATCATGAACATATATCCATATGTACATATCGATGCACATACAAACCAGACTTATTCACATGGATACACACACACACGCGCAAACATGTCATATATATATATGTATATATATACATATATATATATATATGTATCATATTGTGAACTTATATTTTATATACTATATACATATATATACAGTATATAATGTGGAAATACTTCCTGTAAAAATTTTTTTAGATTCAAATTAAGTTCGTACATTGGCATGCATGCATGTACGTTCATTTGTATACATACATATGTGTATGTATGTATCCATATTTATATATGAGTATTTCTGACTTGTGTATTAGTATTATTTCTATGTTTAGTGAGTTAGCTTAAAAGATAAATATAAAAAGAATTGTTTTTAATATAAGAAGGTTTCTAAAATGTAAAATTAGTAAATTCACAATTATTTACTTTTAAATCGCAATATACGTGAAATGCTAAAGCAGTTAATTTTTTCGGGTACTTGTGTATTTTAAATAAGATTCGGTTTGCTATTCTTATCAGAGACATATGTAAGTACTTAGTTGTGTTTATTGTCTAACAAACTACAAGTAGAAATATCTCCTAGATTAATTATGTTCAGCACAAGTAATCGCTGACTAATTTGTACTCCTTTTGGCTGGAGTCAAATTACTTTTGTAAACCGCTTTTTAAAATGCACGGACATGATAAGACTTTATATTTAATTTTTATAATATAGTATGCAGGCGAAATAGGTGCAACTCATATTGAATATAGTCAATGGTTTCCTGTTTCTTGATTTACACACTCTTTAGAAGAAGGTACTCAAATAAGTTTCTAAGCTTCTCTTCAAGGCCTATTAAAAATTAGTAAAAAGGGACTGAAGTTAATCAAATGTGTGTAACAGGTTGAAGGAAACACCACTGACTCCATAAATACGCATCAAACGCGGATCAAGTTAAATACAAATTCTTAAATGATATATTAAAATTTTGTTACTTTTACCTTATGCTGCATTTGAGAACGATAGAAGGGAGAATAAGCACTGAAAATATTCAAGAAATAAAGGTTTAGCAATATGAATAATCAATTTTGCAATACATATGTATATCCCTCTGGTAATCGCGACTGATATCACGATGCATAGCATGTGTCATATATGTTAACCAACAGGCAAAATATATTTAGGCTGTCGCCAGTGGGGCTCTATGACCGCAAAATATTGCAAAAATTATTATTTTAACGGAAGCATTTTTAAAGGTCCTAGTAAAAATTCTTTTTCATTTTATTTGCCAGATCTCGAGAACTTCTATTCTAAATAAGTCAATTGAACTAAACCTAATTCAATTATTTTTTTGAAAAAAAAGAAGAAGATGAAGTTGATATTTTCCAATAATCCTTGAAAAATAAATAATAATCCTATTTACTGGGTCAGATATGTGCGATTAGAAAAAAAAAAAATTAACCGTGAACCACAAATACTTGTATTTCCCTGATTATCAGTAAAATAAATAAAACTATCTGTCTGATTTTCCTACTCATCAGCAGGAACTCCAAATTATCAACAAACAAGAAACTAAGTTTGGTTGAAATTAAATTCTTACCAATAACGATGCCAAAATAATCAATTCGAGCCTTTTGAACCTTTGTGTTATCTTCCCCTTAACTAATCCATGGTAAGCGAACATAGAGGTATTGTTTTCTCTTAGCTAAGGTGTTAAGCAATATAAATAAATATAGTTTATATATTATTATAAGTAGTTAACGTTAACTATTAGAATTAATGAATAAAAGGGATTTAAAAGTGTGGGGCTTATACGAGACAAATATTTACTTGAAGAATCCAACATTAATTGCATGAATATAAATATGGCATTATATAAATAATATAAAAAAAGTATAAGTTAAAAATCAGAAGACGTAGGAAGAAAGAAAGTATGACATAGAATAGAAGAATAGAAGTCAGAGAATATAAAAATAAGTAACGCTACAATTTCCAGTTGAAGTTGTTAATGATTTCTACTTAGATATAGAAGAAAGAGAAATATCTCTTTTCTGTTGGCTTAGGGAGGAAAAGTGGAATATAATGCTTAGTAGACTACGGAGAAAAAACTGGATAGAGAAAATACTAAGCTATTCGATGAGTGAAGACACTGTTCGGGGCTTTGATGATGGGATGTAGTTGATGATAAAAATATCCAAGATTGAGTTTACGGTTTTATTCATTGAATTCATAATCCGATTCAGAAAGTTCCTTATTTTCCCCGTATATTCTCAGAAAACGGTTTTATAAGATTATTTCAACCATGTTTCCCTACGTGTTGTTCCACAAAATTTGGTAATGGCGACCAGTATGCAAATGTTGATATCAGCCTCGTCAAATATTTAACGAAAGAAGGTAGCATTAGATGTGTCCTAATGCCAACATCTGAATGACTACGTGCTCTTTGCCTTATAGAAAGGACGATATGCTCGTTTCAGCAATAAATTGGTGCTCCCCTCCTTGTTTTTTCTTTGCCTGGTCATGGAGGCTTCGCAATTTTGAGCACACTAACAAGCGGATTGGCCTTATCTTCGGTGGAAATCCTTTAATTTCTGCCCTTTTGCTTTTAGAGCCGCTGATTTTTTGCTTTTCCATCACGATCGTCAGGTGCTGAATGCCTTCCCGACTTTCCACGAAAAGTCTTTTATAATTAGCTAGACTAACATCAAAAGAGAAAACCATTTCAAACATTCCAAACAGACCCTATTTGTTACACTTCTTTGTTTCTTTTTTACGGTAGTAATGTTATGATTTCCTTAGCCGAAGAATTTAGCTGCGAGTTCTAAGAATACCGTACATATGATATGAGCTTATAAATACTAAATAAATTTTCTTTTTACTGATGACGTTGGATTCAATATTTGCCTTTGCATTTCTGGAAAATCAATTTAATTTTCCAAACAGACAAAAATAATCCTATACTTTGATGTGTAAAGGAGATTAATTTTAGACTATTCTTAATTCTAGTTCTCTTAAATTTATATAATACCATTCCCAGAAACGATCAGCTATATTACTAACTAAAATCTAATCATATTTGTTCTTTGTTTCACTATCACAACGTTTAATAAGTCCTAAATTCGATATAATAGTGCTATGAAGTATTAATAGTAGTATGAAATCTTATATCTTTGAAAGAATAATTTTCAAACTAATAATACTTTTGGAGTATCTGCTTCGTTCTGCTCTGAGGAGCATGGAGTATTCTTGCCAGCTGTACGTCACCATATCGTCTATAACTTCCAAAAAAAGCTTTTGCGGCTCCAGCATACATAGTCTTAAATCTGAAATATTAGGCTCCATCATCGCGGCTGTATCGAACCTACCTGGAATACCAGATTTGGTAGAATTAATTTCGTGTGTATTTCTTTTGTGTATTATTACAAATCAAATTTTGTTTTATAGGGGCTTACATTACAGCCACGTTGGCACCCTCAGAAGATCTTGACCCAGTTATAGTTCTTCTACCAACTCTAATTTATAAAAAAATCATCCCACACTGGATGTACAGTGCTTAGGGTTTTCTATATATATCATACCTGTATAAAAGGTAGCTTTAAGGGTACGTCAACAAACCAAGCTTTGAGGTGAGGTGGATCACTCTGCGCTTGTAACATCATTGTTGAGCCCGTGGTATAACAATTTAAATCTTTAACATCGATAATAACCCCACATACCGCGGTCTTTTTTTGCGAGTCTCAGATCTGATGTTAAAACGATATCCTACTTTCTAAGCAGAAGACGCCAAATAATATATTACGTTTTTATTCAAAATTACGTGTTGGATCGTGATGATTTGCGAATGATCCACGCCGTCAGTTGTATTTTCAAATGTAACGAACAATGTATGTTCGAAAGTAACGTCCGCAACACAGGATTAACCTATACATTTCTTTTGAAAACTTTTACCAATTTCGTAACGATAAAAAACACTATTGTATTGAAATTAACAATACAATTGGAACAATTTTATATATGCAAAAACTTTAAAGAAATCAAAAGACTCAGATTTTAAAAATATCCTATTGGTTTATTTTATTTACATTAGTGTGAATAAGGCAGTTCGTGCATTATTATTATACGAAAACGGATAACCTAACACGAAAATAGATCAAGAGAGCTTAGAATCTTGTAGGCGAAGAGATATGCCCCTTAGATCACAGATTTACATTTATTTACATTTCTTATTTTCGTTATTTGTTTATACTTCTACATTCTTAAAGTTTAATTTTACTTTAAATTTAAATATAAAAATCAAAGATCAGACACATGATATATTGAAATAAGTTTAGCTAAGGGCCGAAGGTCGTTATAAAAGCTTTGTTATTAACGGAAAAATATATAATACATTTTGATTTATCTGCAATTTACTATAAACTTAACTGTGCAGCAAACGATAATAAAGCTTTTCTATCCAAATAAAGTTTTTTTAAATTTTCGGTTCAGCGGCCGGTAAGTATTATTTAAACCAAAGACGAAAAATAAGGCAAATAGTAAAGGAACCAATCCAAAAATGCTTCGATTTTATATAATTATTTAAAATTGGTTGTAGAAAAAGCTTTTTACAAAATGTTTTAATATTCACTTGTCTTTTACTTGGATTTTAATTATCTTATAGTATTACTTTCAGTTAGTTCGTTAAATTTCCTCAGAAATACAGAAAATATAAAAAAAATAAACAAAGGGATAAAACAACGAAATGTTCTTTAAATGTACTTTAAATGTACTTTAAATGTTCTTTTCAAAAGTATTCTATTTAATGCAAAATTTCAACTTGTAGAATATGAATTCGATAATTTACACAATAAGAAAAATAATTGTCCTTATGAAAGAAAATAATAATGCCAACTTAAAAGGTATAATTAACATATTTCTTTTGTGTGACATGAATTGTTCTTTGATTTGTTAAGTTTGATTTATATCTTTTGTGCTCTCCTTTATATGTTTTTTTTGTTCCTGTAATCTTCACAAACGATTACCCTAAACATGAGCTCATGAAGCGCTCTGAAAAGATTTTCTCAATTTTTTTATCGATCCGTTAAATGAACGGAATCGAAAGGCGCAAACTGAATCGTACTCCAATTCCTGCTGCTTTAGTACTCTGCAAGGCCCTTGGGCTGCTTGTTAACTCTCGCCGGTGCGTAAGTTTTAATCTTATATCTGCACTGGTGGACGAGATGACTAAGTGGCCGAACAGAATAATTTAGGAGATTCGTCGACAAGTCCCAAGTGTGTGGATGATGTGATAATCAATCATGCTAGTCTTTTTAATCCAATGTTTAAAAAAAACCGTTTGCATCTTATAATAAATATATCCTTTTGCACAGTCGTTTTGCTATAAATAATGCACTGGCTCTTTTAAAATTTTACAAGTGCACTACAACAGAGAGTATATTTTTAAATACACAAGTGTGTATAATCCAAGATAAAGACCAAGCGTGCGTATTGGTTAATGTAGTAACATAAAGATGTTACTTAAGTTAGTATGGCTACCAAGAATAACTTCATAGCTCTAAAGTGAAACTTATACATAAGTCGTTACCTAAATTTATATGTTTAATGGATATGATAATAAAGGTTAACTGGCATCTGACAACTGAACATCCATTAGGAGTTGGTTTAATTTAAATATTTATCAAGGAACACACGAAAATCGCATAATTTTAGAATTAATTTTATTGTTGTGTATTTGTTACCAAACACATGCCTGATTTAACTAACAAATATTCGGATGCTATTGGCTTTGAAACGAAATATTATTTATAAGAAACTACCGAGTTTTTAAATGCGTCTGTTGATGTTTTTTCAAGTGATCACTGCGTACGAATCGTCGACAACATTGGGTGCACGCGTAAGGTTTCTCACCCGTGTGCGTTCGTATGTGGCGATTTAAATCATCTTGCCTCTTAAATCTCTTCTCGCATTGACGACAGCGAAAAGGACGATCTTGTACAAATTGTGGCATACCATAGGTGCCGGGACCATCCTGTGGCGGTAATTGTGTTAGTGTACGTACAATTTCATCGGCAGACTCATATTTTACCTCGGGCTTAGCGCTAAAACTAGACGTTAATTGGCTTTCAGGTATAGGCGCAATAATCTGATATTTATCACTATGTTCAGGCCGTTCTAGTTTTATTCTTAATGGTGTGTGCTCAAACGCAGGTATTTCTGCAATCTGTGAATGAAGATGATTTTGATTGGAATTGGCATCAGCTCCACTAAGTACCGCCATAAAATGATAGCCCGATTCTGCTTCCGATGGATCTTTTTTCGTTGTCTTTAACTTAGTATTATTAGGCAACGAACGTTTAGGATTAACACTCTTTAATTGTCTATCGTGTGTAGCCAAGTGCTTGGTTAGATGATCACTCCGAGAAAACTTTTTACTGCACTGTACGCATTCAAACGGTTTTTCACCTGTATGAGTGCGCAAATGACGATTGAGTTCATCAGATCTAGTAAATCCCTTCCCGCATTTTGGCTCAGTACACACAAAAGGTTTGATGCCTGTGTGCCATGTAAGATGGGAACGTAGGTGGGAACTTTTTCCGTAACTTTTAGTGCAGTTCTCGTACGGGCATACGAATTTGCGTTTGGGATCAGCTACATGTGGAGCAGCCATCAACTTAACTGATGGCATTATACGAATCTTGGAGTCCCCGCAATATTGAAGTGTATCCCTACTTGATGATAAATTGTTCTCAGTCTCCACTCTGTTATGTACATTTTCGAGATCCAATGGCGTATCATGCTTAAGTTCGCCAAAAATGGTTGAAGCTCTAAGTATGACATCTGGAGCACCATTACCGCCACCTACTGTTGAAAAAGAGAGTGGTGGTTTTGTTGCTTGTATTGGCGTTAACGTTGATGTCGTCAGCATATGAGGTGTGGGCGTGTTTGAAATTAGTTGTGACATTACGCTCTTGATTTTCCGTAAATGACAGATTGTGTTTCAGTTTCTATAACGTCTGCAATAATATGTTTGTGATTTAATACTTTGAAATCTATGCTGCGTATTACGGCAACAATATTTACCGGAGGAAAAATTACAAATTTTAATTAATGGGCGTGGGCGTGGGCGTCGGCCATAATTATAAAAAAATGGATCATCACTGGCGCACGAAAAACGCATTATCTGTCAATCCTATTTATACTTTATACATTTCTAAGGCTATATAACTCATGTAATATAGCAAATAAATTAAAAAATTCTGTCATTTATTTTATTTATGTCGTACAGAGAAGATTATTATAGTGGTGATGACAGCTATCGATTTGTCGATAACAACGAGAAATCGATTAATAATGTACTGTTTTTAAGAAAGACGTACACCATAGCATTTAACCAAAAACATATAACATAACAAATTGCTATTGGATTTCTGTAGCCGCTACGACTAAAATAAATACAAAAAGAATTGTAACTTAAGCTACATCACACAAACGGTTAAGGTTGTATCGATATCAGCTGTGAATTTTCTGAATATATAAACTCATGTTGCACTTTGCGACTTTTTCTTGTAGAAGAGTAGCATCATTGTTGAAAAGTTTCATAAAAAAAATTAATATAACATACAAAAATGTTTGCCACATATTTGTCTGGTTTATAAATATATTTATATTTTTAATGTAAGCTCAATTTTTGCTGATCAAGAATATATTATACATTTTTTTTGACAAACGTACATTTTAAATTGGATGCGTCCAATGGAAACATATAATTTAATTAATCTGCATCTTAACTTGTAAGTCCGATAATACATTGCATCCACAGCAGATTTGTTTTCATTTGTGCGAAGTATATTTGTTGTTGTGCATGGTTTTCCTAAGTTTATAAATATAGTACATAAAAATATGCCGCACAGCCCAACAAATTCTAGAGAGTCAACTTCTCCACCTGCAAAAACTAGTCGTCAACGCCGTAAGCCTACTATATGGACACGGGAAAAAATTTACAAACTAATTGAGCTTTATCGTGACTCTGATTGTTTGTGGAATCATTACTCAGAGTTATACAAAAATAAAGATTGCCGTACCAAAGCCATTAATCACATATGTGCATCTCTCGATATTACTAAAAATGATTATGGAAAGAAAGTCCACAATCTTCGTAACCAGTTCAACTCTGAATTGAAAAAGTACGAGAGACGTCATGAGGAAACAGGAGGCAGAAGAGCTCTTTCTTGCCGGTGGGAGCATTTCGAAACGTTGATGTTTTTACGACCCATTATTGCACCACGACCTGGATACCAATCACAATGCAAGGTTATTCTTAGATATGCATTTTTGACCCTGATATTATAAGAGCTTTCCTTTTCCAGAAAATACTTAAGAGTTGTACACTGACCGAAACGAGTGCAAAAACAAATTCAACAGCAAGTACCCAATTTGAGGATTTTGTTCAGTTGCAACTATTAAACGTCGATGATGATGGAAGAAACGCCATTGTAAAAGACCAAGGTACATGTGAAGAACAAGTAACTCAAAATTCTGTGGCGCATTTAAACATTACCCCAACTTCTTCAATTGATACTCGGAGCAGGACACCTAATCTAAATCACTCCAGAAAGTTAAGTTACATGCCAGCGCAATGTAGTTCTCGTGATCAATGGGATGCATTTGGTGAATTAATAGCAAATGAATTTCGTAATTTAAACTCTGCACTTTCACGTAAGAAACTTAAACGTAAAATAATGAAAGTTATGCTTGAAGTAGGTGAAGAGGATGATCAGAAGTATAGTATGAATTGACGTGTTGATGTAATTCTATATTAGAATAAGTATAGAACTAAATAAACAGCGATAAAAAATTAGAATGGTGACAAGAAAGAACAGTGCTTAACGGGTTTAACAGATTAAATAGACTTGCAGATACTCTTAATGAATTCGTTAAGCAAGAGACCTGTGTAGAACTAAGACCAGCACCGTATTCAATATTGATTATTTGAGTCAGAAATAAATTTTCCTATAAAAGTAAATATACTTTAATGAAGAAGGCATTTTCGGTTCACAATTATCATATGATCCGCTTGCAACTAAAATCCATTCCAAGTTCGTCAAATTCCCAATCAAGTCTGTCAAAAGATCCATAGACTGCCCTGATTCACTATAATTTATTTTAACATATACATATTTAACATATGGAAATGTATGTAACAGGCAAAGGAAAGTGTCTTCGACTCGATTAAGCCATGTGAAATATCCATTGCAATCTATGTGGATTTAGGAGACTATAGGAGCAAGCGTGACCAAATTTGCTATACATGTACCTGTATATCAATTTAAATTTTAAAATTTTCTAACCAAATCTATAAATTTAAAGAGTTTTGTACATTTTTCAACTCATTGTTAGTAATTTTAACACATGAAGTTATTCAAGAATCATTTTTCCCTCTTAACCTAAGACTTTCTGACTGAATTTGCTATTTTAGCCTCATGAGTAATGCGTTATATGTTAATGAAGTATTTCAGCTACTAGTTCTTCATCATCTTCTGTTGCTAATTCAATTGTAAAGTATTGTATATATGTATATATAAATAAGCTTTTTAGTTGTAAGGCTAGCACTTAATCTAAATTCTAAAAAATGTAATGAACAAACAGCTAACTGAGAGTTACTATAAATAAAAAAATTATATTCATAAATGCGCAGCAAGGAAGAAAGCAAACTTACGTGTGCCCATCATGAAGTACTCTACTTTTAGTTTTGGTGTCAAAAATGAACCAATTGTCGATGGTCGCATTACGGTTGATACCAAGTATCGTTAAAGTTAATGCTTTAACATAACATTCTGTTAAAGTATATTAGTATATTTTGTTAGTTTTCATAAATAAAGTTTTGCATCAACCATGTATTTTGTACCACTGTTTGTGCCAGTACGTACTATCTACGTATCTGCCTCAAAACGGGTGTGTAGCTATTATGACATTTTGAGTTTTATTATGACATATCGAGTTTTTTCGAAAACCATTTAAACCGTTAAAATCCATTATATTTGTCGCAATCAGATGCTTATAAAAGTACACACTTCAAACTCTCAGCTTCGAGCCGAATGTCCAGAACCATAGGCGAGGCCATCGTCTAAGTGAGATGATAAAGTATGATATAGAAATGTCGATACCCAAGCGGTATACGAATAGATACTTATCTACTGTTGCGCCTACTCCTGCACCACCCGCTTACAACGAGACAAACTGGAAGAGAACTGACTGAATTACAAGAATGAAAAACATGGAAAAACACATAATAGTTGTATACCGGACCAAAGCTAACAGTATCGCTTGATTTTTGACGTTATATTTTCTGACGGTTTTTTCTTCATTAGAGGAGTATTTTGAAGAATTTATATTATCAATTATTTCGCTATCGTTAGTGCGAGCGGAGATGGAATTGGAAAAGAAAATAAGATCCTGTACCACAACAGAAAAGTTTAACCAATGCGAAATGTATACTTTTCTCGGGTCCCTCAAGAACACTAATAAAATAAATCTAATTTTTTCTTTTTTATTAAGTATTAAGTACACTAACAGTTAAATTTTTTGGACAAATATACATTGTGTAATGAACATCAACAACAAAGTCAGATACATTATCCGCCAATTTTTCAAAGTCTCTTAAAATGCATTTAGTACACGGATTTTTAAGAAATTATTCTGTATTAATAAAGAATTAATATAAGTCACACTTATGGAATGCTTAGCTCGGCGAATTTGGCACTGTTTTGGCATAACTGCTGGTTATAATGTATCCGTCATGGCGAATTTTGATTACGACCTTAACAACTTTAGTATGCCTATCCCATTTTAATCAGTAAAAACTATTGACATGGGTAAACTAACGTTCTATAGAAATAGTCACAATATACACCAGAACCATGAGCATAACAGTGAGTATGACCATTGATTTTTTATAAAATGCCCAACAGGCAATCTGGCCTAACAAAATATACCGTTATTGGTAAGACATATGATTTTCAATATTCATTTACAAATAATTTATTATTATTATTAAATTTGTACTAATTTGTACACCACCACAAATAGAATGATTTCATCTGCACGATCCTAAATAGCAGAAAATACCATACCATGAATTTTTCATATATGTATTTTTAAAAATTAAAAATGATTTTACCATAAAATTTAACGTATTTCGTTTTTAGTCTTAAGGTTAACATAAGCCACCTAATTAAATACTGTTTCGTAATTTTTGTTAAACTAAAAACAATTTTATAACGATTTACGTTTACACAAAACAGCTGTAAAAAAATTAGTGAATGAATTATGAACTTATTCATTAAATTGAACTAGAAATTCTAGCTACAATTTTGTACATGTGTAGCGTTAAAAACTTTGTGCAGCTCGAGTGCAAAACGCACTCAATGGAGACGTGTTAATGTCTTACACAATCGATAACTATTGAATCAACTCTGGTAGCTATATGAAAGGCAACCAACACAAGCAATTTTACACATAAGGTTAAAAGTATGGAATATAAGTTGTGCAAAACGTGTGAAATAAGTTTTCTTTATATGCTGTATAATTTGTTGTGGACTTCATGCAATAAATCTTTTTTGTTGGTATCAAACAAAGCATTGCGTTTAGCGGTTGGATAAAAACGAAAAGTATAAATTGATCTACTGACATTTCGCCACTGAGGTGATTTATTTCATGCATGGTACATAAGTACATACGTTTAAATTAGCTCATATACTACAACTACACATTTAGTAAGGAGATATAATGATCAAAGCAATCGGACTGTAACTGGAGCTTTGAAAATATGTGTTCAGAAGCAAAAACGAAGCGGAAGAAAATGGATTTTCGAAACCAAATATACACGGAGGTTAATGTTTTTAATGGAACTGCGAAACATCTACTTATCCATATTTAATAATCTACTTCCTGACTATTTGCTGCACCTGTTGCGAATAATTAGAAGCATGAGCTCCAAAATCCAAGATCACTATCGATGCACGTCATCAGAGTGTACGCAACCCGCACCAATACCCCAACAAAATTCACGAGTTCTAGAAAATCCTGCTGAAGGAAGGAGTGCGAGCTTACTTCTGGAAACACTACAGCCAAAACCATTGAACGCAGGCATGTTCTTTTTTGTCGCAGATGTCGTTACCAGAGCGTTCAATCAACAATACGACATTGATTCCTGTCAAATGAGTAACTACCAGAATGATTCGGATACAGACTTGATTTCAAATTGCTTAACTATGGAGACAACAATTTTAAATCTACAACGTCAACGAAGTATTTCTGAATGCAGCGATGATAGTTTCATATGCTTTGAAGATGACGATAATGGAGTGGAGGATTCCTGTACATTCGGTCGATCTGACTTCAACACTTCAGACAATCTTGATGAAAGTGACTACGATAGCCTGGAACTTACGAAAAGAGTAAATTAAAACCAATATTTTTTTAGTATTACTTTAATTTTGTTCTTTTTTATATTTAAGGTACGCTTTAACTTGAAACCAACAGTTCACGTAATGTATTCCTGGGACTTTGCGTATCGAGCGGCGCGTAAAAGTGTTTGGCAAGAAATCGCCCGCGATCGCGAGAGATTTCAGCTAAGAATAAATCGTGTTGCACCTATTATAAATATTGTTCTGAACAGCAACCATAGAGAAAAAGTTTACAAAGATAGATTTTTAGATGTAAAATAGTGTTATTGTTTTTTTTATATATAATAAATCGTGTGATTATTTTCTGTAACGATTCTGTTTTTATTAATAATTAACAACAAAAAGTAAATTTTCGAAGGACGCAAAAACTATAAAAAAAATACTACTACTACTCACCGCTGCTATCCGTTTTATACGTCAGTTAAATACTCGTAAGTATATGTGAAGAAATATTAAAAAAAAAAAGAAGTTAACCTACAATTAAAATCCTTCTATATATATTATAAAGCGTTATGTAAAATAAGCCAAAAGTTAAATAATACCATGTAGGTAATAGGTATGTATATTTATACACTAGTTTAATATGATTTTAGTGCGATTTGATTCAGATTGCCACATCAATACGTAAAAAATACAATATGTATTCCAAGCTACATTTTTTATTTAATTGATACCATTTGTCTGAAAGAAGTTGGACATAAAAAAACTAATAAAAGACAGTTATAAGTTATCTTACTGCTCACGGTATTAACGGTGGCAAACTAATAATAACGAACGGTGTAAATGACAAAAAAGTCTTCCTACGGTTTCTACACCATTAACCACTTGAAAAATGGGACATGGGAGTGTACTAAGTCTGTGAATGTGTATGTGACAAGAAATACTTATCATGACGGTCCCATAAAGTGGATAAAGCCAAACATCTATAACTCGAACCATTGGATTTCTCTATTCAGTTGGACATTGAGATTTGCACGACAGATTTAATAAAGATGACGATTTTATTGAACACTATACGGGTATCGAATGTATATGTATATATATATATTCTATATATAATAAAATCAAGTACGAATACTGTAGTCGTGTAGGTGGGATATACCCTAGGTTAGACTCCTAGCTAACTATCACAATCTCTGATTCATATGGACGGACGGAAGTGTCTAGATCGACTCGGCTATTTATCCTGAGCAGTTAATAGAGTTCAGTAAGATTGGGAAGGAAAATCCCACCTAGTTATCGTATTAATGATGAACTGACTCCCAGAGGGTACACCAAAAGTTACATTCCCAGGCGGAGAAATTTAAGTGTAAAGTACAGTTATTTGGATTTTTCCTTTTGGATAAGTATTAATCCAGAGTGACAAACTGATGGGGAATGCAATTTCCTTTGGGAAATTCCAACAAGTTGATCGAAGTGGAAGGCTCTTTATAAAGCCATGTTAAACTGGAGCTATGATTGCTTGTATTTTGGATAACCAGACAACTTGCAATACCTCAGTAGTGGTATGATAAATGCCGATGGTAAGTGAAGAAAAATTAAGATTAGTTGAAGTTAAGGTTGAGAAAAAAATGTGTTACCCTCTTTGACATTTCAACATAGAATATTATCAGGCCCAGGAGAGCTAGAAAACTGTACGGACTTAATATCATATAGTAGGTATTATTTTTTAATATGGGAGCGAATCTAGTTTTTGGAAAAAAAACTGTAGGCATATAATGTATAAAATCGATAAATAGGTGTTGTTGTTTTTGTTAAATCAAATTTTATCCGCACAAATCAATTTAAAGAGATAACTAATATGCCACTTGTGCACTCCAGAGGAAGCAAAATGTGAGTAAGTGCAATCGCTATCAGCAGAAGCAAAGGCTAAGCAATATAATGAAGAGAGCTGCTGCTTAAATATAATTAAGAGAATCTTGAAGTAGATAACAAGTTAGGCTCTTAAATGCGGCAAATGGCATGTAACAAAATTGCGTATGTTAATTATTGTTATCAAAGAGGTGTATTGGAAAAAAGTGTAAAACTTTTCATCGCCAAAAATGAAGGAAGATGAGAGTCGTGATGATATAAGTTTGGAGTTCGAAAGGTTGCTCTGCCAGGGTATAAAAACAGCTGGTTCAAGCCGTTCTGACAAAAAAAAATTATAGCTCTGTTTGAAATTGGGATTTCTTATGAAAAAATGGTTCACACGATCCATACGCAGTATGTGATGCTGTCAAAGCCCTTCTGACAGTTAATACTTAGTAATGGAAACACAGTTTTATGTAATTATTTTTATTGTCTTCTTTCACATAATCGGCAGCTATAGCCGTGTATATCAAGAAGAATATGCGGATACGAAATTTCACACGTGGTGTTAGGTTTCACTAGGCGTTAGTCGAAAGCATTAAATGATCCGTTCACCACTAAATTACTTTACGTATCATTCTTGAATACTACTCATGTGTATAGTGTCCTCAATATAAAAATTATAAGGCCCGTATTGAGTCAACCCTTTGCCTTCTGTGGTTTAAAGTGGGATACCAATCTAAATTTGCCACCTTGATCAAGTGGACTCTTACTATAAATTTTCCGTGTTTGTCTCACTGTTTAAAGCTTCAGTTTTATTTATTCAAAAACTAATTAATCCTTAAAATCATCTTAATTTTTCTGTTTCTTGCAGACATACTTGGAACTATATCTAAATCTTCCTATTCTTTGCACAATCCTTTTCGCTTGTAATTTAATTTTCTGTTTCATGAGTTTTCCTCTGAACACTCTTTTGATTGAAATACATTTTTAGTTATCTATAACCTTTGGTGATACTTCCTAATATCTATTAATACAAATACTTATTGATCTGACTAAGTTTAACTGGGGTTTTCCCAATCCTTGCAGCACTTGTTGAATCAACTTCATTAAAAATCGAATTCTTATTATATGTTTATTAATATATAATAAACTTTTGATCATTTCATTTTTCCTTTTAATTGTTTTTTGTATTCAAATTAATGTAAAATTATGTTTATATAAGTTTTCATATTTATATTGTTTTTTTTTGTAATTTAATTTTTCTTTCTCTCTAAATTAAATAAATTAAGAAAATATATAAAAATAAATAAGTCTTCAATTACATGGGCTTCTGAGCCGTATCACTCGTGACGAACGCGTAAGCAGTTTTGTTCTGATGAATCTTCACCGTGGGTCTATGGTGTCCTTGTTGATGGTGGCACGTATTCCTCCTTTTCTTCACTTCAGTGATTCTTGACACTCGCATTACTTTCGAGTGAGCCGTTAATAGAGCGACTCGTGAATTCGGCGAACTTACCACTAGTTATTCTACGACATAGATAATAAGAAAAAATTATAAAAATGAAATAATTAATAAATGACAATTAATGATACATAATAATAGAAATAAAAAAAATAGTAAACAAATATCTAAACTTAGGACCGTTCTTAGGTAATGGTTAATGGGTACCACGTTAAATGCCTTCCCTAGCCACCAGAGCGATCCTGGCGACAGACGATAATAATAATTATCGACCTAGCCGCTTTTGCGTTTTCTGCGTATCAGGCGTTCCGATATGTACTTATATGTAATGCCCAGATCGTCTCGGGCAAAGACCTTGCCAGTTGCCGTGGCAAAAGTGGTTAAGACATCGTAATCACTACACCGCAAGCGTCACCCCTCAGTGGTGATGCATTGTGACCAGCCTGCATGGCTCATCAAGACGGGGTGGTACCTTTGCTGCGAATTCGTATACTGTCTTTGGGCGATGTCGCACTCAGATATTGATTGATATAGACCATATTCTCTTCCTTGCAAGTTGTAATACCTCCTCTGATTTGAAAGAACTCATTCAGCGTGGTGTTGGCCGGGGGAGAATAATAAATATATCCCGAGTTTGGGTTTGTGTATACGCATTGTAAAACAATTTTTCTAATTTGGCAAATATTGAATATCATTTTATTAACTATTAACATGGAAAACACATGCAAACATAGTTTCGCTACTGTCTCTGCTGTCAAATGCCAACAAATTTTTTAATTGCATTAACACGCGATGGTGTACTGTGCCGCTCAGAGTTTGTTAGTCGGACATTTTGTACAATATTTAAAATACATGTGAAGTTTTGTTGAGGACAGCTAACACTTAATTTTAAAAACCAAAATCTGTGTCAGTGTTTCGGTAAGATGTGCCGTTGCACAATTTTCTAAAGTAAGAAGATTTATTTCATCTTGATGAGTTTAATTTTGAGGTGGGTATTTAATATGGGCGCATACTTAGTGATTTTGATCAACTCATCAGTGGTTAACTTTACATCAATTTGTACCGTCCCGGATGAGTAAATAAATTTATTTCGGGGTGCTGCTCGTTACATGAATCTCCAATGGATTGGGCAGACTTTTAAGCCATGTACAACAGAGAAGTGAGAAACACAATAGGCTCAGTAAGTTTGAAAAATTTCACCAGTTGCGATCGTGCTTAGATTAAGTGTGTTGTCTTGGGCTATGCAAGCAGGTTACACGATCTGAGCGATAAAGTCAGGGTATATTTTGAGCTGGTTAGAGTCTAACAACAAGAAAATTGATATTGAGGCGAAACTGTAAGTCATACACCAATAAAGTCATACACGAATTCAACGGTCATACGGGAAGTTAATAATTGTATCAATTGTAGAAACTCACAGGTGAAGTAAACTGGTAGTCGTTACCCAATATCCTCACTCTATCGTAAAGCCGCCAGTTTTTTTTTATCTGTCGACTGGGCGAGTGCAGTTTTTTGTCTGCATTCGCATTTTTCAATCGCAGCTGACCGCTTTTTCCATGTACTCCAACTAATCAACTCGTCTTCGTCTTCGGTACGATCAAGCACCAATCGCAGCTTCCTACGAGTTCGCTATCAGAAGTACCTATGGTGAATTTGTTGTCAGATGCCTGCCCTTGACCGAGTTCCAGTCTGACTCAAACAACTATACAAACTCTTGGTACTTCTTTATTGTTTACGTTTTATGTTGTTAAATATAATTGTCAATAATAATGAAATAATAATGATACATAAAGTTTCATGCGCTCTTTCTGTGATTATGAAGTAGACATATGGTCACAACACCGTAGCATTGCCACGGAAGCTAACATGGGCTTCAAACCCAAATCTTTACTTCAAGTTTGGAGCATCTTTACTTCGGCTCATGAAAATGAAGCACAATTCCGATTATGCTTGGACCAATTATGAGCTTAAGAATAAACATTTTATATAGCAAAGTTTGTAGTTTGAAATTCGCTATAGCTAATATTTTCCCTAAATTGCTTAAAAAGAGACCATGAACTGAGTAGCTGCAGTTTTAGTCCTTGTCAAGTGCACTTAGAACTACAGGATATTCCTTCTCAAGTGAGAGCCGTTTCAGACGCTCAGACATCGTTATCTGACGATAATAGGAGACAGCGAAAATATGTCATCCACAACTCAGATTAGACTCAGTACATAGATTTTAGAGTATTTGAGTTTGAATCATATGACTACTATTTGTCTTCATTGCGGGTCATGTTTGATGGGTCGGCCAGCTTATCCGGCTGTTAATTAAATAAATTGCTCATGGCAGGACCGACCATACAGGCTAAGCTTTTCAAAAGACAGTTGAAATTTTGAATTTTGAATCACCTTAATCCTTGCATTGTCATCTCAACTAGTATTACTCTGTACTTTCAAAACGTCGTCTATAGACTTTATCGTATCCAGCATCTGGAACTCATTCGGTCCATTCAAATGCCTCATATAGCTCGCTATGGGGGCTTATGGCAGATTGCGAAATTCATTGTTTACTTTCAAGTCTGAACACCTACTAGCTTTAACTACACGATTACACTGGACCTCTCGTACTTGGTCGAATGCGACGTTAATACTGGGGTCTTGGTGTTGGAAAAACAATTTTGGGTGTTTTTAGCAAATCTATCATGTCACGCGTAGCCAGGTACGTAATAGCTGATATCCCCAAGAATAGAGGAAGCTTATCGCATATATTTATAGTCACTGACTTAGACTTGGACTGCAAAGAATCAATGAAATCCTTAGGCTGTGCACCGCGAACTCATGCAGGGCTTGTCATAGCTTTTTTCAGCGCTCTGAGAGTTTATACCGAGTCGTGTTAATCCGTCCAGCCTCTGGTCAGATAATGTTACTGATTTCGTTAGTGTAAGAAGAAAGAAGTTGAAGCAGGCAGTCAATAAGTGCAGGATTTATGTTTACACGATGGCATTGAGTGGCGGTTTATTTCTACTCTCTCCTTACTGGCGGACTATGGGAAAAAAAGCGGAGCACTGATCTGTGCGCTAGTCCTTGAGCCCATGTCCTTATAACTCTAATGGCATACTACATGCTACTGTAATTAACTAAATAAGTTAACTTACATTTTCAAAACATCCTGCAGTTCTAGACTTTTTAAGACTGAAACAATTACTGGGTTTTATTTTCTAAGCCAAATGTCGCGAAGTTTAATCTCAACGGTTGGGATCGTTGGAAGCTAACTTAATACTACATTTAGATTTAGATTAAGGACGCGCTGGCGGAAAGAATGTCTTTATTTTCTAAATCCGTGGTAAACTCCTCAGCCAACAGTCTGTATTAATATTTAAGATGAATTGCTGAATCTTCTGAAATGACTTGCTAGAGTGGTTCAGTTAATCGTTGGAACCGACAACGTTCCCCGGGTGGAGGTTCTCAAAAGTGACGGAGGTAACATCAAGAAAGGAGGATTGTGATTGCAGCACCATCTGAAGCCAGTTAGCTGTAATTTGCTCTGCTTAGTAACACCATAAGATTTGACAGCTGGATGGTTCTTAATGGTAAGCAGGTATTTATCTCTGGTATTTACAAATTGTTTTAGAATTATAAATTGTACTAATTGCACCATTAAATTGATGTTTTTGATAGCCAAGAGCTGAATAAATTAAAGTTTTTGCCGTGAAACGCCATTCGCTGAAGCGGAAGTCCTTTATTCTTAATGTCAAGGCGTTAGCAAAGGAAATGCCAGGGTAGTGTTTGCTGGAACAGATGATGGTAAAGTAAGAGTCGGTTGCGGGGTAGTGTAGAAGTGGGGGGTAGTATAAGGCGCTATTCTGGTTTTTAGGCGGTTCTTCAGTTTCTTGTAAACCATACAGTTTACGAAGCTGTGTAGATAGCTACAAACGCCGCAGATAACCATCAGGGTAGAATAAGCATTGGTGTTCTTCACATTTTGTGTCCTTCACTGGATATTTACGCGTATTCGGCTATTCTTGATTGGTGCTGCGGTATATCAGGAACTAAATTTTATCGATATATTTATATTTCATTTCTCTTTAGCCTTCTTTTGCCTTCTTGAACACTCCCTTCGTTGAATCAATATCACTCTTTTATCCCCTTTAGTGATGCGTACTAATACTAATACGTATGGGTCTCATTGGGATTATCTTATCCCAACCAAAATATAATTACATTTGGGGAATACAAATAAATGTAACGCTATCCTGGTATAGCATAAATAAAACAGCTGATAGGAACTATATTTCACAGAATCTACTTTACTTTAGGCAGATCCATTATTAATCAAGCGTCTTATTGGAAACACATATTTTTTCGAAAGAGCATGCGTTTGTTTATGTATTGTATATTTGGAACAGCAAACGTAATTTGAACACGTACTAAAAGGACATTTACAGTTTCAAATTCAGATTGTAAATGGTACTTTTAAAAATTTTAATTTAAATTCTAAACTAATTATTCTACAGTTTTTGTAAGTCGAGTAAGTTACTTTGAAGTGGTTATACGCGTTGGTAAGCTTTTAAAATTAATATTATATAGAATTTCGAATGATAAGCTCAATAATTTAAAAGTTTGCGTTATAACAGTTTTACCGTTTTTCTGTAAAAAATTAGAGATAATTAAATTAAGAAAGAATTAGCTAATTGAAGCGCTAGTAATTGTGGGTCGTACAACAATATGTCAGTTCGGCTTAAATTCCATACCTCCTCAGATTATATCATAACAGAACTGTTACAGAACAATACTCTCAATTTGATAATGCTATTCTGTCCCTGAACTATGTTAGGTCTAATTTATTACAGAAAAACTGTAAAACTGTAAAACTGTTATAATTAAAACTTGCTGATTAAATTAAAGCTTGTTGGGGCTGTTTAGGGGCATTGGTGTAAACGCACTAATACTGAGGTACTGATAAAGTTCATACATTATTCAAAATAAATGTGCGCATACCCGGAATGTATCGAAAAGTCGAACATAAGGTCTTAAACTTCGATATATCGATAGGATTTGAACATAACTTCACAGTTCATTGTTTTTACACCACTTTGGGTTTTTCTTGCATAATTAAGACTTGTGTTAGGGGTCTGTCTGTTGCATATCTTAAATTAAAAGTTGCTATATCATGCAGTGTCCGTTTCTTAACCGATTTAGTGCGAATTATTTACGCAATTACGCAGAAGTTTTGTACCAGTCGTATGGAATCTTCTGCCCAGTAATAAGCAAAACTGTGCATAATAGTACTGAAAAAAAACTTTCTCTTGTAACCTCGTTACCATTTTCAACGACGGCAACAAGGTCATACTCTACTAAGAGTCATTCGCCTAATACTTATGTTGCTTCGCATGATGCAAGAGGTGACCATGGAAACGAAACTGTTGTGGCAAATGCAAACACAAGCTTTCATTACGAAAAGTTCTTCAACGAACAGATTATGAAGAAAAAACGGGATCATTCGTATCGTGTTTTTAAACGAGTTAATCGATTGGCTGGCGATGGTTTATTTCCTCATGCGCTCGAATATTCTACCCAGAGTGAAAGACCAATTACCGTGTGGTGCTCGAATGATTACTTAGGCATGTCAGCTCATCCAAGTGTAAAACGAGCAGTGAAAGATGCATTAGATATGCACGGATCTGGTGCGGGTGGAACACGAAATATATCCGGTAATTCATTGTATCATGAGCGTCTTGAAGAAAGGTTAGCAGAGCTTCATCAAAAGGAAGCAGCTCTTTTGTTTACATCATGTTTTGTTGCAAATGATTCCACGTTATTTACACTTGCGAAATTATTGCCCAATTGTCATATCTTTTCCGACTCTGGCAACCATGCTTCCATGATTCAAGGCATACGAAATAGTGGCGTTCCAAAGCAAATCTTTCGTCATAACGACGTTGATCATTTACGGCATCTTCTTCAGAGTGTGGATAAAGCGATACCAAAAATCGTTGCATTTGAGACTGTGCATTCAATGACAGGAGCAATATGTCCACTTGAAGAAATACTCGATGTTGCACATGAACACGGTGCTATAACATTTATTGATGAAGTTCATGCCGTCGGCCTTTATGGTGATCATGGTGCTGGAGTTGGTGAGCGTGATGGAGTGCTATCAAAAATGGATATCATATCAGGAACTTTGGGAAAAGCGTTTGGCAATATAGGCGGATACATAGCTGGATCCTCTGCTCTAGTAGATATGATACGATCTTATGCGGCGGGCTTCATATTTACCACGTCTTTGCCTCCAACCGTACTTTGTGGTGCACTTGAGGCAGTCAACGTATTAGCTTCGCCAGAGGGACGAGAGCTACGAAGCTTACATCAAAGAAATGTCTCTTACTTAAAAAGCTTACTCAGGCGAGAAGGTACTTTTAATATTATATCTTTTACAGTACATTGTTATTTATTGATTATATTGTGTTCTTTATTACCTCAAACATAACATTTAAATAATAATGTTTACGTCTAAGGGTGCACACAGAAGTACAAGTATATATATATTTTAATCCGAATATTTCCTAATATTTCAGGTTTTCCAGTGGAAGATACACCAAGTCACATTATTCCGATCAAAATTGGAGATCCCCTTAAATGCAGTCAAATCTCAAATATGCTTATGGAACAGTTTGGTCATTACATACAATCAATTAACTATCCAACAGTTGCACGCGGCCAGGAAAAACTTCGGTTGGCTCCTACTCCTTTTCATACAATTGAAATGATGAATGCGCTAGTTACGGATTTAAAGAAAGTATGGCAAATGTATGAACTTTCTACAAACGTTCCGCTTACCCCCAATGGATGCTTGTTTTGTAACACGGACAGTTGTTGGCACAAAGATAATTGCCCAGATCTTGAGTGCGGCATTCCTAACTGTCCTCGTTTGGAAATATCGGTGGCAGCTTAGTTTTTCATTTTTGTTTATAGATATATCCATATTTCGGAAATGGTTTAATGTGCATTATGACAAATACTAATGGTATTGGTAATATTTTATTGTTTGGTTGTTTATTATTGAATATATTAAAGTTGTAACACATATTTAATGATTTTTATTCTTAATTATTACTTCCTATCTTATCATCTGTTCAATACCTTCTGTACTAATTATGCAATCACCATGAAATTGTCAGAATACATCAAAAGTATTCTTAAAAAGGTCTTTTTAATCAGATGGAAGATGTAACTATTGAGAACACCTAGTATTATAGGTATAAGTAGTATGTAAAATATCAAAAAGTTTTTTTATTTTGTTGAGCGACCCACATTCAAATGACCACAGTTTGTTGCGCATATTAAAGAGATTCCATTTGAAATGACTCAGAGACAAGTTGTTTATGTAAGATCTCAAAGCCGTAGACTCACCCGTGTGGAATGTTAATTGTGGCATATATATATGCTGGGTGGCGGTACGTGTCATATCCAATTGGATTTAATAAATTCAAATTGGATTCCGATCAGTACCGCTCATTGCAAAGGGTCATGTAATTCGATGATATCGCCGGTTCACAATTAAAACTAAACAGGGAAAGAAATCAATGTAAACCACTTTTCTTTCTTTAAATAACCATAGCATTTATATATTATGTATTTATATGTAGACAAATGCTCCTGGATTGTGATACAGATATTGCTGAAACAAACTGTGTTAAAAATGAGGTCACTTTAGATAAAATACATTTAGATAGAGTAGATAATCAAAAAAGTAATGAAGTTATACAAGATAATTATAATTAATAAAATACGGAAACATAACACTTAAATATCATACGAATACTAAACAATTCAACATCAGGAGGAAGGGGAGAACCACTTACACTTATGCATATTAAAAGAAAGTTAACACATAAATCAAAGAAATGCTAGAGCAATTAATAAGTAGCAAATAACCCCCAATCCAGTATGGTTCAAAGTTGCAATACTTAGACACTACAAAGGCGTTAATAATGTTACCATAAACGATAAAAATCAATTGAAGTAGCTTCTGACACATGCATATATTATCATATATTTAATGATACCAAAGGGCTCAATATTGTAGAGCGAACTTATTGATCTTTTAATCCATAAAGTGCATGATTTAGGGACATTACATTGAGTTAGTTTTTTAAAAAACTAGACTAAATCAACAGAAATATCCGGTGACACCTAAACAAACTTGCCTGCAAAAATAATGAAAACAAATTTTTAATTAAAAAGGGGCAGTCGATAGCCTTGAGGCAATTATAAAATAATGTAGTTTAAATAATATGTAATATCGTAATATGACTGTTGGCCATCTAGCATCTCCTTGCATAAATGGTTCGCCTGCCGACGAGGCTAAACAATGATATTGATAATAAATAAGGAACAAACGCTATGGCAGAAATCTTTACAAATTCTGAAAATAAATGGAAGAACATAATGAGGGGAGCAGAAAAGCTTCCAACAAACGCAAAAATTATTGTGGAAAACGTTTATGCTTAAAGATTGTATGTACATGGAAATTATTCTTAAAGTTAGATAAAAATTGGCAATTCTTTTGTGAAGGAAACGTTATTATAGAAAATTCAAATAAATGCAGGTTTTATAAAATATAATAAATGTATTAATTTATTCATTATAAATATATTACGAATTTATTAACAGAAAAGGAATGACGGTTATAAATCTATACTGCATTACTTATCTATTATTATATTTATATATATTGTATGTTCGACTAATAAATAACTTTTATTTACTTTGCATCCGTTAGCACTTTTAATTATTGTTTGGAGATTTGTATCAGCAATGAGACAGTCATGTGATACTGTAAAATAAAGCAAAATGTCAATACTTAATTTAAAAAGTAACCTTTTTCAGAATACCTTACTATATTGTTATCAAAATTTTAAGTCTTTAATAGCCTGTGGCAAATCGGGCAGTTTTATGTCTTTTATTTGCTGGGGAATGTTCATGCTCTTTACAGCGCTAACAGCACGAGCTGGTGCAGCCGATATTCCAGCCTCTTGTTTAACCAATCTATTTTGGTCTTCAATTCTGGCCATTATATCGTTCATATTTGTTTGTAGAACCATTCCACCCATTACCAGCTCAGAAAGAATATGATGAACGGCGTCAGCATGAAATATTAAATCCAACTCACAAACGTTTTCGAAACACTTGTCTAAAGTTTCGACAAAAACTTGTATTAAATCAAGAATACCCAGTTCACTTTCTGAGGAGTCGACGCAGAACACAAAGTACAGTGTGGCATAATGGCGGTATATTAATTTGTAGTCTGATCCACCAATTAAGCTTTGTAAGAAAATGTAACATAAATATTTATTTTTATTATTTAAGTAATTTATTCTGGTGCTTACACAACGTTTAACTTGAGCTCTATGTACCCTTAATTTTTCTGCTTTCACACATTTTTGAAACATTTGGTACAGATCGTAAATATAATTTATTTTACTAATATCGTTAATTAGAAAGGTAAACAGGTGTTCCGTAGAACTCTCACATGTTACCAATATTTCTGGAACGATTATTATCATTGTCATTGTCACTATAATAACAGCTTCTTTAATCATATATAAATCTTACCAGGACTTTTATAATAGAATAGAATGCATTGAAGGTGCTCAGCTTACTTTAAAGTTTATGGAGTAAGACAAGGAATGAAAGTAGACTCTTATAAATTTTAACGAAAGGTAATTGATGTTACTCTTGTATTAATGGAATACCTCAACCATCAGTCTTGGCTGCCTTTATGAGAGACCATGACGCAGAACTCCAAAGTAATTTTAAGTTTTTTTTATTTTATAGTTTTGTTCCGCAAGGAAAAAAGTGCAAGCTTAGAAAAAAAGTATTTAAATAAGTTAACTTAACTACACTGACACCTAAAAATAATTTATCCATGTTGATTGTCTTATTTTTCAATCCTGACTATATGCAACAATTAATTTTTCCCAGGCATCATGTTTGAATTAAGACTGTAATGAAGCTTAGGAGCTTGTTTTACATAGCTTAATTATGTTGATTTTAATTGGAAACCGACGATCAGCGCATAACAAAATTAACAGGCCAGCTACCAACCGTATACGATCCATTCTTATGTTAACTACAATTTGCTTAATTGAATCTACTGCTGACAAGAGACTAACTACCCATTTTGTTTGAATTAACGACAAACAACCCATCTATAAAACGTATTCAGTCAAGTTTTAGTTTCAATTGCGATCTTTATTTAAAGCTCATTTAAGTTAGCGCGTGTGTAAGCACTTTTATAACATACCTGCCCCCTTCCAAAAAATTACAAACATTATCATCGCGCTTTGAAACTAGTTGAAAGGTCTCTTTGATGATTTGTTGCTGCAGGCTCTCATCCTAATTTAATGAAAATAAAGAATTGTCAGTGCAATTTTCTTATGAATATATACATGTGTACGTACATACATACATACAGATTTAGGCAAAAACATACATGTGTCCATTAAAATCTACATATTTGTGAAGTATTAAATCTAGATATGTATGTCGTACACACATGCACATGCATATTGCACGTACTTAAGTTTTACCATCAACTTTAACGTACAAAATATTGATAAAATTTTGACAGTCGAGGCTTCCCATGGTTGTTAAATACAAGAATAGCTTTTATCATTTTAAATTCGAATTTATAGAAATAGAATTGTTATTTATACGCAGGAAAACATATACAAGACAGACTTATGAGATTCTAAACAGACGGCAAGAAATATTTTTTGTTATCGATATTCATGTTATGTTATGCCTGTGTTGGTAACAAAATATGTTGAGGGTACTCTTGATTTTTTTTTTATAATTGTTTCTTTTCTTTAATGCCCACTTCTACCAACACCTAGAACAGCCCTAATCGAAATTGGCTTACGGCAGTCTCAAAAACATATAAAAAATAACAGTTTGACTTTGGTTTGCTACAGCCTCAGCCCTAAGGGAAGATTAATTGTAATAAAATGATATAATATTTAAGTGAAAAACTGATATCTTTGACGTGTTCTTATCTACTTCCTCCACAACATACAGCAGCATTACATATAATTGGTTATTAAAAGATAAAACTGTATATAAAACATATTAAAAAAAAACCAGGAATGCAAAAATCGTTTCGCTTAGCGAACAAAATTTCGCAGAGCGAACTTTGAAAAAATTGTATTCAACCGTTAGAGTCAAAATTATTTGACCTGTATTTTGTTTTTGTTATTTCGGCTGGTAGTATGCTTGTGTGTTTGGATGGGTCTGGGTGGCGCTACTTGCAAAAAATAACGGACTGAGCCGCGAGAGCTATGCAGCTCCCGACTTTTGCTTCAGTTGTGTTCAAGTTTTGCTTTATATTATAATTCGTAAAAATCAAATTCATTCAATACAATTTTATATAAATATGTCTTAAAAAAAAAAAATTGTTTAAGAGAACAAAAATGTTTAAAATTAAACATAAATTTATAGACTAAATAAGAAAGGTTTTGATTAACTGATATTGGGCGTGTATTCAGCCTATCAAAGGCAACGATTAACGAAATTCTTAAAAATAAGGACAAAATAGTGGAACTTACTGCTTCTAAGGAGTGTCGAGAATATTGTCCGACCGACCATTTTTTTCAACGATGTTTGGAGTGTATGTAAAAGGAAAGGAAATGCTGAAAGCATGTGAGTTGGCGTCAGCAATTATTGAAAAATAAAAACCAACCTGATCCAATAAGATCACAGACCTATTTAACGATAATGTTGTGTCTCATTTTCAACTAATTTTAAAGCTCCGCCAGTAGCAACATACATTAGATAGCCTTGTTTTAAAAAGGGACTAAGTACATATGCTTTGATATGATATATTGTACATTAAATTTTAATTTATTTCTTTTATTATTTTGAATTCATTAAATCTATAATTTATTTATGATTTAAATTACTTTTTTGAAAAAAGTTGAATATAAATTATTTTATAGTATTTTTTTTTTTGGCCTGGATCGGATACAATCATTTTACATAGAAACATATGGAACAATTGGTTTTGCTTAACAAACGTTTTATAGAGCGAACAAGTTTCTGGAACGAATTAAGTTCGTTATCCGAGGGTCGACTGTAGTAAAAATAAAAATAGTAGCAAACCTGTCTATACCACTTTGTATTTTTTATTTTTATATATATCTGTGTTCCGCTCAAACAGATTTTAGCTGCCGCTTGAAACTGAGGCCAGAGCTGCTTGGTAAAATTCTTATATAGACTATATAACTCTACTGACTAAACTTTGAATTTTCGCGCAGTCTTGAAAAGTTATCGTACCTATCGGCAGATACCAATGCACCCTCCCAGAAAATGACAGAATTAATGCATTCCCGATTTTATTGGTGCCTGAAAAAAAGTTAATTCCATTTATTTGTGACTCCTTCTGGATTTTAAGAAACATTACGTTGGTGGTGTCTCCCCCGCCTAACCTGATATCATTTTGTCACCGTTTTGCTAACCGTGGCGAAGGTGCACTCAATTGTATGGCCCAATTTCACACTGATGTCAGGTGTAAGATACACTAGTGGCTTCCAAAAACCCAATCCGCAATGAGTAATGGATTATTAACGGACCCAACGCCAGCCAGCCATTCGGAAGCTATGTTTTAGTTCGTGCCGATACCAGTTCCAACCACCTTCAATAGTACCAGACCTTAGGCAGAATTCCACAGTTTGTTTGACGACACAATACAATATATAATATTGAATGACCTTAGCACGTTTAACAATAGCCGGCCGATCTCTTAACCACGCATTCGTGTTAGTAGAAGCTAACATTCTGATGCATTTCGGTATGGGATTTGATACTCTATAGCACACGTCCCAACTACAAGATGGCCAAATGGCCCACGACTTCTGGGAGTACTCGATCATCTCAGAAAATAAGCAGTCTGCAAAACAGTTAAAGGGCAAACTCCCTCTCAAACACATATCGATGATAGGATGATATATTTAAAATTCTATTCGTTCATTTTACTTACATATAGCAAATTATACAAATTAAAGATACTTAATTACTAACTTGATGACCACTTAGCACAGAAGGAGATAGGAGCAATGTAGTCTGAGCCAATGGTCCCCCCAGAGTAGCACATCTCTATAAGCGCCACTTCATCCACACTCCTAAAGAAAAATGCGTCGAGAGATATCTGCAAAGCTGTTGAAGATATAGCGCTGGTAAGTGTATACCTTCGTACTCCGTACAGGCATAACCAGACAGTTTCTATTAATATGCCAGCATAAAGTGCTAAAAAATGTCCTGTCAGTAGACAAGCTTAGCATGCGTTAGATTAACCCAAGACGTCGCGAATGTATACCTATAACCAAGCGCTTTAGTTGCTTTGAACTCGGGCACCTTAACAGTGCAGGACCGTGGTAAATCATCTAATGCATCAAACGATTGCCAAAAATAACTGCACTATATATATTATAGATAAAGATATAGACGGTTAGCACTTCGCAGGTAGTGGGAGGTGCTCCCTGTTTGGGAGGTGGGGTGTATGCAGATAAATTTTAGTAACTGCGCGTTTGCACACGAACTTCTGATGAATTATGTGAAAGAAAAAAGTACAGACGATGTCTGTCAGTTCTACAAGGTTGTTGAGTCGGAGATAGAAACGGTAAGCTATATGGGTTCTGCGAACCACATCTCGTTTTACGTCAGGGAAAAGGTAAACAGATTACTATGTCTAGCATCCTTAAGGGAATTCTAGAGGACACACATAGCACAGTTCCGCTCGTCGTGCCTGGCAAGTGAAATGCACAGTGAAGTGGGATAGCAGCGTTTAAAAGACTTGGAGATGTTTTCGCCACTTGACGTTCTATTTGACAACGATGGTAAGCATCGTTAGTAGCTTACTTTACCAAAAAAACTTCATGGAGAGTCAAGGAGGACTTCACCTGCAGTAATCACTATGTCATCCCTTTTGAAATTGCTAGTTTTCCACTTGCAAGGAACCAAAAGCAACTGGAATAGGATGTGGAAAACTTCGAAGTCTGCTTGGCATGCAGCTTGCAAATGCATTCGATGCGCCAATGCCAAGATATAAACAAAAAAAACAAAAGAAGATCACACTGATAATGGTGGAACGAAGCCACCTACGGAAACCGTATATTAAAGCAAAAAAGCGGTCTTAAAGGGATCGCTGTCAACAGTTTCTCGACTTCAGGGTCAACGATCTTCGTACAGTCAAGCGGTCTACCCACAAGGTGGTCACTAAAAAGGTCAGGAGCCAATTTTCGCTTCGGGTCTCATGCTCAGACGCAGCAATATTAAAATTTAGTAATTTTTACCGCTAGAATACAAGCTTGAAATAAGATTAAAATAAAAGGCCACTCTCGTAGAGAGCTCCCATAAGCCATCATCGAGAACGAAACGAAAGCCCACGTTCTTACGCTGACTAACCTTGAATTTAGCCCAAGAGTTTTTCATACGACATTGTCACGGTCTTCTTCTCCTTTTTCGATGAAGCAGTTACGGGCAAACGACTGCCGAGCCGCCGCCCACAAGTCCGAAGCTAACTGACGGTTTGGATTGTATCGAAAGAAAGGTAATATTCTGACATAGGAACACCAGGACTTGCCGCAGAAGTGATAGTTTTACTCCATACTTACGCAAATGTACTTGCACCGTAAAATAACAATATCGGCCAAACTAATCCGGTGCGACATATGGTGATGCTGATGATACAATGAAGCAACTACCACGTCATAAGATGCTTTCACGCAAAATGAAAGTGGATTACTTAGTTCCAGATACGCAATATTGAGCTGTGATATAAACTAACTATACGGTTATTGACATGGAGAATTAGTCGAGGTCACGTGGGTGAGAACAGATTTGTGATGTCAGATTAAACGAATTTAATGTCTGCCATTTTGCGTAACTAATCCTCATGGCCCCTTTTAACCGCCTTATGGACGTCCTTTTTACTGGCAAGGCGTCCAAGTTAGCACTGGTTTATTAGACGATCACTATCGTAAACTCGAGGAGTACCTTGTACATTATCAGGCGACTATCGACCGTTTGGCGAGCGTTAGCCTGAAACTAAGTCCGGGGGTAACTTATCGGGGCCAACTTATCGAGGGAAGCACCAGGGCTTAGACGATTTCGTAGTCATCGAATGTGCTGAACGTGCTGAACGTGCTGAATGGGACTTGTTTGTCCACTAGCTAGAAAGCTACAATTCAAGGGACCCGGACCGGCAAGTGAAAACCGACGTCACTATATCCTATAAAGTATATAAAGTGCGCCTGCCTGGAAAGACTTTTAGACAAAAGCGTAAGACAAAATAACAATAATAAAAGAATGAAACCTTAATCAAATAAAACCCTTTGTCTTTAATATATCTAGCACATTATTTTGGAAACATTTTAAGATAATAAAGGATGATTAATAACAATTTTTAAGTTTGTCTAATTTACTTTTATAAATGTTTCTCTATCAATAATCTTAAAATTGTCTTCACGAAACTTAAGCAAGTTTTCGTTAAAGCAATTACTGCTTTCGATATGTAACTTTGCCATTACTGGTTTAATGTTCTCGATTTGAGCTTTTGTGGCTAGTTCAGTGAAATAATCCATCTAAAAAGAAAGAAATATTGGTCAATTATTAAAATATGATAAAGCACAGGTGGTATTGAACATATACATATACATATGGATACATATATATATATACATATAGATTTTGCAGCAAGGCGCGGAAAAACTCGCGTGGAAAGTACGAATACGAGTATTAAATTAATTCACCAAATTCACGCTCTGTTTCTTTTAACGAGTATATATATCCCCCTATACAACATACCATATAAGGTGCATTTTTTTATGCCATACTTTAAGCAAATGGTTAAGCAATTAATAAATACGTAAAATTTTAAAATTGCAAAATTTAAAAAAAAAAAAAATGTTGAACAGTTTTCTAAAAAGCATGTATATATATTTATAATAGACAAATACCTGATCAGGTCCCAGCATATGTGCTTGTCGCTTTTTGTAACCCTTTTCCCAAAGATTTTTCATGGTTTGTAATGTATCTTCATGCATATCCTTTACAGATGGCAAATTGTTGGACCCGAAAAAGTAGCTTAAAACAAAACGTGATTGGATATCCATCATTTGAGCTGCACATACGTAAAATGGTAGTCCAATCAATGCCATTGTTGGGTTTCGTATATTGATGCATTGTTTATAGAGCAATTGGACATAATTGTCTTCAACGTGTATGCCAGAATTGACACTGAGAAAAGGGAAAGCGTATTTATATCCAGTGCAGAAGAAAATTGTATCAAACATTTTATAAGATCCATCATTAAAATACGCTCCATTTTCATCCAAACCTTTGACATCGGGTTTTGTTACAACATTTTTACAAAAAATTGAATTTGAAATGCCAACTACATGATGACTAAGCGTAACTTCTTTTGCCGATTTGGATATAATATTTGATAAGTCCAAAGCACTTGGTCCTCCTCCAATAACCAATACAGATTTTCCTAGACAAAAAGCAATAAATATACATATTTGATATTTTACTAATCTAGGTTAGATTTACCACTAAAAATTTCACTGCTTCTGAAATCATGACTGTGTAAAAATTCACCCTTAAATAAATCAGAGTTGGTAATCGGAATGTAATTTGGTGTATGATAATGACCATTTGCTATCAGAATTTTATCAAAATAATAAAATTGCAAGGTATTTGACAGTAGATCCTTCACCAGTACCTGAAAGTATGCAACAAATATATATGTTAAAACGCTTAGTAATTATAATTAATTTTAGCTTACTTGCCACCTTCCGTGTTTCTTTAAAACTCGTATGACGTAAGAATTAAATTTAATATATCTTCTCAGGTCGTGGTGGTCAGCATAACGATTTAAAAACGCACAAATCTCTTGGGATGTGATGTAAGACTCTTGGCCAGTTCCAATTTCAAAATCTGGGAAGCCCATAACCTCCTTCGGCAAATTCGTCCTAAATTATTTTATGTATATAAAATGACTATTTATCCTATAGCCCTCGTATATATGAATAAATGTGTACATTTCTGGCAAAGCAATGTCCTTATATATAATTAAACTTATCCCTTGTAAAACTAATATAACCGGTTTATAAATATTATTATTGGGTTATATAAGGGTGTATAAGAATATAAAATAAAAGGAACTCAAAGTTTTAATATAAGCCAAATATATTCTAAGCTTTCGAGTTTATTGGGAATAGAACGGATCTTTTTTCCGTCATCGCCCCATATTCATTCACTACATCTTTGAATGAAAGTCATAATTTCGAAGCGCATGCGTATTTAACCCGTACCTTCACCTTCTCAGAGTTAAGAAGATTTGTAATACCCAGTTGTACCACCAGTCGGTAGTTTAAATTGCACTCTGTTGGACTGCTTACGCATACTTTTTAGTACCGAAGAACACCATTTTAATCGCCTGCTACTCTTAGCCTATTGGGATTATCGTTCTGCCCCAAACGAGGTCACGGGGATTTCGCCTTCTCATTTGAAGCTCGGACGCAAACTCCCTCTACCGTTTAAGCGCCATTACGGCACACCGTTAACATTTATGAAGGCTTTGGATAAAAATACCCAATATTCAGAGGTCAAGTACAAAGAGGCATTGTACGATCTGCGACCGTATCCAGTCGAGTTGGAATCAGGCGACGAAGTGTGGCTGTTTGCCCGGTGCGAAAAGTTGTATGATATCAGAAAAAACACTCTGACCCGCTCGGTCCATTGATTCTGATCCGCCGTTACATGGACCTAGCCCATGCCTAGTCCAGGTGCTATATACCAGTTGCCCAGCAATTGTGATTAGGGTACATAGAAATCAAGTAATAATAACGCAAGCAAACAAAACAAATAGGAAATTTATATAAAACTACTATGAACTACCTTAAGTACACAAGGACAATAATCTCTTGACTCTTATATATCAAAAATTTCCCTTTATTAAAATAAGAAATAAAGCAGGAGATCACTTTTACATTTAAAACAGAAAAGTGCAGCATTGCCTCTGCTATAGATTTTAAAATCAAACTTAAAACATGTTTAACATAACAGCCATGCTTACAAATGAATCAATAAAACAAGTAATTATGCTAAACTCAAGTATACCCCGCTACGTAAGTCCTAACCTATATAAAAATAATGTATATAACGAACAACTTAATATTATATAGTATAATCTTAATTGTGTCATACTTTACTTTACTTTGCATACGTGATTAGGTATAATAATACATGAAAAACAATGCAATACAATATATTTAATTCTAATTAAAAACATACGAGTATACTTAAATATTATACATGTATATATATTAAAAACATATTTTATATCTATGTAAATATGTACATCTGTCTAATATGGGTACCTACCGTAAGTTTGTGTACATACTGCTATGTACATCGATACCATTAACTATTCCAGTTTCCTTATTGTATACCCAAGTTCCTCCGATTTGGTTTGAAAGTTCAAATACAATGGGTTCTATATTATGTTCCAGTGCGCGTCGAGCGCAGCAAATTCCGCCGTGCCAGCTCCAATTATACACAGACTCATTTTTTTATTTGAGTTAAATCGTCTTGAATAAATAAGTGGAGTTCGGGCTATCTTTGATTTTTACAACTGATTTTATTAAGGAAGGAATCTATAATTCATAAATTATTTTTGTACGAAAGAAATACTCGATAATATTTCGGTCAATCTGTCATTACCTAGTTTACATTTGGCAAATTGTGGTTTCTCACAGGTTTTTTTTTTTAATTTATTTTTATAATAAATTGTTTAATACATTCACTTTAGCCATAAGTTAATATAATGTTGTTCTTAAATGCCTGAAATTAACTGAATCAAGCAGCATGCATTTGATTGACTACTATTACTTTTTTATACAAACGATTTAAATTATCATTTCAATAACAAGTAAGAGTAAGACTCCAGCATGCTCGATTACTATACACCCTGAACCTTGAACCCAAGCCGAGATAAGCTTTACATACAGCTGGTAAAATAAAAAAAATTTAAATTGGGTTTAGATGTGTGTCTCAAGTACTCATAGTCTCTGATAATAAGTACGCATTAACGTATATGGCTGATCGTATACTATACGTATACGAGTATATGGCATTTTCATGTTGGCGATTGCTTGTTTCATGTTTTCGACCAAATGGAGTATATCTTTCCTATCAAAACCAATAGAACTATGGTATTAAAATAGTATTTAAGATTTCTTGGTATTTTGTTCGTGATCTCGTATAAATATATCTAATATATCTCTAATATAACCTCTAAGATGCCTACTAATTACCTTTTCAATAAGTTAATGGTCGGGTAAAATAATCAGACACAGTTAGTCCTCATTTTCTGGCAAACATTATAAGTACAGCTTTACTTCATCTTATTTTTATAATATACGAGCTATAAAGAATATATGAGTACATTATGTACACACAATTATTTTCTTGGTGGTTTTGAAATTTAAAATTTGAATCGGACTAGATCATATTAGCAGAAAAAACTGGTGTGAAGTCAGTAGGCAGGTTGGTTCTATACAAAATCTTGTCAGTTAAATTCAAACTTAAAGGCCCTGACCTAGGTCAGTAGGATATCGGCGTATATACTGGCTAAACTATTGTAAAAAATGTGGCAGCGCAGGCCAATAATCGATAAAAACAGCTGATAAATGTAAGCAATATTTAAAAGTGAGCACACACTTATGCCCAATTTATAGTTAAATTCCAAGAATTTAAGAAACTACCGCACCAAGTTAGTTTAACTGCTGTGATTAATATATTGTACAAGATTATTATTAATAATTGTCTCTAATGATATTATTATTATCTGAATTGTTTTGATTTGCCATATTTTTCACGAACGGACTGAATTTTGTTCTTTCAATTTTACTTCAATAATAAAACGTAAACAAAGAACAGCTGATTTCGTCACTATAATGACTTTTTCAGGCAGTGTGAGAAGGTTCGTCATTAAGCTAATGACTTTTGCTTAACGGTCTCAGTGTAAATAGGCTTTAAGACACCGGCGTAAGTAATGGCCAACCTATTGTGTAAAAATGTGGCATCCCTGTTTAACAATCGATAAAAACAGCTGAATTGAAAATTTGAAAATAGGCATAGCATACATGCGGTAATTTTTCAATTTTCATTTTTAATTTAACAGCAGGTTTGGCATATTGAAACTCCAAAAAAAATTTAAAATGGGGATCAAAAGTAGTTCAATGGTGTTTTTTTAATATATGTATAAGATATATAAGATTATTAGTAACTATTGTTTCTCATTACTTTATTATTATCTAAATTGTGGTAATTTGCCATACCTTTTTAAGAACGGACTGAGATTTGATCTTTTAATTTTAAATGTGTATATTAAAATATAAACAAACAACAGCTGATTCTTTCACTGTACTGACTTTTTAAGGCAGTGTAATCAGGTTTGCTTTTTAGCTGATGATTTAGCTAAACAGGTTTAGTGTACCCTATTATTGAAATGGTTATTTTTACTGCCAGAGAGATGTTATAAACCTAAAATGAAATGTAGATCATTCAAATATAAAACATTATTCTCAAAGTCTAATTGCACAAAATAAATTGTATGTTAAATGAGGTCTTATCTTAATTTTTAACAATTTAATTTGATTTAATTTAGCATATTAGATACAAAAACAATTGAATATAAGTATCATTTAGAAACTCTGTGAATATTCTCAATAATTGATGATCATTTTATTGATTTAAAAGATAAGAGTATAAAATTAAGGTCGCTACGCAAAATACATATCTTTGTGCGTTGAAGTGCAAGCACCACTAATAGGTATTTATAGAGTCTTAAACACGGTAGCGTTACTGATATTGCTGTATCAATCATAGTCCTAGCAGACTATTAGGTAATAAAACAAAATTTTGAAGAGAATGAAATCGCATTGTCTTTTCTTTATTACCAATGAACTTTTTTATATCATTTGTCATTTCGTAGTCTTTACCAATTGTTTTTTTTTTTTGTTAAAGTCTAGGATATAGGCCTATTCTGGAATACGGATCTTGTGTGTAGTCTCCTCAATATTCGGTACACCAAGACAGAATTAAGTCTGTTCAAAAGAAGTTTTTTCTTTTTGCTCTTCTCGGCTTTAACTGGGTTCCAGGTACTGATTTGCCTTCATAACACAGTAGATTACAATTAATTAACCGCCCATCTCTTACTAACAGTCGCATTATGCTGGGAGTTGTATTTTTACATAAATTAATAATTGGCAAAATTGACTCATCTCTGCTATTGAGCCAAATTAACTTTTCTGTACCCTTGAGACGTACTCGTAACTTCACACCACTTTCTCTTAATATTTGTAATACTAACTACTCTCTGCACGAACCTTTTTGAGTTCTGTTGACTATAACAGACTTTTTCGAGTCTTCAACTCAGAATCCTCTTTTGATACGATTAAGAATCATATCCTTAACTTTTTAGCACATAGTAACTTGCACTAATTTGCTTTACTAATCACAGTGATCTGATTGGGTTTTTCTGGGGTTTTCCCAATCCTGAACACCCCAGATATTAGCTTAAATTTCTTACTCAAATACTTCATTTTAAATTTAAATTATATTTTTTTCAGTTTTAATTTATATTAAAAATTGTATTGTTCTTTCAAGTTTGGTCGACTGTAAATAGTTGACAATAAATAAATAAATAAAACAATAAAAAAAAAAAATATCTTAAGTTACGCAACGTTGAAAAAAGTCCTAAGAACAAGCTTCACTTCATAATCATAAATTTTGAAGATTTATCTAAATGTTGCTTTTTGTACAAATACTGATTTATACAAAAAATCATTATGTTCGTACCACGAACTTATTAATTATCTTTAAGAACAGTATATTGAGGTTGCATTGTATATTAAGAATGGCTATGAGTAATTCTTGTATTTTGTAAGTACATACAACCACATATGGGAGATTTCTCATAAACATTTGTATTGCTTTCGTGAACATTTTGAAAATTTTGGCCGATAATTATTATCTTAACTATCCCAGAGTACGTTCATACCTAGTCCAGTGTATATTGGGTTTTCAATTAGTGTCAAAATATAAAGAAATACATAAAGAATGAAGTTTGCAGCTTGTATATGTCTTAAAGTGTTGCAACTGGTAAGTATTTTATTTTTATGTATTAGTATAAACTTACTCTATTGAAGATAGGCGTGATTATATGTGTGTATTTATTAAAGCATGCAATGGTTAAACCTTATTTAAGTTTATGTATCTAATAAGCAATATTCTTCCATTATTTCGAAAAGATCTTTTGATGCAAATTTTATTCAGATAATGTTCAGAAAGATCGCAGAACGTTTGTGGAAAACTAAATAAAAATATTCAGTAATATAAAGAAATGGAAGTTTAAAACATGGCGATGGTCATGTGGTGCTGTTTTTCTGTAATCTGAAGTGGTGCCTTCATTAATGATAAATTTGACATGACAGGGGATACAAACATTTTAAAAAATAACTAGCTTTTTGCTGCTTAAAAATTGCTTGCTGTTGTTGTTTGAAATAAAAGTTGATAGGGTTTAGATAATATCAGAAGATACATTCAAAAAATCTTCTCACACAATTTTAGTAATTTTATAAACCATCAAAACTAAATATTTACTTAAATTTTCGCCTCACTCCATATGTTCGATTGGACTTTGCAATTTCTTCGGAAGAAAGTCTTGTTCTGTTTCCCATTTTGAATTTTGAATAGAAGTCAGCGTATTTTGGTTATGTTTTGGTTATAAATAGACTAAGCCGGACAAAGTTTATTTGAATTTCGCATCAAATGTTGGTAAATTGTAACGGTAAATACACTTCTGAAACATAAAATAGACTACGAATAAGAATAACAAAAGGAGACGAAAAATATAAGGTACCCAATTACGATTATTACGATTATTACGATTTTTCATGAAAAAATATGGTGCCTTTAATTAAATTTCGGGTAGAGTATGTCTTCGTCCTTCCGTACATAGATCAAGCTTTAGATTTTTGTAAAGGGTATCTGACAGTCGGGTTGACTTGTCTAGAGAATTATAACTTGTTTCTAACTTAATTTATTTTTCTTTTTCAATCTTAGATTTTTGTTGTTGCTACTTTAATATTTAAGAAAATATCTGACAAATATTCTGAGCGAATGTTAATAAGCAATAAGAAATATCTAACGGAATGGATGCTTTTAAATACTATTTCATTTTCTGAAGAAGCCGAAGAATTCAGTATATTGACTATTATGGGATTCACATTTATTTCATCGGTTTTATTGCTTACCAGGTATGTATTTATCTATATCCATTAAAAATAGGCAAGAGTGATCAACCCCCGTCGCTCTGTCCATCCGTCCGATCTTAGTCCGTAGAGACATTAAATTCACAGGTCGGAATCATTAAAAATGTGTGTATAAGTGCTTGTGAATGTGTGTTGAAATTAATTATACTGCGTGTTAAGTATTAGTAATTTGTATTAATTAGACGTGAGTAAATGTAAAAATGGACGTCTTTGAACAAATTATCTTTATTTACTACTGTAGGCAAACTAAGGTGAATTTTCAATTTAAATTTTCGCCATGTGGTGCACTATGAATTCTCTGTGTTACTTCAGGCTATTCCCAAAACTCAAGAGACCTCTCCGGGTAACGCGTTTCGAGTCGATTGAGGAGATAAAAGCTAAATCGAAGAAAACACTGATGGCTATACCGGAAAGGCACTATTTGGCATATTACAAGGGTTGGAAAAAACGTTGGCATAAGTGTATTTTATCGGGAGGAGATTACTTTGAAGGGGATGAAATTGATTTACAAGAATAAATAAAGATTTTTCATTTTTCAAACAAATTCACCTTAATTTTTGCCCACAGAAGTACTCCTTACTTTAATATTAATTTGTACTCTTTATATTATTATACTTTAATGCTTTTCATTTTAGAATAATTCAAAGGAAAACCAATTACCATACATGCGAGATTATTTTATTGAGCTTTGGGCTGCTTTTTTTTACAATACAAGGTATGTACGATATATTATGCACAGTCATTTCTGTCCCGAAAATGTATAATTGTTCCAGCGGATTTCAAAAATCTTATAAAATACTTTATTTTCCTTTATACTTTCAGTAATTACTGATTAGTTTTTAAACTATAAATTTTAACGATATTTTTATTTGTTTTCACTTTATATTTTGTTCCCGACATTCTTTATTCCGCTCTTACTTCTTTCTTTCCATCTATCGCTTTTTAACTTTATGTTTCATTCCCCAAATATTATTAGTTCCTGAAAAAAATAATAAATAATACCCTGAAAGTCATAATAAGGAGAGAAAGTCTCTAATTCGTCACATACATGATGTAGAGAAATCTAATATAGCCTTGACATTTTCTTCTTTTCATCACTGCCACAGCAAAGTCCAAGCGATCTCATGTTTTTTGAATAACTTGCATTTGTCGAGCTTAATTTTCATGTTGATACTCAAAGTTCTCAAACATAGCCAATTATTCGTGCTCCCTTCGTTCATAATCATAATTGTTAAATAGATTTATTGTGTCAACCAAAAAAGCGAACATAATTTATGTAATTTATTTTTTTTTGCAGGTCTGTTAATACTGGGATCTGTGGAACAGCTGTCAGATAGTATATCGGTTAATGCCTATATTCTCGGATTTTTATCGTTTATGTGTGCGTTTTTATTTGCTATAGACCTATTTTTTTTTAAACATATGTCAGAAGCTAAAAATGCTCTTTGTCAAACCGACTTTCAGTCTGAAAATAAGATATCTTGCACACAAGCACATAAGATAACTAACAATTGTAATCTTCATACCATCGAACAGGTGGACACAATCAAAAAATTCGATAAAAGACCCAAATATTTACGAACGGATCTGTAACAATATAGGTATTGATTTAAACATTTTTTCTATACAATAAGCCCACAAAAACGGATTACAAACATATAAATAGAAAAATGTATGATATGTATGTAAAAGCATAGTCGATATTAAAATTGTCTTCCTGCCTATCAAGAATGGAAAATAAAAATATTGAAGTATTATAAATCTTTAACTTTCTTGTGATTGTTTTAATTTGTAAGTAACTTGAACATATTTGAGTACCTGTTGAAGAAACTAAACTTTCATGTAAGTCTGTTCATTTTATTTTTAGATCGACCTGTGTTGTTGGACCAAGTTAGATCTTATGTGAATAGAAAACAATTCTATGCTGTGGAAAAACAACTGTAAACGCGGAACGATAAATGGTATTTGGGTGGGGGTGAGTGTTTGATGGTATAGATGTAGAGATGTGAAGACGACGAAAGCACAGGTTTTATTTTGTCGGACTGATTCAAGAGAACTGTTGCTAGAAATTTAGGGATGATTGTTTCTTTCAGAGGGGCGTGTTTTTAGCTTCCAAATGGGGATGTTTAGAGTTGGAAGAGATATACTACAATATATATTTATATATGTGACAGGTCTAATCCTAATCTAATTAAGTTGCATGCTTCTTTGGTAGAGCGGACCAATACTAGGTTGTGGTTGGCGGTGTACTGCATCTTGACATTTAAATCGGGTGAGACCCAGTCCCACTCCAAATATGTTCCTTCTTCAATTCTGCATGGGATCTGCATCGTCAGCGTTCTACAGGTGCTGAAGAATTGATACAAGATATGCAGCACGAATCGATCAGTGGGGTATTTCATAAGCGAACATACTAATGTACCTGTAGTCTTAAAATATCATATGCCAAAACATATTACTGTAGCAGCCCGATAGTGATATCGTATACTTAGAGGGTAACACATCGATAAAGAGCTTTAATAACAATAAGATGCTTGCAGAAAACGGAGAGTTCAGTTCGATGGCGGAAAGTGACAGACTTTTAACCCGGAGGAACAGTTAGCACGTTTGTATCACCACGTATCGCCTGCTTCCACGTAGTGACTGGTGTTGAAAAGGAAAGTGCTAACCAATAGCGGCTTTCCATCGACGTCATCTGTAGGTCTTGGCATGCGGGAATGCTCATCTCCTCTGACTCAGCAAACAACCGTCGACGCTCGAGTACAAGAAGTCAACGGTGCTGCAAAATGAAGTGATAGAGCACATATGGAGGAGAGCGGCTTTGCGTAGACGTCGTCTGCACCTGCTGACATGCAGACTTAATCTTTGATATTTTACATGATGTACTGCAATGGAAAGAGCGCAACCAATTGGACACTTTTATCCGACTAGCTCTAGCTGTCCAAATATATTGCACAACGATAACTGCAGTTGGCCTGCAGGACTATTTACATGATCCCGTTTTTGTGAACGAGCTTATAGGTAAGCTGCCTAGTTGTATGAAACTAACTGGGCTTGGCAATGGCTATCCAATGCTAGTGTAAACTTGTTCAAAGTCGCGCTCTTTATTGTAGCAAAGTACGACTGCGTAAAGAAAAGATTCACTAAATGTAAGGGACAGCGAGTTTTTGTGTCTTCAACAGTTCGTCTATCTGCTCGTCGATGACGCGTTGTATAGCCGGGTTTTTGGTATAATTCTTTTGTTTAAGTGGTTTGTCACTTCGGCTATGTGAGACCTCTTGAAGCTCGTCAAATAATACTAGCTCAGATTCCAAGAACTGCAGGACATTTGAGTCCTCCCTCCGGGTAACTTCATATTTTCTTAGTGTTTGGACAGCGTTGCTTCAATCTTAGGATCCGAAACTAATGTCGGGCCTGTCTCGTTGTTCACTAGCAGAGCACCTTGGCTGGGTGAATCGTGACATCAGATTCATCTTGTTCTTTGTTGGCTGATCCTCGAGAGCGTGACATCGGTTGATTCTTTTAGAAATTTGCTTGTCATCCTGTCGTGAACATCCAGTGTTACCTGGATCTTGGGCCTACTGGATATTGGGCCTACTGGATCTTGGGCCTACTTGGCCCAGAAAATCGAAACCCACTCTGAGCTCATCCGCTTTCTTAGGTAGCACGAGTATACGCAGCGTCCACTAGTCTATTGTGTCCTCCATCTCCTTGGTGATCCATATCAGGGATTGATCTGCTAGGTTCTGTTGGTTTCCGATTTGGGATCGGTATGGTATGGGCACAGTCTTCACTTGTGAAGTTCGTATCGAGAATGGCGTGGTCCAAACATTGAGCTCTATTACACGTTGCTTTTCCTCCCTCCTTCCGGTCTCAACGGGCTGTCTGCCGAAGTAACTTATGACTCGATACGCATTCGGACCCGATCCGAACGGCACCTCGAGTCGTTTCCCGGTACACCGTTTCTCACCATTTATTATGCAAGATCTGCATTGTTGACTCACGTTCCTCCGCGTTTGGGGACATCTCCGGACAAAATAACTTTCTTGTCCATAGTTGTAGCATGCTCTTTGGGGCTCCTAGCCATCTCTTTTGACTCTTTTGCCTGAATGGTGGATGGAGTGGCGCGATCCTATACCCGCATTTTGTGAGTCGTTTATGAGTCTCGGATGGGGTTGTAGAATACCTTTCGGGGTGGAAGCGTTTGTCGCGGCTCCAGGCATCTTGTTTTGGCACTGAGACGATGCACTTGATCTGACTAGCCTGCCAACCGCTCTAGTTTCTCTAGTGTGTGGAAATCGCATCCTCTTTACGTACATCTTGTATTCGGCCACCTTGTAAGTGTAATTTCGACTTAGCTCTCGGGCTGCATCGTACCTCGCTCTTTGCATGAAGGCCCGAATACGTGTATGGTGGCTCTAACACCTTCAAACTTGCTCGTATCTTTTTCTCGCAAATCACAACCTTTAGAGCTTGTCCATCGCAGTCTATCAACACCGACTTATTATGATATTGAAGCGAATTTTTATCGAGCGCAGTGGTTGCTTCGCTGGGTCAGCCGAGAGGTTGCAGATTTTGGTCGGTGGCTAGGTGTGGGACACTACTACACTCTTCTCCAGGGTCACTAACAGATGAACAGGCGTTGCGTATATTTTAGTAAAACGAATTCCGTCGAGTTTTTTATTTTCACTGATGGAATACATGCCGGTACAATAGTAGATTTATGATGAATTGGAAATAAAAAGTGCAGCGTCAAGAGAAAGAGTGAAGGTACTATTTTTTGGAATTTTCCGGATGCAATCTTTGGTAGTGACGGGAACCGTCCTAGTCGTCCTTTTGCCGGGCAGACGCACCTCATAGAGCAAGTCCAAGTGGCGCTGGGTAACGATTGCCGGTCCAAGCCAATCTGGTTGCAGTTTTGGACATCGACCAACTTTTCGCACTGGTGCGTAGAGCCACACTTCGTCGCCTCGTTCGAACTCGAGCTGATGTGATCGAAGGTAGTACCATATCTTGTTCGTTGCGGTAGCAGCGATGAGTTGTTAACGCGCCGTCTGGTGAGTTTTATGAACGTTGGATAATTTTTCGGACCCGGGAACGGTCGGCCATACAACAGCTCATCCGGTAAGCGGAGTTCACGTCCGAGCAGCAGTCGGGAAGGGGAGAACTTGGTTGCGTCATGTGGAGCGGAGCGATAAGCCCACAGGGCTAAGGATAACTGACGATCCCAGTCACGTTGGTCCGCAGCAATGAATTTCGCTAGGTAATCCAGTAGCGTGCAGTTGAAACGCTCAACCTTTCCGTCTGACTGGGGATGCAACGGTGTAGTCTGTGTCTTCTCTACTCCGAGGTTTGGAAACACGTTCGGAACTTTTCCGATTAAAAATTCCGACCTTGATCGGAGTGAAATGTGAATGGGATACCAAAACGGCTGAAGACCTCATGCACCAGCGCTTTTGCTACTGTTTCCGCCGTCTGATCCGGGATCACGATACATTCTGGCCACTTTGTGAAGTAGCACAAGACCACAGCGATGTACCGTTTGCCGCGGGATGTAGCTGGCAGTGGCCTCAGAATATCAATGGCCAACCGTTCAGAAGGGGCACCGCTACAGCTGGGTTGTAGGCAAGCGACGGGGCGGCGACTAGGTCCTTTGGCATTACAGGCTTGGCACAGGGCGCACCAGATGGCAACGTGCGCGCCCTATCCCACCCAATAGTAGCACTGTTTCAGTTTACCCTGAGTCTTCTTCACTCCGAAATGCCCACCGGTAGAGGTGTTATGCCACTGCGTGTAATTTCCTCCTGTACATTGCGTGGCACTATAGCTACCGCTCTACTTTCCTTGTTCCGGGTTTTTAATACGCCGTCATCCACGTGGAGGCGATCGAACGAGTGCCAATAGGCTTTCGTCTCTCAATAGCTTCCTCCTGGTAACGTAATAGTTCCGTTGGGCTGCGCTTAACGTATTGCTGCAATTTTCCAGCCCTCGTTCCTGGCCATCCTGTTTTTGGCTCAGTACGGCTCCAACTCCGTGGCTAGACGCATCCGTGGCTAAAATAAAACGGCCGGTCGGATCCGGAAACGTCAGCACGGGTGCCTGAGTAAACTTCCTCTTTAACGCATCGAAAGCCTCCTGGACGGCCGGTGACCACTCGAACACTCGGCGGGCCGCAAATTCGGATATAAATTTGAAAGTAGGAGTGTAGCCCCAGGAACGATCGGACATCTTGCTGGTAGAGGGGACGAGGCCAATCCGTTACTCGGTTGACTTTCTACAGACATGCTCGCAAGCATTGGTCGCTTATAATGTGACCCAGGAAGGTCACCTCTGTGCGAAAGAACTGGCACTGGGAACTGGTCTGAGTTTAAAGCCGGCGCTCGCTAGACGGTCGCAGACCTCCTGAAGATGGAGCAAGTGCTCTTCGGGTGTACTGGAATGGACAATAATGTCGTCCAAATAAACAAAAGCTGACGAGCAGCTCACGCCGGTGAACACGTGCTTGTATCCGTGGCGGAGCTGCAAGAGCTGGGTGCGCGTCTCTCCGGCTAAGTCCTACTGGTTCCAATTGACCGAGGATAGAGAACGTTCCAGTTCGCATGTCTGAGTGCCGTTATTTAGAACGTGTGATATGGCCGAGTCACTAGTGGTGTCCACTAGAAAGCTTCTCAGGATTAAGTCGGGAGCTGGGAGTGGAGTCCTCGTTCCAGTACAGCTTGGGTCAGGCAATCTTGTGATGAACATATGATCCTGATGTGAGCGTGGCTGCGTGGTGGGATACTCACAGACGTCGTAGAGTATACCAAGCTAGGCCAATTTGAAATCGGCACTTGTAAGGGTATCGAACCCCAGGTAAACTTTAGGCGTAGCTCCTTCAGATCCACGATCGCCTGGTAACGTAGAAGGAAGTCCATACCCAAAAGCGTCGGAATGTTGCCTTCCACTAACAAGAATTCTAAGAACTAAGAAGTACTGACTGGTCGGCGTCGGCATTGGGCTTTATTACACCGGGCCATGTCAAGCGCATCCTTGAGGGTGTTCGGTTGGCTGGATAGGATCGGCACCAGGTACGTCGTTTCCCTCATGCCATCGATGAAGCACTGCACCAGAATGCTGTTGTAAATTGAGCTCGGCAATTCGGACTGGCGTACAGTTTCTGACATTTTTACTGGTCGGACCAGCCATACTCCTCGGCCATGTCATCGAACAGGAATTCCACCCAGGGTCAAGTTCCGTCGTATGTGGCGGTTCCAACTCTGGAATCGCTACGAGCTGTAACTCCGAGGCCGAATAGCTGGCCGGCGCTGGCTCCGCTGTTACGCTATACGCACCGTCCACGTTTGGAGTCTCGAGAAACAGAGAAGGGCCTTGGTGGTACTTGCTGACACCGATTTTGAGGCTCTGCCCTCCTGTTGGGACACCTAGAAAGCCTTGGCTGGGCGTTGGTTAACCATGGCTCATTCCGTGCTGACATGGCATCAAATCGGGTCGACTCAGGAGAGGACAGGTCCGTGATGTACTATACGCCTTCCCGTTGTTATCGCCGACAGCCTTGACGGCTGCGTCTGTAGATGCGGTGGCGGAAGCTCTCGCAGGTGGATCGCCAGCGCCTTCTAATACTGTACGCTTAAACGACGACCTCATCTGCGCCAACCTTTGCTCGAAATGTGGGTCCAGTCGGTTGTCCAGACGAACGGCATGCGTATCCACTGACTCTTGCGTGCGTAAGTGTCTAGTGAGAGTCTCCAGTCTCAGTTGAGTCTCTAGCAGCGTCGCAGTTAGTTCCTGGTTTCGGGTTTCGGCGGCCGCGATAGCAGTTACCTGTTGTTGGCACTTTCACCAATTTGGAGGCAATTTGGGTTTGGTTTTCGCAAACCAATTGTAGACCCCACACCTGACACCAATGCAGCGAATTTGATCTAGCGCAGTTATGATGAATTGGCAAAAAAAAGTGCAGTGTCAAGAGGAAGAGTGAATGCACTTTTTTTTGGCATTCACTGCGTGGGCCTGCCGATTCGCAAGGTTGCTCGCGATCGAATTCAAATTCGTTACAATGTCATTATGTTTTAGGAACGTAAGTAGATTCAGGCTGAATGTGCCACTTGCCCACCACTGCAGACACTATGCCCGAGTGTCTATACTGAGCGTGAGGGGGGCATGTCATAAAGTTTAACACGGAGTCTGTCACTTAAGGGTCTTCACTTCCACTCGTCACTTTTTATCTTCAAGTCCGTCTATCCATGGAGATGCCGACTCTTGAAGCACCGACTCCGAACGGGACAAGCAACCATATGTCGGATTATTGTCCTCGAGCTCATATCTAGCACAATCCAATAGTATGGAATCACGGCTTCCGCAGTCTCGGAAGCCCTTGTCCGCTCTTCCTATCCTGATGTTCAGCAATGGCTACGAAATCATCGCAGCACGTTGCAGACATGGATGGGTAAAGTATGTTCGACTGCAAAAGGCTATTTTATAAATGCGCTCCCTATATAGACGATTTATGTACTCTACATGTTAAAGATCAGATCGACAACATAGAAGCAGTCGAAGGCAGCGTAAAACCTCCAATCATTTTCAAAAGACGACATGATGTGATGTTTTTACTGGTCGAGTATCACCATCGAAAATACCATGACTTGTTGAATATGATTGTCAAACAAAAGGAAGAAAGCAACATATCTGCAGGTAGCATTCTCGTGGGTGCTGCATAATGTTGGAAAATCCATGGTTTGGTGGCGCCCGGTATGATATCTATTGAATCTTAACGCGACTGTACAACGGCCAACGATAACAGCTTGCAAATTCTAAAGAATGGAGTTTTAAAACTCGAATGGGCTGCTTGGTCAAAATACCAATTTTGGGTGGATCGTATCGGGATGTTCAAAATCCAAAGGTGAAAAAACAAAAGTCGCTACAGTCATTGAAATTACAGATTTAGAATGATTCTGGGAAAAACAGCCTAAAGATAAAGAGGCTTAGAGACTGAAATATGTGAACAATTTCATAGAAGCAACAAAGATAGATTTTGGGAGATACACAGTTACTTTTACGTTTAAAGAGGGCCTTAGAAAATTAAAAAAAGCAATTGCCCGATTTTTGCATTTAGAAAAAAAGCTCCAAGTAAACCCAAACCTTAAGGAGCAATATAGTAAATTCCATGACAGAGTATCTAGAATTAAATAATATGGTTGAATCAACAACAGTAAGTATATATTACCTACCGCATCAGGCAGTAATCAAGGATGAAAGCTTAATTACTAAATTATGGCATTATGTATCATAGTATTATCGGACATTGGAAAAATGTACCGACAAATTAATGTTTCTGAAAAATATCAGGAATACTTACATGTTCTATGGAGAAATTCACTTAAATACTTAAATAAGGAAATCGATAGTAGATGCAAGTGAAAAGAAAATATCAAGCGTCGATGAAAATGATTCTGTTCAAACTTAAGGGTTTCAATGGGAACCTTTTAAAGAGGGATTTAAGTTTATAGTTAATCGTCGCAACACAAGGATAGTAAACAAAAGACTAGTATTATCAACACTAGTAAAAATATATGATCCATTAGGATGGTTATCGCTCATCACAATTGTTGGAAATTTATTCATGCAAAAACTTTGGCTAGCAGAACAAAATTGGGATGAAACTTTTACTATTAGTGAAATAAGCAATTGAAAATCATATGAAGAAGATTTTCTAACCTTGGAAAAAATTAGAATTTCTAGATAGATCAAAACAGAACTTCATAGTTATGCTGATGGATCAGAAAAAGCATTTGTGGCAGTAGTTTATGCAAAAATAGGGTGATCAGTTGTACTAAGAGCAAGTAAAAGTGAAGTTAATCCGAAGAAAAATGGAAAATTACTTGATTTTGGTTATCTCCCAAAGAGAATTGATTCGGATTCGGAAAATAATCTAGTAATCAACACAATACCTATAAATGCAGGTAGTATCATTTTGATTCCATTGTTAGAAAAGTATTTTTGTTTTATACGGCCAAAAGGAATAGTCGCTTATTTATTGAGATAATAGATAAATTAGATAATGGACAATCTCCCAAAGCATAGAGTAAGTGCAGCATATCCTTTTCAAAATACTGCTTGAGACAATGCAGGGCCATTTAACGTTCGAAATTTAAAAAATCGTGAGTAAAAAATTTTATAAAACTTGGGAGTTAAGGACAGGCATAATTGTCGTGGAAGCAGTGAGAAGCAGTGGCGTTCGCTAGACGGTCGAAGACCTCCTGAAGATGGAGCAAGTGCTCCTCGGGTGAACTGGAATGGATAATGTCGTCCAAATAAACAAAAGCTAACGCGCAGCACAAGCTGGTAAACACGTGCTTGTATCCGTGGGGGAGCTGCAAGAGCTTTGTGCGCGTCTCTCCGGTCAAGTCCTACCGGTTCCAATTGACCGAGGATAGAGAACGTTCCAGTTCGCATGTCTGAGTGCCGTTATTTAGCACGGTAATATGGCCGACTCACTAGTGGGTATCCACTAGAAAGCTTCTCAGGATTAAGTCGGGAGCTGGGAGTGGAATCCTCGTTCCAGTACAGCTTGGGTCAGGCAATCTTGTGATGAACATATGATCCTGATGTGAGCGTGGCTGCGTGGTGGGATACTCACAGACGTCGTAGAGTATACCAAGCTAGGCCAATTTGAAATCGGCACTTGTAAGGGTATCGAACCCCAGGTAAACTTTAGGCGTAGCTCCTTCAGATCCACGATCGCCTGGTAACGTAGAAGGAAGTCCATACCCAAAAGCGTAGGAATGTTTCCTTCCACTAATAAGAATTCGTGCTTGAGAGCTAGGCCGGCTGCGGTCAATCGTGCTATGATTTTTCCAGTGGCTACGAATTCTTCGGCCATGCAAGATTACCTGACAAGGATTGACAGGTAACCGGTCCGGAGGTCTCGACGGCTTATCCGTAAAACGGCGTATCGAAGATAAGCCGGACTGGCTTTTTATTCACCATTATGTAGCAATGTAAGCTCCGGGTAGGCGGCAGAGTAATGTTGTACTCAGATCCAGCTGGTTCGGGATTTGGCATCCCAGGATCCGTGTCCATAGTTTCAATACAGGTAGTCGGTGTAGCCGAGTTCCCTTGTACAGGTAGCGTCTCTTCGAACAGCTGAGCAAGGACGGTGACAATTTCGTCGGAGGCACGCTTACTGCTGGTGTCAGCCAGCGGATCACACGTTCCTGAATCCACCGCGGGCTGCTCCAACAAGTGGCCAGTGGACGGTGCTAATAGGGGCGGTGCACTGAGCTGGGCTGTCTTCTCGACGCATGGCGCGTCTTGTTGTGGCCTGTGGGCACTCTTCCGGCGCGGCGAACCTTGAAACAACTGGTAACGGGCTGCGTCGACCATGTCTGACGGAGCTTTCGGTCCGGAAGCAGATTGTTCGGATGGCGGCGAGTTCAACGGGGAGTGCTTCGGCAGACGGCAGGCCCGCGGAGCGACAATAGCTGGCTTGTTGGGTTGCGAAATCCGTGGAGAGGTATTTGAAGTTGACATTCGTTGAGAGGTGTTTAAGGCTGATATCCGTGCAGAGGTGTTTAAGGTTGAGATCCGTGCTGCGGTTTGATGAGGATCGGGGCCGTTGGGAGTGAACTATACGTACTATACGCCTTCCCGTTGTTATAGCTTTGACGGCTGCGTCTCTAGATGCGGTGGCGGAAGCTCTCGCAGATGGACCGCCAGCGCCTCCTAACACTGTACGCTCAAACGACGACCTCATCTGCGCCAACCTTTGCTCGAAATGTGGGTCCAGTCGGTTGTCCAGACGAGCGGCATGCGTATCCACTGACTCTTGCGTGCGTAAGCGTCTAGTGAGAGTCTCCAGTCTCAGTTGAGTCTCTAGCAGCGTCGCAGTTAGTTCCTGGTTTCGGGTTTCGGCGGCCGCGATAGCAGTTGCATCTTGTTGTCACTTTGACCTATTTGGAGGCATTATGGGTTTTACCCAGCGCTGTGGGCGCTCCCGACCAGTTGCAGATTTTGGTCGGTGGCTAGATGTAGGACACTACTACAGTCTTCTCCAGGGTCACTAACAGATGAACAGGCATCGCCAATATTTTAGTAAAACGGATTCCGTCGAGTTATTTAATTTCACTGATGGAATACAGGCTGGTACAATAGTAGATTTATGATGAATTGGCAAAAACAGTGCGGTGTCGAGAGGAAGAGTGAATGCACTTTTTTTGGCATTCACTGCGTGGGCCAGAGGTGCCTGCCGATACGCAAGGTTGCTTGCGATCGTTGGCGGGCGAATTCAAATTCGTTACAATATCCATATGTTTTAGGAACGTAAGTAGATCCGACAGGCTGAATGGCACTTGCCCACCACTGCAGACACTATGCCCGAGTGTCTAAAATAAGCGTGAGGGGGCATGTCATAAAGTTTAACACTTAGTCTGTCACTTAAGGGTCTTCACTTCTACTCGTCACTTTTTATCTTCAAGTCCGTCTATCCATGGAGAACTTCTTTCGAGTTCCGGTTGTCTCGATCGCTGGCTTCGGCGTAGATGCCGACTCTTGAAGCACCGACTCCGAACGGGCCGCGCAACCATATGTCGCATTATTTTCGTCGCGCTCATATCTGGCACAATCAAAATGCATGGAACCACGGTTGCCGCAGTCTCGGAAGCCCTTGTCCGCTCTTCCTATCCTGATGTTCAGCAATGGCTACGAAATCATCACAGTACGTTGCAGACATGGATGGGTTAAGTATGTTCGACCGCAAAAGGCTATTTTATAAATGCGCTCCCTATATAGACGATTTATGTACTCTACATGTTAAAGATCAGATCGACATCTGATCGAAGGAGTTGAAGGCAGCGTAAGACTTCCAATCATTTAAAAAAAAACGACATGACGTGATGTTTTAAGTTGTCGAGTACCTCGCAAAATTTAACTATTCCTCGAATTATCTTTTCGTCTTTATCGCATCGCTGCCAATCCATGGGCTTGCTGACGCATCTGACAGAGCATATGGGTGCTGTATCTACGTTCGGGTCGTATTAACAACACGCACAGAGGTGAAACTCTTAGTTGTAAAATCGAAGGTAACGCCAATGAAAGTACAATCACTACCAAGACTCGAGCTTTGTGGCACGCTTTTACTGAGTCGCATTTGGCGGAAATTTGAACAGAAACTGGTAATGTCCATCGATGGTGTATACGTTTGGAGTGACTCCAAGATCGTCATGCAATAGCTACGAATGCATTCCTCAAAGTCGCAATGCTTTGTTGCCAATCGAATAGCTAAACTTCAGGAGCATTCAAATATCATTAAGAGACATCTCCCTTCTGCTAAGAATCCAGCAGCCATTGTTTCCCGTGGATGTCGCGCGTCCGAGCTATTAACAAACATGTGGATGAAGAGCGCGGACTTCTTAAAGCTACCCAGTGAAGAATGGTCAGTATTGAAATAACCGTTGCTGCCGCCAGTAGGACGTATACGCGAAAGCTACGTTCGTTTGCAGCAACGTAGATGACACCCCACAATCGGTTATAAACAGAATAATCGAAAATGCATCATCATATCGGCGAATAATTAAAATGGTTGCTTATCTATTTCGCACTACAAATAGAGTCAAAGCAGATTATTTGCTCAAGGCCATTCGGCCTTCCCCGATATGAACGATGGAGACGAACATCTCATTCTAACGAATTATAACAATAATTCAGGAAGCAACTTACGTAAAGGAAATAGCTTTTCTTCAACGGCTATCACCCTTTCTGCAACCAATGAACATCAATGACGCAGTTTTGCAAGTGATGAGAGTTGGTCGTCAACTTGAAAATTCAGATATGCCGCTTGAAGCCAAACATCAACCCTTGATTCACAAAGCTCTACATCTAACTACTAAGCAATTTTTATGCAGGGCAAAGGATCAGAGGATTTGGGTAATCAATGCACGAGGATTAATCCCAAAAGTGGTGCGTAGCTGCATAACTTGCTTTCACTACAAGCCTCGTTTAATGAATCAAACCATGGGCAATTTACCAGCATTTTTAATCCCTGGCGTTGACTTTTGCGGACCATTATACACGTCGTACAGGCTGCGAGGCAAGGCTTTGTACAAAACATATGCGGCAATCTTCATCACCACATTTTCGAGGCCTTTGGGAAGCACCTGTCAAGTCAGCTAAAACACGCCCACCTAACGTATGAAGAATTACAGACACTCTTCATAGATGTCGAAGGCATTTCAAAATCTAGGCCAATTGCTCCAGCGGATGACCCAAATGATGTCGCGGCTGTCACTCCAGCTCATTTGTTTATTGGAACATTGTTTCAGCGTGTGACGTATCTCAAGCAGCAATTCTGGTCACATTGGCAAAGAGATTATGTACACACCCTTCAGCAGCGCATCAAGTGGACCAAAGAAGAACAAAACCAGATCGTGATAATACATGAAGACAACACGCCAGCACAACAGTGGCTACTGGCACGAGTGGTGTGTTTTTTTTATTCATTTATTTGTACTTAAATTTTAGTATTAACAATACAGGTAAATAACACAAAGGCACAGAATATTGGGCATTTGTTTGCGGTACGGCCGCGAAGCATTGCTTCTCAAGCACCTACTCACTCTCCATGCATGTTATGGCGCTCTTCTACTTCGCTCGCTTGCCTAAGCTGCATAATGATGGAGGCTGCGAAGGTACTCACTGTCTTCCATTTCTCGGGTGACTCCAGCATTTTGGGGACAAGATTTTCCACGGTGATAGGGCTTCCAATTGTATCCTCGAGATTCCTTCTTAATGACGAGAAGCGGTTGCACTCGAAGGTAAAGTGGTATGCATCTTCGACTACCGCATGACCACAACTGGGACAATTGTCTGAGTCATAATGGCCAAAACGCTTTAAATAGCTCCGAAAGCAGCCATGGCCAGACAGAAGCTGCGTAAGGCAAAAGTTTACTTCACCATGATTTCTCTCAAGCCCCAGTCCGAGGTTTGGGTTAAACGATGAGTCCATCGACATTTTTGCGAGCTATTCCAGCGTATTTGCCAACGCTCAATGCTCTGCTGCCTTGCTACGGCACGCGAGGTTGGAGGAACGGTCTCATGGGCGGACGTCAGGGTTGCCTTTGCTTCTACAGTGAGGTCTTCGATAGGTACCATGCTCGCGATGAAGAGAACTGCATCATCGGATATTGTTCTGAAGGCGCAGCTAACTCGAATAGCGCAGAGGCGGTAGGTTGCGCGCACTCGAGGGCTTTATGACGGCGCAGTCATCGCGCCGTGCCATATCGGGCTGCGTACATCACTTATCGTCGACGCTGTTGCTTTGGACCACGCGTATTGAGCATAATTCTGGATAGCGCCCCCGTGGAGTCGGCCGCCTTTTGGTACATAGTCCAAGTGCTCTCGAAAAGACAACCTCGTGTCTATATATCATTACTCCAAGATATTTTATTGCCCTTTTTGGTTATATCAGATTACCGCCTACCTCAATTTGAGCAGTTTCCAGCTTTTTTCGTCTGCTGACCAAAACCGCTTCTGTTTTTTGGGCCGCCAAATCCAAGCCTGCTGCCGCCAACCATCGGTTAACACGTCTAATACTGATATTGCATGCATCCTGTACTTCACTCAGCTCCTTTGCGACCTGCCACTATAGCTACATCATCTGCGAACAAATTAACTTCTCAAAGACTTTGCCCACGGTGTTTAGTAAGCAGATTGGTCTGTATAAAGATGGCTCATTTAGAGGCTTTCCGGGCTTAAACACGAGTGGTGGGTAGTTGCAGATGTGCGAACAGTGAAGGGCATTCTTAGACGTCCGATTAACAAGCTTGCGCCTCTTCCATCAACTTAGTTATTTGAATGTCAAGTCTTTCAACGTGGGGAGCATGTTGGGGGACAATCTTAGTTATGTTAATGTTATGGTGGTATTTGGGAAGCAGAATTAAAATCCGTTAAGTGACAACATTTTGACTTATGAAGAATTATACAACTTTGCTATGCCAAATAGAAGGAGTATTAAACTCAAGACCCTAATACATGTCAGGAAGATATATTGATGATACTAAAATACTTACACCCAGTCATTTTTTAAAGGGAAAACCAATACCTGACACAACTGAGTGAGTCAACGAAAATGAAAAAATTTATAATCCTTAAAGATGGAAACTAATAAAAAGAATGAAAAAAAATAATTTTGGCAAAACTTAAAATTCGAATATTTATATACATTACAACAAAGAAATATGTGTTGCCAAAGAAAGATGTTCCCAATATAGAAAACGGACAAATAGTACTGTTAAAAGACGAAAATTGTCACCCAGCCGGATAGCCGTTAGAAAAAATTGAAGAAGTTCAAAAGAAGACAACAAAGTTAGTTAGTAGTAAAAATAAGATCTCAAGAAAATCTAATAACACGGCCAGTAGCAAAGATGTGTTCTCTTATTGGAATACAATCAGAGAATAAGGAAGCAAAAACTGAAATCAATAATAAACCATAACGAGTCTCATGCAGATTATCTAAGGTACGAGTTCATACAGTAGTTATAACTCTTGCGCTTTTGCGCCAAGCATCCAATGCTTCATTTCCTATAAAGAAGAATTACAATATACCCGTAGAATAGATTAATACTAGCACTGCTATTTAGGCCATCATTTTGGGTCCTCATTTTGGAATCTAGCTGTGTTTTAAAACATAGGCCCATATTTTGAAATCTTAAAAAAGAGCAAAACGAATTAATAAATAATATGAGAATCGTTTGCGAAAGACTTCATAACTTTAAGGATGAATGCAACCTTGTCCTAGATTACACACAAAAGAAATAATAGAATTGGTTTGTTGGGGTTGAATTTTTTATACCAGTGTTGACACGAGGTCCATTCCACTATTTCAAAGGATTTGAGGGTGGTGTCGATGTTGTTTTTAAATCCTTTTTAGCGCCGTAATGCATGGGGCTAGAGCTGCTGCTTAGGCCATGTCGTCGGCTAGTTCGTTCTTCATTCAACCTTGGATGCCGACGTGTCCTGGAACCCAAAGTATCCTTAGTTTGTGTCCGTGCCGAATTTCGCCTAGAAGATTTTTTTAATATAAATATTCTTCAGTCCTTGGATCACTGATAGACTATGGGTGCATATAATATGTTTTCCGGGTTTTCTTATAGCATATTTAGTGGATAGTAAGATGGCCATTCCTTCTGCTGTAAATATGGAGTAGTGTTGTGGCAGATGTCCCCATATTATCAGGGAGCCAAGTTGGTTTACTACTGCAAACGAAAGTGTTGGTTTCTGATTGGGAACCATTGGAGATCTCCTCTGCAAAGTGCTTGCAAAAAGCAGCCACTGGTGTGGATGTTTGTGGAGACCCGTGTTTATTATTGTATCCTTCAGGTTCCATGGTTGTGAGGGGCTAATCCAGATATTCCAGCATTCGAAAACTTCAATATCGTGTCGTTTGCTGAATTGAATGCATTTTCGGGTAACCTTTTAGTATTGCGATGCTTGTAGACTGTCTGCTAGTCTTTGTGGAGCACAATATTTTTGGTATTAGTTTAAACGTAGTGCGGGCGACCAGCTTCAGCTAACAAACATTTGATTGGTGTTGTTGGGTAGGCACCCGTACTGCCACATTATACGGGGAATATGGTTTTGATGATAAAAATTGTATTATATTGAGTCGCTTGTTTACATTTGTATTCAGGTCTTTGCAGTCTTCCTTAAAGGTGAGTCGTTTGTCGAATGTTATGCCTAAAATTTTTAAAAAGTTAACAAGTACTATTTCCAAATTTTTGAAAGTGAAATTTGGAAAAGTACAGTGATGTTTATTGGAAATATGGAAAAGTTTGCATTTATCAATAATGAGTTTAGCTCCTGAGCTTTTACCCCAGGTTACAATGTCATTAAGAATATTATTAAACACATTATTTACAGTTTCAGTATTTTTAGATTTACTATATACAAGCGCATCATCTGCGTCAACCGACAATTTAATCTTACGGTATCTTAGTACTATATTGTTGAATGGTTTGAAGGCGATCATGAACAAGATGAAGGAGAGCGGTGATCCTTGAGGGATGCCGTTGTGCAGTGTGTAAAAATTAGAAATAGTGTTGTTGACTTTAAAACGGAAAGAACGCTTTGTTGAAGATCTTAGGACCTGTACCTCAGTGAGTCAGTTGTTCTAGTATTGTATGCACTCCCACGCGATCAAAGACAAAGATTTTTTGTTGAAATGGTGTCAGACGTGGAAAATGCAGTAGAGGATCAAGCGTGCTATGTGGTTGCTTAAATGCTGATTGGTTTGGGCTGATATGCTTATTTTTTGTTATGAACCAGATAATTCTTTTGGCAAGCATTTTATGAAAAATTTAGCTTGGGCAAGATAATAGTGAAATGGGTTTTTAAGAAGTTATATCATGGGATGATTTATTTTATGATTTTGGCAACGGGATATAGCCGAACGTCATATATGGGGGTAGGCTCCTGTTTCAAACATAGTATTGTAAATTCAACAATTTTTGCCTACTTAAGAAAGCATGTTGAGCATAAGATCAGAGATCTTGTCACTGCCAAGCGTTTTCCCTTTTGCATTAATCAATGCCATTTCTAATTCTGCCGAAGTAAAGTTGGTTTCCATATAGGTGGCGTCAGTGGATATATTGCTTGGTACTGAGTTGTTAGAAACTGATTTTTGTGGGACTGGTACTCCTGTGGGAAATTAGTGTCACTCGAGTAACCGCAATCGGAAAATGATCACTACCATATATGTTCTGGGAGATATACTATTTGCAATGGAGAAGCAAAGATCCAGAAGCTAAAGTAAGGTACACATGGTTAAAAGAGTTGTGGGTAGGGGAACCGTCGTTAAGGATCGGTAGATTTGTTTACTTAATCGCTTCTTCAATTTGGCGATCTTTGGCATAGCCACCTAAGCTGGATCCAAAAAGTGGGTTCCGCAAGCATCAGGACATAACAACGCGCTAGAAGGAGCAGCTATTTCGCAACTTCAGTACGAAATGAGGCAGGTGCGGGAAATGATGGGGAACAGATAATTGTTGCAGAAGGTGCCCGTGCAGTAGCGACAGTATCGACACAACCAGAGACAAATGACAATTTAACTAACAGTGACAGTGCAGGAGCACCTGTTATGAATAAAAACGTACAGACACGACAATCGCCAATGCGTTACCAGATTTTGATCCAAATGATGAGAATGCTATTTCGATTCATCAGTTTGTAGATCGGGTCAATAAAGTCGTTAAAGCATATCAATGGAACGAGAAGTTTTTATTGCTTGCGATTTATACTCGACTCAAAGGAGCAGCGGAGATGTGGTTTAACTCTTCTCCGATTCTTCACAAGACATGGTTGGATTTTGCAAATGCTATTCAAAATGAGTTTGGTACAGCGCCGGATGAAGCAGAAATTCATTATGCTATGGCTAAGGCAACAAGAAATCCAAAAGAGACGGTGAAAGAATATTATTTTCGTATGTCAGCATTGGGGAATCGCTATCATCTCAGTGAAGCAACAGTAATACGTTATATAATATAAGACGTTTAGGTGCCATGAATCGCGATAAGACGTTTGCAAAGATACCGGAAGTGAAGCTACAATTGTCCGGAAATCTGTGGCCGAATATATTAAGGCAAATCGTCGCAAGAGCTTCATGCGGGTAAAAGGAATCTGTGGTGGCATCTGTATGCTCAACCGAAGCTATATTTGTGGATATAGCTTTTTTAAATGGTGATAAATTCATTAGACTTATCTCGAATGTAGAAACCGTCAGCGACAAGCAACGGTTGCATAATGTTTTGACAACTTTTGAGGATGTATTTTTAACAGGATTAGAGGGAATCGGGAAAACCGACATAGCAAAAACAAGCATTCGCCTTAAGAGATAGTAAACAGCATGATCAACGAGAAATTACAACGCGATATTGTAGCAGAGTCAACATCAGAGTATGTCAGTCCTGTGGTACTCATTAAGAAGCAGATTGGAGGCGATCGTTTATCCGTAGATTATCGCCGACTTAACAAGTTAATGACGAAAGAAAACTTTCCAGTGCCAAACATCGAAGAGCGTTTGCAGGAAGCGAAACAATTTAAACATTTTTCATCGCTTGATCTCAACAGCAGTTATTACCAAATTGGAGAAGTTAAACCGAATGCCATCTCGTTATTTCCAAATAATGTAACTGAATTGAGAAAGTTTTTGGGTCTCAGTGGCTATTTTCGAAAATTTGTTGTCGGATATGCTATAATCTCACAGCCATTGCGTTTGTTACTGCGCAAAAGCAAGCCGTTTAGGTGGGAGAAGACTCAACAACAAGCGTTTGAAGAACGGAAACGTAACCTTATACCCAAACTAGTATTTGCTACTTATCGTTTTGATGCCATACACGAACTTCATTCAGATGCCAGTTTAATCGGTCTAGCAGGAGTGTTGCTACAGATGGAAGAAGGAGGGCAACTGCAACCTATTGCGTACTTCAGCCGAGCAACATCTACAAGCGAGAGGAAACTATATATTACTATATAGTACTATATTTGTGGAAAACGTATCAAGGCTATTCCGCACTTAGAGCAACGATGGAAATACGGGAACTTATCCCACGTATTGCACTATGGTGGTTGCCTATACAAGAATTTGATATAGAAATTGTTCATATACCAGGTTCCCGAATGGAATATGTCGACGCCTTGAGCCGAGCGCCAGTTGAGAATGCACATAAGATGGAAACAGCTAGTTTGAAAATATTCAAAACCATAATTACCGAAATTTCTAATCAACAACAAGACTAAAAGATTCAACACATTGTTAAAGATATGAAATCCAAAGATAAGTCCGAAAATGACGGGTATGTTATAGAGCAAGGTGTCGCCTGTATCGCAAATATAACAACAAACTACTATGGCTGGTACCAAAGCAGCTGATATATCATATCCTAAACGAGTGTCACGATAAAGCAGACCACATGAGCATAGAGAAGATGTTGGGCTGAATTGGTAATTCTGGTATTCTGGTTTTCACGCATGAGAAATTATGTAAAAGGATACATAAAGTCATGTGTTGGCTGCGCATTTACCAAACAACCAGGTGGACGCCAGGAGGGTCAATATCATTATGATGATATCCAGCCAATCCCCTTTTCAACGATTCATATTGAGCACTTGGGACCATTTCCGAAAAGGTCCAAACGCAACGAGCATATATTTAGATTGTCAAAGCATTTACCAAGCTCACAATTATTCGCGCTGTTAAGAGCACAGCAACCAAACATGTCATCGACACATTACAAGAAGTAACTAGTTATATGGGAATGCCTAAAAGAATTATTTCTAATAGTGGTATGGCGTTTACCTCAAAAGATTTTGGAAGGTTCTATCGCGAAAACTATTTTAAGCATGTACTAAATCGTATAGTGTTATCAATGCTATTGCCTATGACTGAAAATTAAAAACGTTGGGACGTTTGAAATGTTCCCCTTTCCAGCTTTTATTTGGATATGAGAACCGCGACTTATTGCAGTGAACCTACTCCAAGTTGCGCATACCAACGTACTTACCGAAACAGAGCTACAACATGTAAGGGAAAGTGCTGCGAAAAGAGTAAATGATCATCAAGCTGAAGCCAAGAAACGATACGATGCCAAACATTCTAAACCAAATGTGTATGAACCAGGCGATCTAGTTCTTGTAGAAAATGAGCCGTACAGCACTGGAACGTCACGTAAATTGGAGCCGCGCTACAAAGGTCCATTTCTAGTAAGCAAGGTGCTTCCAGACGACCGATATCTCATTGAGGATATCCTAAATTATAAGCGTACTCAGAGGCATTCGAATCGGTATACTATTCCGACAAAATGTGTGTTCATTCTGTTTTAAATATAAGCTTGAATAGAATAATCTGTATTATCAATGAATAAACTATCAATATCCACCATACCACTTGAAAGTAATTGAACATACACCTTACAGTAGCTTGGGTTCACGCATTGTGCATTTTTTTGTCGTCTTGATTTTCAGAATTTCTCTTTGGTGCTGATTTTTCGGGCATTGTCGACAGGATTATGGGTCATCAGTTGACGCATTTTGATTCTGTGCAGGTGTCAGGCGAATGGGGAGGCTAAAACCAATCAGCACAACGTGGTTAGTTTTTGCAGTGTTTGGCTGTATGGCCAAGAAGCTGACAAGATTTAAACCTCATTAGGTTTGGTACATATATACTCCCGTACATTTACCGAATGCCATGCAACATCGGTTTTGCTTGGAAGGTGGTATAGATCAAAATTCACCAGAATTACTCCAGAGTTACTCGCAGTTCTTTTATAATTTCTTTGTTGGGGATATCGGAGAGATATGGAGCGTAAATTGTGGCTTTTACTTGGTTAAGAGTTTCATGCATCTTGCATGTGATTTCGCAAATGCCCGATAATGAAGGTGAGGTCATGAATTTGTCAGCCTCGCCCGACTTTGATTATACACGTGGTGCGTTATAAACGGTAATACAGGAGAAATCTGAGATTATCTTTTCTTTGTTTTTGGAATCAATTAAAATGTATTTGGGGATTTCGAGAGCTATCGTTGGAAGTTCGGGGAATGTCATGTCGACTTTTTGTCTCTTTTTTTTCGCGGGGTGCTTCCAGAAAGCAGCGAAAACTGATGTTTTTGGTTTGGTGATGATCTCATTATTTAGTAGACATCCATTCAAATTATACAGAATTATTCCTGTACCAATTATAAATGATGATCAAATGATAATTGCTAATCGACTGCTCCTATGGGCCGCTAATATTGTAATCGAAACTTATTCATCGGTCAAAAATACTACTCTTAGTTCCCCCCAGAGATAGTCAGAACCTATCCCACTGCAAGTAATAAGGGCTGGTAAGCCACCAATAGCCGTCCATTAAAAAAAAAAATGATGATGTGAATTGATTATGTTAAGGCCGACATCCAAGCGAAGACGAAAGTATCTGATTTATCTATTGATAAATTTAGATTAAGTTATGCTAGGGATATAATCTCTTTTAAAATTAGTGTTTCGGCAGAAGCACTGAACAAAATTTGTTGCAATTCACAAATTTAACCGATTTACTAGTATTTCTAAATTTGAATTTATTTTTACTGGTTTTAAAAAAAATAACCGGTCTTAATATAAAATGCACACCACCGTCTTAAAATAAGAAGAGTACCCCCATAAGCTTTATTTAGATACCAGAGTGCTATCAGATATAATTGATAAATGTCAAAACTAGACAAGGTGGTAATAAATTTAAGGAAATGGATATCAAATAGATCAGAAATAATTGAATTTATGTTCAATGTTCAAAAAATCGTGGACAAAAAACATTCAAAAGGTTTATCGAAGTCTTCGTTTGTACAAAAAAGCAATGCACTTATAGGTAGTCAGCGATTTTACGTCTGATGCATTCCTCGCAACATTGAAAAGATTCGTAGCAAGAAGAGGAAAGTGTACCAATATACTTGTATATTCCGACTGTTACCGAAATTTCTACAGGGTCTGTCAACTAAATATAATAAAACCGCAGCGCAGCCAATTTCATACAGGGGCCGCGACTGCATCAATAAATACACACAAAATAACTGTAAGATAAGTAACTGTTTGTAAAGTAACAACAACAACAACACATGCAGAATCGTTCAGAGCAAGCGGAGCAGTCGCCCGTTGCTTTGTGCATTGGATCTTTAAGCATTTAGTTGTTCGCTATCAAGAGACTAGGGCTCGTATATTTTAAGTGCTCTAATTTTGTATTTTCAAACAGTTATAACTTTACAGGTTTTAAAGTGATGATTTATACACACCACAATATATACCCATTTGATTAATAAATCATTATTTAAATAAATGTAAATAAAAGCCAACGTGCCACTATTATTTATTTTATTTGTTTCGCTATTTTGTGGGTGTTGCGTCGCTAAAAAAAATCCTACGCAAAGAATTGGCTTACCAATTATGTGTAAATGTACGGAATTCCTTACGGGACAGAGTTGCTGCGTACTTCAGCAAGAAAAATACAACAAAAATACAAAAAAGGGAGTCCACGCTCAAAAGTTACGCAACAGCTATGGCGCCGACAAGCAGTTGCTGTTCATGTTCCGCACCGCACATCGAGAGCATGCTCACATGCTGCAAGTGTTCAAGTCAATATCACTTCTTATGCAGTAGATCGGATAACAGTGTCTGCACGAGTACCTGGTTGTACGCAACATGCATAGAGACTCAACATAGCCTGTATATCGGGACTTCATCTACTAGAGGGGTACATAGCCTCACTCTTGAACTAGCATCGGTAAACACCGACTACGTTTCACATGCTACGATCATGCAGCATAACAAGGACGACAAGGACCTTAAAGATGATGAAAATATGATCCGCTTGCAGAAATGCCATAATGGGAAGGCATTAGAGACCGTGCGAGACAGCCCAATGTTTCCAGACATGCTGCCTGATGTTGTACTCAGGCTAAAAATATTTTTCGGGCCTCCGGAACACATAATAAAGGTGCTGATGGATAAAGAGCGTAATCTGCCCTCACAAAGGGCAAGCTGGAGCTGCTCATCGAATTTGCATTTGCAGTTAAAAATATGTGTGTAACCATGAAAGCGAGTAAGTTAGACGCACACTTAAATAACACTACGCTGTTGCAGGAAATCATCGAAAAGATGGGACCGGATATGACGCTAAATTGGGCAATACATTCCAAATCCGTGAGCAGTCCAAATTTCTCCATTTGTCGGATTGGGTGTTTGAGCTAGCGGATGCCATGCGGCATCAAATATAGCTCCAGTAACTAATAAAGGTGGAACACACAGAGCGGCACTAAACACACATTCATCAACCCAAAGCGAGGATACACCGCGCGTCATTATATGTGAAGGTCCGCACAGTCTCGCCACGTGCGGCAGCTTCAAGGGTATGTCTGCATCCCGGTGGGAAGTAGTGCAATCTAATCGAATGTGCGCGCAGTGTCTCAAAAAGCACAAAGGATCATGCTGGACCAAAAAGTCCTGCCATGTAAATGGGTGCAAGGAGAAACACAATAGTCTTCTCCATATGTACCAGAGAGCTCCAGCAACGAGTGTTCTTCACAGCCATCGTAACTTTCTTCAAAATCGTCGTAGTAACGCTGGATTGAAAGTCGAAATCAATCGACGTTTTTACTTTTATCGATGACGACGCTGACGCACATGGAGGATAGCCTGACCGACGAACTGGGCGAGCAGGGCGTTGCAAGCCCACTCTGCATAGCTCGGACTGGAGAAGTAAGACGACATGAGCGCCAATCAAGGAAACTAAATTTGAAGATCTCGAAGCAGTGCCCAAAAGCTAAAGTATTCCAACGTAACGACGTGAACACAGTAAACAATCTGGGCATATCTGCTGAGGCAATGCATGCGGAGCCAACAAAACTTAAATATCCGCATCTCAGTCTCTCAAATCATAATTGGAGTCAAAACTCCAAATCTCCTCTCGTTTGAGGTGCGGGAGGGAAAATAACAGCAGCCAATTGCCGGAAAGACGAGATTAGGATGGACCGTGTTTGGAAGTCACACAGGTCAAACGGTTGATTCAACCTTCAAAGTCAATGTGACCAAGACCTACACAAGCTTGTGAAGAAGTCCATACTATCTGAGGAACACGTACCTCAGAACACTATAGCAATGTTAAAAGGGAAGCGAGCCATGCAGATTCTGGAAAAATCAATTAGACGTGGGACTACTATGGAAGGATGATCATCGCCATTTCCCTGACAGATTGCTGACGGCAATGAAAAGACTTGCATGTCTTTAATAAAAATGGCTGGTGACACCCAACTCGCCACCGAACAAAATAAACAGATGAATAATCTCATCGACAAAGGTTACGCCATAAAGCTGAGTGAAAGCGCCTCACCAACCACCATCAAGAATGTAAGGTATCTGCCAATATTCACTGTAGGCAATCCACACTTAATCATAAGGATCCTCACTAAACGACTACTTATTGAAAGGACCAGATCTACTTGTACCGCTGCTCAAAATAATGTACAACTTCACATTTTTTTTTTATTTTACTTTGCATTATTTATTGGATCTTCTCTTACGAGACTAACAATAATTTTACAAATCTTACAAAACTATATTAATTAACAATTACATTTGCAAGTGCTTAGAGTCTTCTGGTCCCTAAGTATTTATCGTTGGGCTGGAAAGTCGTTGTGGCGAAGACGAGATCGGCTAGAAAACCGTGTTAGATCTCTTGCAAGATGATTTGGATGGGCTGAGAGCTTTATGAGGTACTTTTCTTTTTTTTGGACTACGACGTCTCTAACTGGAGGGATGTTCAGGTCTCTATGGATGTATTCGTTCCGAACGTACCACGGTGCCCCAGTGATCGTTCTCAGAATTTTTGCTTGAGCCCTTTGGATGATGTCAATACTGCTGCTGGTAGCATTTCGCCAGAGCTGGGAGCCGTAGGTCCAGATCGGTTTTAGGACGGAGTTATATAGCAGGGATTGGGAGTGAGAAGCCAAGGTAAAGTGACTGATTGCTTTCAACTTGGTGACTGCCAGCATGATCCTTGTGCTTTCTTTCTTCAAGTCGACGCACTACCTCCACGTGGTCCCTCCTAGATTACCACTCAATACCCATTGGGTGGTAAACCAAAGCGCGCGACAGGCTTGCTAAACCTCTAAATTGGGTTTTGGCGTAGGACTTGAGATCCACCCATGGAAAAAAACTCACTCAATGAAAGATGCAGAAATTGCTTCGGAAAGGACCCCAAACAACGTTGACGACCACCGCAAACGCAAAAAGAACTATGATTTGAGAGTATGCACTTGGAATGTACGTACACTGTACAGATCCGGTGCTGCTCAACAGCTAGCAGATACCCTAAAAAAATGCAAGACCGACATTACCGCTATCCAGGAAATGCGATGGACGGGACAGGGCTGCAAGAAGAGGAACAACTGTGACATATACTACAGCTGCCATCCAGAAAGGCATGAATTTGGCTGTGGATTTGTTGTGGGAGCCAGACTCCGAAACCGAGTATCTGACTTTGTGCCAATAAGTGAGAGAATTGCAACGATCCGGGTTACTGCCAAATTCTTCAACATCAGCCTGATCTGTGCGCATGCCCCAACGGAGGACAAAGACGATGGCACGAAGGATGCCTTTTACGCGGAGCTTGACCGTGTATACGGCCGCTGTCCAACTCATGACATTAAAATCCTACTTGGAGACTTTAATGCCAAGATTGGACGGGAAGGTGTTTTTGGTGCAACCGTCGGGCAGCATAGCCTACATGAGACCACCGCGAGCAATGGTCTTAGGTTAATAGGCTTTGCAGCAGCGCACAACATGGTAGTACGTAGTACAGGATTCCGTCATCTGGATATACACAAGGCAACCTGGTTGTCCCCTGATCGACTGACCCGTAATCAGATTGATCATGTTGTGATCGATGCAAGGCATGCATCTAACATACTTGACGTGCGAACTTGTTGGGGTCCAAACATTGACTCTGACCATTACCTTGTTGCAGCTAAGGTTCGCGCACGGCTATGTGTTGCGAAAGTAGCACGTCGAAGTATGTCAAGAAAGCTGGACATCGGAAGGCAGCAATCACAACAGACGAAGGATGCATTCTCCACACGACTCTCTAACCTACTATGCCAAACAATCTCGAGGCCTGAAAATGCTAGCGATATGTGGGCGCACATATCGCACTCACTACGAGCTTCGGCGGAGGAAGTGCTTGGATTCCAACGCCCCCCAACTAGGAATCCATGGTACGACCAAGAGTGCTGGGAAGCTACTAGAAAGAAGGACGCGGCGTATAGGCGAACACTTCAATCTGGAGCTACTCGGACAGTAGTAGAGACGTACAGGGCTAAGAGAAAGGAGGAGAAGCGCCTTTTTAAACGCAAGAAAAGAGAATTAGAAAGGCTGGAGTGTGAGAGAATCGAGTGTAGCAGAAGCAGGAATGATGCCCGTGACTTTTACCAGACGGTAAAACGCCTTACCCAAGGGTACAGAGCTGGAGGGCTCGCCTGCAGAGATGATGATGGAAACCTGGTCACAGATGCAAGGATCGCGTTAAGGTTATGGAGGGATCAATTCTCAAGTCTTTTGGAGGGCGATGACTTGGATGCTAATTCTGGAGAAAGTGATTCACAAACCCCAATCAACGACGAGGTCGATCAATCAACCCCTAGTCATGCTGAAGTCAAGGCCGCAATACAGCGGCTGAAGAACAATAAATCTGCAGGTGCTGATGGCTTGTCAGCTGAATTGTTCAAGGCTGAAGGCGAAGAGTTGGTAAGGTGTGTGCACCAACTCTTATGCGATGTATGGCTAGTGGAGAGCATACCCGATGATTGGAACCTTAGCCTGATCTGTCCTGTCCTGAAGAAGGGTGATGCCACGCTGCGGGCAAATTACCGTGGCATCAGTCTACTGCCAGTGGCATATAAGGTTCTGACGAGCGTACTGTGTGAAAGGTTGAAACCATTTTCTGAGGCACTGATTGGACCTTATCAGTGTGGTTTCAGACCTGGTAGGTCCACCATCGACCAAATATTCACACTGCGCCAGATCCTGGAGAAATCGCACGAGAGTCAGATTGACACCCACCATCTTTTTGTTGACTACAAGGCTGCTTTTGATAGCCCACAGCGAGATCGCCTGTACGCCGCCATGTCTGAGCTTGGTATTCCTGCGAAGCTAATACGGCTTTGCAGAATGACATTGAGCAACACCAGCAGCTCTGTCAAGGTAGGAAATGACCATTCCGAAACCTTTAATACCAAGCGTGGTCTCAGACAAGGTGATTCGCTGTCTTGTATGCTTTTCAATCTACTGATGGAGAGTATTATAAGAAAAGCTGACGTTCCTCGGACTGGCACGATATTGACAACCAGATGTGTCCAGCTGCTTGGGTATGCCGATGATATTGATATCATTGGGCGTCTCAAGCGAGATGTAACGGAAGCTTTTGGTGCTATTGAAAGGGAATCGGCTAAAGTAGGGCTTCGTGTGAACATGGTGAAAACAAAGTTTATAGCATTCTCCAGCAGAGAATCGCGGCGACTTGATTCTCAATTGGTTGCAGGGAGCTATAGCTTTGAGGCCGTGAAGGAGTTTGTGTACCTTGGCTCCACCATGACAGGCGATAACAATGTTGGCCTTGAAATTAAAAGAAGAATTACATCTGCCAACCGGTGCTACTTTGGGCTCAGTAGGCAAATGAACAGCAGAGCCCTCGCTCGTCGGACAAAAATAACACTCTACAAGACGCTCATCCTTCCGGTGCTTCTGTATGGAGCAGAAGCCTGGACAGTTACACAAACGGATGCAGCTGCTCTTGGAGTGTTCGAGCGAAAAATTCTTCGAAAAATCTTCGGTCCGATATACGTTAGTGGAACATATCGTATCAGATGGAACCACGAGCTGTATGAGCTCTACGGGGACATTGATGTGGTCAAGCGAATTCACATTATGAGACTTCGTTGGCGAGGTCATGTTGCTCGTATGGATGAACAAGCTCCAGCTCGTAAGGTATTTGGTGCGGTAGTTGTTGGACAACGAAGGAGGGGAAGACCCCGGCTACGATGGCAAGACCAAGTGACGGAAGCCCTAGCGTCACATGGTATTACCAATTGGAGAAGACGCGCACAGAGCAGGAGCGCGTGGAGGGAGATTGTGCATCAGGCTGTACCTCGTTAGAAGTGTAAATGCCAATTAATAATAATATATAGCAGAACCTTATAATCTAGGCTAAGGAGTGATCGTGCGTTGATAAGCCAATGGAGGCTGTTCGCCCTCGTAACTTTAGTTGCGTCCTTTTAGCTTCAATGTGCCTGCGCCAGGTGAGGCGTCTTTCAAGGTGTACGCCAAGATACGTTACTTCGTTTGCTTTTGGGATTACAGTATTGTATAGTATAACTGAAGGGCAGTCTTGTTTGTTTAAAGTAAACATAACATGCTTGCATTTTTGCTCATTGATTTTTATTCGCCAGTCAGATAGCCATTTCTCAACAGTCGCCAGATGTCCAGCAAGTTGTGCTGTTGCTCGCAGTGGGCATTTCGAACGACTTAGTATCGCGGTATCATCAAATCAGCAAATGTGGATATTAACATTTGGCTACTCGTGGGGCTGTGTAAAGGATGTATAGGTAGGACCAACGAACGCTGCCTTGAGAAACTCCAGCTTTTATGATATGCTCAACTGATATGGCAGCGTTGCATCTCACTGAAAATGCTCTGTTGTGAAGGTACGACTCTGGCAGATTGTGTGTGCAACTAGGGAGCATTGTTTTTATTTTATACTAAGCCAGACTCTGTCAAAGGCTTGGGCCACGTCCAAAAATATCGCAGAACAGTACTCTCGATATTCAAATGCAGTACGAATATTATATGTTATTCGGTTGACCTGCTTGATGGTTCCATGTTTTCCGCGGAAACCAAATTGATGTGCGGGGATTATATTGTGGTTATTCAGATATGGGATAATGTATGTTAGGAGACATTTTTCGAGGAGTTTTGATAAGGATGATAAGCTACTGGCTTATGGGCCTATATGATGCGGGGACCGTGTGATCTTTTCCAGGCTTAGGTATCATTATAGTGACAGATTTTTTCCATCTATCTGGAAAATGGCCAAGTCTGGTTATCGCATTAAACAGTTGGCAGATGGTACAGACTGCGCAGTCAGGTAGTGCAATAATCATCTTCGGGGCTATTAGGTCGCATCATGGTGACTTTTTCCTTTGTAGTTGTTCTTTAATGAGTTTAACAATCTCTTGCGGTCTGAATATAATTGGAGAATACGACAGTTGGTTTTCGTCTGCTAGCTGCGGTAATGTGAATGCGTTCGTTGCAGGGTTTGGTTGAAATACATTTTGAAGATGCATGGCGAAAGTGGATGCTCTGTCTTCATCACTGCGTGCCCACTCACCTGCCGAGTTTCTTATTGGCTTAACTGTTTCTACCGTTGAGCATAGTGATGGATGGGCTCTCCATAGTGGGTGTTTTGTACTTGATGGGGATAGTTTCTCTATATAGCTGCCATGGCAAAAATCCTGCTCTTGTTTTAACGCTCTTGTAAGTCTTCTTGTGGCGCATTTAAACTTTTGCTTTGCGGATGGCGATCTGTGAGATTGCCATTCTCGTCTTAAACGACGCTTCTCTAGAACGAGCTGCTCTATTTGTGCTTTCGTCTTTTTTATCTTTGGCGGTTGCATTTGTAGATGCATTTGTAGGTGCATTTGTAGATTGTGGTGTTGCATTACGTGCTGCCGCAGCTAGCACAGATTCCAGGTGGTGTACAATATGATCTTCATCAGCTTTGTCAGCCTTGGAGTTAGTGCGATATGAGAGCTTATATATTTTTTGTATTTAATCCAGTCAGTTCTGTATGATGTTAATCTGCATGACTGCTCCTCAAGATCCGGGCGCTGTAGATGATTTAGGAGTACGGGCGAGTGGTCAGATGATAGGTCCGAGAGGGATTCCGCGGAAATCAGATTGCGGGGAATATTTTTTGTTATGGCAAAATCAATTAAGTCAGGCAGTTTTTTGGGATCTGTTGGCCAGTAACTAGGTCTATCCGAGGAAACGAAGTCGAGCTTGTTACTTACAGTAGAGATTTCGTTATACAGTTGCTTTCCTTTTGGGGTCACAAGACGAGATCCCCAGTGCGTGTGGTTGGCGTTGTAGTCACCTGCTGCTATGAAACGTTCGCCTAGCGTGCTAAAGAAACCCGTAAATCCGTCTTCGGATATTGTGAAGCGCGGAGGACAGTACACCGCGGCAAGAGTTAGATTACCACTACACGAGTATATATTAATAGATGTCGCTTGTAAGAAATTTTTGGCAAAATCATTGCGAAAAACGTGTTTAATACGGTTTCTTATTAAGATTCCAGAACCATCATGTGCTTTTCCATCTGAGTGATTTGTGCCGTAGAAAGAGTAGCCCTGTATTTGGAAGTTATACTTGCTTGTGAGGTGTGTTTCCGCAAGTAGCATCACGTCGATTTGCTTATCGTGGAGAAATTGAGTCAGTTCAAGTTTGTGTCGTGAAACGCCTTTGGCGTTCCACAGTGCCATACGTAGGGAAGACATTATTTTGATTGTTGTGATACAAGCATTTGTATCAAAAGATTTTGATTGCGCATGAGGTCTTGCATAGTCGTGCGCATAAATATTATGAATTCTTTCATGCTTTCTTGCAAATTTATTATCAACGATTCAATGTTGTTTTGTGGATGTATTATTGGTTGGTGTTTGTGTGTCTGCTCCGCGTAAGCGAAAGGTGGTATAGGACTTGTGGGTGCGGGGCTAACCAGGCTAGTTTTAAGTGCTCTAGCGAATGTTACGTTTTCATTTGTTTTAGTGGGTATATATGTATTTGCGAGCGTTACGTTTCCATTACATTTTGAGGATGTAAATGTACTTTGTACATTTTGGAAGTGTAGTGAAGACACTCGTTGATGTATCCGGTTTTTTAGTTCCTTTTACACAGGACAACCTCGGTAATTTTCTGTATGATTGCCTCCACAATTACCACACTTTTTGGTGCTGGCTTGTATGGCCGAACTCTTGACAGTTTGCACACTGCAGTTATGCGCTTAGAAAATTCAGCTTATAGATTGGATGCACTTCGTTTTTCTTGAGTGCCTTATTATCTGGTTGAAGTTCAACTTTGAACATAGGTTGGAGCGTCTTGTCCTTGTTTAGAATGTTGATGACCATCTTCGCGTTGAATCCATGTTCCTTCAGAGCCTCTGAGATATCAGAAGGTTTTACATCAGTTTCGATGCCCTTTATTACCTCTTGCAGGCCTTTGCTGCTTTTTAGTTGATACGTATAGAAGTTTATGTTGGTATCGTTTAGGTATTTGGTCAGCACTATGTACAATAGTTATCTTCGGTTTTGACTTGCACTTTGGTGTCGTGAATAATTCCTTTGGTTAGGGGAATTATATGAACATTACTTTTTCCAATCAGGTCTTCTATTTTGTTAACGAGAGTATTAGAGCTTTTTTCTCTGATGTATATTGGTGGCGGCTTCGGCTTTTTCCTGGTGTCTTTTTCAGTATCAGGTTCATCCACTACGTCTGCAAGAATTGCAAATCTGTTACTTTCAGTGGGTGTTTGATTAGGATTACTGCGGTTTATTTTGGGTTGGTTGCCTTTTGACAAATTTTGTGGGCTTAGTTTTCGCTTAATTTGTATATAGCGATCCATACCAGTCTGTATGGCCGTACTTTTTTTCGCTGGGGGTGCAGGTAACATTGCTGACTTAGCAGAAGCAGCGGTTGTTGTCGAAGCGATAGGGCGAGCGGGTAATATGGTTGCAGTTGTTGTTGTCGTAGCAGTTGTACTCGAGAGAGGAGTTACTATGCTAGTTACCGTTTATGTGCACAATTTTGTCGTGTGCACTTCTTGCGGATTGAGTTTCGGCATGGGGGAAGTACGCATTTCGTTCATTAGCGTAAGTATTGTTGTTGTAATTGACGGCGAGCAAGATCGCGCTCTGTCGTTTGTTGTCATACTGAGCGTATTGGTTTTGATTGGATTGGGGTGAGTGACCGCGCTTGGTAAGCTCGGTGTTATTTACGGTTTGTGAAGAGACAATCGAAAAGTACGCGTTGTTACGTTTGCAAACAGAGCCGGCGTTCGTCTTGCTCACGTTGACGCGCGGCCCTTATGTCGTTTTGGCTCATTGTTTTTATTGTTGGTTTTTTTTTTCTTTTTTTTTTTATGTTAGTTTTTTTAATTAGTTTAAAGAACTCAACTCTTCTAAGTACAACAATAAATTGCACAAAGAAATGAATTTGTACGATTTTCATCGCATTCATAGCTTCACTGCACAATTAAAATTTTTGTTTTTTATTTATTTTACTGCGGAGCACGATTAAAGACAAAAGTCTTGTCGCCTTCACGATCGATTTCACATATGCGCTTAAATTCGTGCAAATAAACCATAGCATTATATCGGCCAACATTTTTCCGACTAAAAGAGAAGTTATACAAGTCCTGATGTCTGTGCTTGATCCCATGGGTTACGTCTCAAGCATCATGATTTACGTCAATATTTAATCCAAAACATCTGGCGAATGAATATAGATTGGGACCAGGATTTGACGCCGGAATTACAGGATATTTGGTGATCCTGGCTATCATTCCTTCCAATGATAGCTGAGATCTGGATACCACGATGCTACTTCAGGCATACCAGAGCCATAGAGGTTTAAATACAGCTTCATGTATTTGTGGATGCTGGACAAGACGTTTATGCTGCGCTACCGTATTTTCGAATTGAACATGAGTGAATGGTTTTACTTCGAATCGTTTAAGCCAAGTCCAAGGTAGCCCCTCTGCGCCCGCTATCCATATCGTGACTTTAACTTCAGGCAGCGGTCACCGGTGCTCGTCTACTAAGGAGCATAAAAAACCAGCATGAGAATGAAGCCCAGCAGTGTTATCAATGGTTGGCCTCAAAAACCGCCCCGGCATGGCTTAAAGTCTTCGTCGATATCAACAATATGTAATGTTCACAGTGGCCGAAATCACTGGGCCCACGAATCTCAACGATTGGAGATGAGTGTCAAGGAACTTAAACGTGGCATATGTTGCCACAAAACCTCAACGCGGGCCTGATGCTTACAAGCCATGGTTTGAGGGCCCCAATTTTCTGAAATTGCCGTCCTCAGCCTGGCCGGCAAAAAACATCTCCAACTTGGAAGTCAGGGAGGAGCTAAGACCGTGTTTCCTGCACATACGAGAGGAATTCGCACGACCCAACTACGAGAACTACTCCGACTGGAACCGCCTGTCACAAGCAGTCGCATATTGGCTTCTCTACAAGGAAAATCTACTTAATAACGTACGTAAGACAAGTGGATCGACACAAGGATGGATCATATTGTCAACGCCAAAAGATTCATATACCGGACCACGCAACTGAATATTTTGTAGATGAGTACACAGCCATCCGCAAAAGACAAACTGTCTGCCTAAATAGTGAAGAGTTCAACTCTTCATAGACAATTATGGCGTAATGTGTGTACGCAGCCGTGCTCAGATCTACACGAGCCTCCTTAAAAACCTAGTCGTATAATCACCAGAAAATTGGGTCACGAAACTGATAGTGTGTCACTATGACGGAAAGCATTTTCACATCTACCACGAAACTACCATAAATGAGGTAAGGTAAAATTTATCAGTTACAAAATTAAGACCTCTCCTTAAAGGCCGTAACTGTCAACACTTTAAGCTGCAATATTCTCAGCCTGCACCTAAGGCAATATATAGCGACAACGGATCAAATTTTAGTGGAACCGACGCGAATCTTCGTGAGAAAATGGAACTGGACGAGTCGGAGGTGCACCGAAAGTTAGTGCAGCGAGGAATCTCGTGGTAGTTCAACCGGCCAGCCACACCCCATATGGGTGGTGCATGGGAGCGTCTAGTGCGCTCCAACACCAAACCAGAAATTCATGGACGAGAGTCTTCTGCAAGCCTGAAGAAATTTACTATAAGTAAACTCTGCGCCAAAGTGAGATATTCGCTAACCTATTTTGAAGTCGATGAGTCAAAGAGATGCTACCTAACATCCCCAGGTGAACTAAATGGCATCAAAAAGTCAATCCAATTGCCGTAGGAGATATATGTTAGTTTTGATCGTCGAGGAGAATCAGCGTTGAAACAAAGGGCCGTGTCATCGAGGTATCCACCGCAGAAGATGGTCAGGTACGGCGCGCAAAGGTCCAGACATCGAATAGCGCTGTATCCCGGGGAGCAGTCAAGTTTACAGTCCTTGACATCGGTAAATAACAGTAAGATAAGTAACTGTTTATAAAAAAAAAAAACAACAACACATGCAGAATCGCTCAGAGCAAGCGGAGCTATCGCCCGGTGCTTTGTGCATTTATAGTTTTGTATTTTCGAACAGCTATAACTATACCGATTAAAAGTGATGACTTATATACACCAATATACTATATATACACCGATGTGATTGAAAAAATAGTAAATAAGAGCCAAAGTGTCATTATTGTTTATTTTATCTGTTTCGCTATTTTGTGGGTGTTGCGTCGCTAAGAAACTGGTCGAGAGAGCAACACCGATAATGAAACGAAGTTTGTAGGTGCAGCTAGCAAATTAGACCAAGAGGTAGTAAAAATAATACAATACAATACCAGAATTGCTGCATACATAGAACATAAAATAATTCAATGGCACTTTATTCCGCCGGGAGGAGCTCACTTTGGAGGTATTTGGGAAGCAGGAGTTAAATCTATTAAGTATCATATAAAAAGAGTAATTGGCGACAACATTTTGACTTATGTTCTTCATAAGTCAAAATGTTATACAACATTGCTATGCCTAATAGAAGGAGTATTGAACTCAAGACCCTTATACATGTCAGGAATATATATTGATGATACTGAAATACTTACACCCGGTCATTTTAAATCGGTAGACCAATAATTGACACAATTAAGTCAGTAAATGAAAATGAAAAAATGTATTTTAGGACGGATGGAAGCTAAAAAAATGAATGTAAAGGGAAAACATGGACCCGTATTTTGAAATGTTAAAAAAGGGCATCGAATTAATAAAGAAAATGAGAATCGTTTGCGAAAGACTTCATAACTTTGAGGATGAATGCAACCTAGTCCTAGGTAACACACAATAACAAAATATTAGTAGCTCATCACAATATTCAATCAAAAAACCAAGAAGTATTATCTTCATTACACTTAGGAAAAGTTAATTCAAGCCCAAAAATAATATGGGACCCAGTTAAGTGTTCTCCAGTCAATCATGCGGCAGAAATAGATCATTTGCCCTTAAGCACAGCATAACGGAAGAAAAGCCACCTGCTTAATTCAATATATAGGATGGTGATCTTAACCACTGGGGCACAGCGTATAGGGTGTTCACATATATAATTAACAGGCGATTTCCGCCTAGGTTATAGGGCCCAGAATTCATTCAATCGTTAGTTATTCCCGCAGGTGTTTTACGCCTTATCAATCTTAAAGACCGTTCCACCTGGTTGTCAAGGGTAATGAGAAATATGGAGACAGAAAAGCTCTTGACTTGGATGGTATCTCAAGGAAAGATAAGCTTGTAAAATCTACACAAAATGTCAATAGGAGTACTGGTGTTGAAGCACCAGTACCTTACCCTCATTCTAAAAGTAACTATCGATAATCCTTTTAGGTGAAAGCCAATCTGCCTTTTAAATGCGGTTGAAAAGGTGCTGAATTCAATACGGATTCCGTAAGGTACGTCTTAGAATGGATGCTATCAAAACGGTTGTTGACATGCAACCAAGGCAACTGAAGAAACCATGTAGAAGTGGTTTGTATAGATGAGACGATGGACATCCGAAACGCATTCAACTCGGCATGCTAGACTCGTATTCAAGAAACTATCGATCGGTTCGACTCCCAGCTTACCTTTGTAGTATATATATCCTACAGAGTATTGCCACATGATGCGGAAGATGGTCGATACACAGTCACGGCAGGCGTTTCACAGGGTTCGGCCCTAGCATCATTCCTATGAATAATAATGTATATCGAAGTGCTTAGACTCCAGCTACCAAGTTCTTTTATCTTAATTGGGCTCAGAAATGACTTGGTCCGTGTAGTACATAGTAGCCAAAAAAGGAGGAGGATGCTGTCCAATTTCGATACTCAAGAGTACTAGCCTCGGTTCTGATCGATGCAGCTCCAAACAAGGCATTCACTCTTATCGCTAGAAAACAGATTCGGCGCTATATCCTATTTTAGAATAATCTCGAATGTTCTCGCTTTAGAAGGTATGCTGCCGGTAGATTTCCTGAATAGAAAGATAAAGGAGATATACGCCTGGAGCTCGATCTATGATCGCGTAACTCCATAATAAACTGTCCAATCGACAGTGAGGAGATTTAGACGTCCACTTTTTACAGTTCTTCTCCGGTATAGAAAATATTTCAATCGGTTCAAGATTGAGGATACTTCAGTTTTATCAGACCCAGAGCATGTTTTTTCTGTGAGGTACATTGCTTAAGCTCGGTAAGTTCCTCCCACAGAAAGCCTAGTATGGTTCATGCGCTAGGATTAAGGGATGTGGAGCACTGGGACACACGTTGTTAATATAAAAGTCGATGCGAAAAGGAGCTATCCCTTCCTAAGAAGTAATATCTCTCTGATATTGAAGAACTCACGCAAAACCATAGTCTAACCATAGTTATTAATAGGATTTTATCTAATTAAAATGCAATTCGAAAAAAAAGACCAGATGATAACACTTCACTAATGCTTAATATAACTGCGTACGATGTACTACGGAAGGTAGTTATCATTAGGTAAAGTAACTATGCCCCATAAAAGAGCTAACCCTATTGTCAGCCAGAGGCCGCTACTAAGTTCACCTTCCGAAATCGCAAATTTTACTGTGCTGGTAGTCGTTACGTTCCAACCTAAGTGTAAAAGGTCTAATATTAAGAAAAGCTTAAGTAATCTCTGCAATACTGAGGATGATCTGGTTCTAAACAAGGCTGTAGTTATAACAACAGATTTCGGTCAACAAAGATATTTTCCAACCATAGGTCGCCTGATCTGTTGCCATATTAAATCCAGATTACGAATCTATGGGATACTATATATATCTGCAGAGACTATAAAAATATTTAATAAGTTATATAATCAATAATAATTTACTGTTAATAAGCCATACCACATGTTGAGTAGACTGACAATAATAATATTGTGAAGATTGCCCAGCAATAATGCATAACATAATAAAAAAAAAAGGCGGCGGGTGTTTTATTTTGCTAGCACGCAAAAAAAATTTATGTTTTTCTATTTTTTTAACATATTGAATGGGGTAATGATTAGCATACAAGTTAACGATAAACATTATTAAAATCACTAAAATCAATAAAAGATCACGTGGCCAACACACCAATATGAGAACACCAAAAAAGCGAGTGCACAAGGGCAAACGTGAACATGGACCAAGTGCATGATCATTTACGACACGTGCGCTGAGCCAGCACATTCCGAAGACGGCACCATCGTGGGAACGCTGAAGGAATAGGATACCTCGAGCGACATCGCCAGCAACAACCAGCGACGTCGGCAGAGGCCAGCGGCATAGGCAGCTTTTTGACACTAAGAACAAATATTGTAAATTTAGTTGTAAGAAACCATTCGGAAATAAAATTACGTTTTTTTTTTTCTTAAAAAGTGTACCGATAAACTTAATTTACATATCACGTCTTCTACTCCTTTTTTTCTGCGATAAAAAGATAATTGATGCAACGTTTACTGGTATTTGTGGCCATTTGTTTTTTACTTATAATATTTTTTATTAAAATACTGTATTTGCTCCCATTGTGTCAAAATAATCTCTTCTGTCTGCTATTAGTTCCGTAAAATATTCTGGCTTTCATGGGCCTGATATTATTCGAAGTTATGTTTTACATGAAAGTAGAACGTCTGATCTACGTCATCTATTGTACATTAACATCAGTAAGGCATTTGATCTGTAAATTATGATCTTTTATTTTTCAAACTTCAGCTTCACACTAAGCAAACTTTTACTATATAAATTAAATGGATGCATATTACAAATAACAATTAGTCGGCGCTCTCTACCGGAACTAACCTACTGGCCTATAAACCCCAAAAAAAATAAGAATAACAGATCTCTTAGATATTCTTTTATTTAAAAAGTATTTGGAAGTAAAAAGATTAAATTAATATTAAAATCTCGTCTTGAAGAGGGCTCTACTATAAAATTGCCTACTGAGAGCAAAGTAGCACTTGTTGGCAAGTGTTATCCTTCGTTCTATCCCCAGACTGACATCATTGCAATTACTCGCAGGGGAACCAATGTAAATGAACTCCTTTACGGTCTCAAAGTTATAGCTTCCTGCAGTAAGCTGAGAATCAAAACGCCATGATTCTCTGCTAGAGAGCACCATAAACTTTGTATTGTCCATATTAACTGCTAGACGAACTTTAGCCGTTTCTTCCTCAATACATCCCGCTTGGTATGACCAATGATATCAAAATCATCACCGTATCCAAGGAGCTGAACATATCTGTTTGCTAATATTGTCCCCGTCCGACTCTCCATCAGTAAGTTGAAGAGCATCCCTAACAGCGATTCGCCTTGCCTGAGGCCACGCTTGGTATTATTGGTTTCAGAATAGTCATTTCCTACCTTGACAGAGCTGCTGATATTGGTCAATGACATTTTACAGAGTCGCACAAGCTCTGCAGGAATACCAAGCTCAGATATGGCAGCGTACAGGCGGTCATGTCGTGGGCTATCGAAAGCGGCCTTATAATCGACAAAAAGGTGGTACCTGTCGATTTGGTTCTCATTTGTCTTATCCAGGATTTGGCGCAGTGTGAAGATCTGGTCAATGGTAGATTTACAAGGTCGAAAACCACTCTGATATGGTGAAACCAGCGGCTCTGCGTATAGTTTCAGTCTCTCACACAATGCGCTCGTGAGAACCTTATAAGCACTGGGCAGAAGGCTTATCTTCTCCAGTATCAGCGCTTGGGTTGTCGCCCTGAAGCAAACTTGACAAATGATCCCGCGATAACCTCAGTATACTTCGACGATCTGTGACGAGGCTTTTATCATCTACAGGAAATCCCTCTTGTCTTAAAACCTTGGGTCATGCGCTTAACCCTTTGGTAAGAGTCTCAGACGTTATTCCTGCCCCTACAACACTCAACTCTCTCATACTTGCGCATTTCAAGTTCTCGTTCAAGTTCTCGAACAAGATCTTCTCCTCCTTTCTCCTTCTCCAGTAAACATCCACAACAGAACGTGTCTCACCAGCTTGCAGAGTTCTTCGGTAGGCGGAGTCTTTTGCAGCAGTTGCTTTACTACACTCCTGGTCACTACACTCCTGGTACCATGAATTCCTCGTAGGAGGGCGCCGGAATTCAATGACTTCTTCCGCCGGCTTGAAGGAGCGAGACGTATCGCTGATGTTTTCAGGTATTGGGGTGTGTTAGCGCAGCATACGAGAGACTCGAGTGGCGAAAACATTCTTTGGCTGTTGTGATTGCACTTTCTCGATGTCCAGCTTTCTTGACATACCCTCACGTGCGATTGTAGGCACACATAGCCGTGTGCGTATCTTTGTTACAACAAGGTAGTGGTCAGAGTCGATGTTGGGACCCCTACACGATCGCACGTGAAATATACTAGATGCATGTCATCGATCACAACATGATCAATCTGATTTCGGGTCAGTCGATCGGGGACAGCGAGGATGCCCTGTGAATATCCCGATGGATGAATCCGGTACTACGCACCACCATATTGTGCGCTGCAGCGATGCCAATTAATCTAAGACCATTGCTCGAAGTAGTCTCATGCAAACTAAAACACCCGACAGTTGCACCAAAGATCCCTTCTCGCCCAACCTTGGCATTAAAACCTCCAAAAAGTATTTTAATGTCATGTAATGGGCAGCGGTCGTATGCTCGGTCGAGCGTCACATAGAAAGCATCCTTGGTAATATCATCTTTTTTTTCTGTAGAGGCGGGCATACAAATCAGGCTGATGTTGAAGAACGTAGCCGCAATTCGTATCGTTGCGAATCTCTCGTTTATTGGCGGAAATTGAGAGACCCTGCGCCGTAGCTTGGAACCTACAACGAAACCGCAACCAAATGCATGCCGTTCTTGATGGCTGCTATAGTATATGTCACAATTATTCCTCCCGATGCAACCCTACCCTTTCCATAGCATTTCCTGGAAAGCAGTGATGTTGGCTTTGCAATCATTGGGGGTATCTACTAGTTGTTGAGCAGCACCATATACAGTGTTCGTACATTCCAAGTGCATACTTTCAAATCGTTGTCCATTATAAATTTTCTTTGGTCGTCAACGTTAGTTGGAATCCGTTGCGATGCATCTTTCATTGACAAAATAGTTTTCTATGGGTGGATTTCAAGTCCTAAGCCAAAACCTAATTTAACGGCTTAGAAGACCCGCCGCGCGCTTTAGTTTGTTTATCAACGGGTATTGAAAAACAATCTAGAGGGAACCACGAGGAGTTACTGTATCAACTTGAGAAGAGCAGGGACAACGATCATTCTGGTATTCTCCAAGTTGACAAGACACCTTGCCTCATATGTTATCCCCCTATCCCTCCAACACAGTATAATCTCTGAAAAGAAACCCGGTCAATCATGTAATTAAATGTGTGAGACGTACTTCTATAGAATGACATAACCTTACATATAGAGAAATTCAGAAACAACAAGTTGCATTTACACCAAGCAAGAAACGAATCCAGTTCCGAGTGCAATAAATAAGGAGAGCTGTTGTCATTATATGATAAACACAGCTTCAGCTTTTGTTCTGAAAACCTTTGATAACAAGAAAGGTAAGCTCAAGTAAGTTAGTGGTAGTAGATTTCGATTTCACAAAACCATGTTGACAGGGTGAAATGATAGATATACATGAGTATTATAGTTAAGATGTTATCAGCTTCTCGAACACTTTAAGCATCGCCGATAATTTGGAAGTACCCCTATAGTTTTTAACATCAGACTTTGAACCATGTTTGTGAAGAGGAATTATAAATGATTCCTTCCAAATGGTTGGGAAAGAGCACGAGTTAACAGACAATTCAAATAATTTAAGCAAGGGCTTACATTGAGAATTCCATCTGGGCCTGGTGAATAACCTGGCTTGATTATGCCATGATAGTAACGAACTTTCCAGGATCACAGGACTAAAAATGCAGTTAGATTTCGGCAAGGTATACAGATAAGGGGAATAAGGAAGAAAGTTAGAAGATGAATAAGTAGTTACGAAGAATTCTGCAAAAAGATCGGTTAAAGCCTGATCAGTATTTGCTTTCATGTCTTCATAAGAAGCAGATGAGGGCAGTAAGGAATTTTTTCGTTTAGTATTGACAAAGTTGTAGAACTGCCTAGGATGCTGAGCAAATTGCAAACGTCAACGAATTAGGTAATTATTGTAACAACGCGAATTACAAACAACAAAATTTGTTCTGGCGACAACATAACGAAAAAAATCTGAAGAATTATTCGAACACTTAAGTCATTTACAATATCTAGACTTCACATTTTTAAGCATTGCCAATTCTTTAGAGAACCAAGGAGGTCTATTAGATCTCCTGGGAAGCTCATCTGGAACGCATTGGTCAAAGCGTGATTTTATAATATTATAAAAGATTGAGGTAGCACTGTTAATGTCAGTACAAGAGTACAGTTGCAACTAGTTTGTTTCTAAAATTAATGAATTAAGTTTTATAAAATCTGTTTTACGACAACAGTGGGTTCTAACTACCGGGTTACTAGAACCAATACGCTCACATGTAGGCAGTTCAAAAACTAAGTCTAAAGTAGGATGATAAGGGACTTCGGGGACAACTAAAGGACAATCTGGTACTACAGTACTAGAAAAAGAATCCGATGCAAAAATAAGGTGAAGTAGACGACCAATACAGTTTCGAACCGGATTAATTTGAGAGAGAGACATCTCTAAGAGCACATTGATAAATTCGTGAAAAGTGAATGCTATCAAAACATTAGAAATGTCAGACCAAATCACATCTGGCAAATTAAAGTCACCAAATACAAAAAGGTAATCATAAAGGTTACAATAAACGAAATGGACTGAATAGCAAAAATACAGATAAATCGGACTGTGGCGGAATATAAGAGCACGTTATATAGAAAAATTTGTATATACAATTTTAACGGCAAAAAATTCAATGATTATTAGGCAAGGAGTAAAAATAGTTTCTGATAAAAGATCAGAGTCTACAGCAATAAGGGCACTACCTCCTATACGCGACAAAAGATCGCATCTAAAAGATGTGTATTTACTGCAAAATAAAGAATAATCTGGTATTCGCGCTTTTACCAGGTTTCAGTAAATAAAATAATGTTAGCTTCAAAAGAAAATCTATCTACATAAAGCTTAACTTAAAAGTTAAGCCCTCTAACATTCTGATAAGTTAAACAAAGAGTTCGTTTTTTGCTACATTACTAGAATATGAAGATGAAGTACTAGTAGGATTTAGAGGCAGTGCAATCGGAGGCCGATTTCTTTTACTTGACTCAAACTCTTTTTTAATTAAGCCTTTCGGCCACAAGTTTGTGCAACATATAGTGTTGAATGCATCCGCCCGAACACTAATTTTAAAAGAGCTTATTTCTCTGGCATAACTAAATTTAAATTTATCAACAGATAAATCAGATAGTTTTGACTTCGATTGGATGTAGGACTTAACATCATCAATCGAAGTTTCAGGGGCAAGCCTAGAGACGAAACAACGAACAAACGAAAGACAAAGTCTGGGGAGAACTAAGAGCAGTGTTGCTGAAAGAAGAATCAGTTGCAATCACATTCTTAGAGCCCCTCATAGGAGCAGGCGAGTAATAGCTTGTAAGCTGGACAGTATCGGTTAAATTTGGGGAAATCGGACAAGGTGTAGGTGAATGGTGAGGAGTTAAAAATTGTGGTGTCGCCGAAGAGACTGGTGTAGACAGCATTACAGTCTTCGGCTCAGATGGCATGGATGACAATTTTAAATTATTAAAATTATCATCCAACTTCTGGAAGTCACCATGTAGTTTGGTGAATGCTGCTCGGAGGGTATTAAAAACCTAAAGCAACTAGCAAAACGCAGTGTTTTTGGAATGATGCAAGCTATGCACTTAGAACAAGAATGAGAGAGAAAGAACTGAGTGAGAGCGGCATGCACAAAAAGCAGCTACAACAAACAGTATTAGTATGCTTAAATGCATGAAAATAGGAAAGAGCCCTAAAACGAAACTATTAGAGAGCAAGCTAACTGAAAGTAACAATAACTAACGTCTGCGCGAGAATGCACTGACGCTAAAACAGAAAAGCAAAAATAAAACTTACCGTGGAGAAAAATATTATTATTAAAAGAGTTAAAATCTACGTTAAGCACTTGAAATAATAGCACAAATAGGCGGACGATGTATCGCAATAAATACAATAGTTTTATAGTAAATGGAAAAAAATTAACTATTTTAACACAAATAAACAAAATATTACCACGAGCTTTGTTTACAACAAAGCACAAAGAATGTCGCCTGTATTAGAAGACCGTAGCAACCCGAACATCAATTTGAGTATAGAAAACATCATGGAACGATTTAATAATACCATCGAAGACCTAGTACTATACTGAATAAATTGGTATGCAAGAAATACTGCACTGCCGTCTTTCTCGACTGGCATCAGGGTGTAGTTTACAAAATAAAATAAAGGCTTTTCATCCGCACATTTACTTTTTAAGTCATTTTCGAGCAATGGTATAAAAAAAATTATATAAAAAAAAAAAATCGGATACCATATTGTATACGAATAATTCTGAAGTACCTCAGGTATTGTATTGGGCTTAGTATTATTACAGCCAATCTCCCAGTTTCCAATAAAAAAAACAAGGTAATAACATCATTGTCAATTTTGGTTTAGATCAGTGAGCTGTTTTTATTGATTCAACTAGGTAACAGCCAAAAAGTAGAGTTCATAAAAACTTTTTTTCGTACTAATATGGAGCAATACCATGCAACTATTTATGTATGATTTAAGATAGATAGATTTAAGATACATTTTCGTGATGTTTGACTTTCAAATTCAGTGTAAAATTTTAAGTTACTGTTTATTTTAAACCAAAAATAACCTTCTTGGGTGTCGTTTAAGGTTGAGGTATTTGTCATTCAAATCGATTGAAAGATTATCAAGTTATGTTTTATAGCTTTCTTTATAGCATTTCTTCGATTATCGAACTGGAATATCAATTTGTAAATCGGCCAATAAAATAGAGGTTTTGACCAACCTCTTCTAACCAATTAATAGATTAACGGGAATAAAACAATGAATAATGTTGAATTCTATAATTACAAAGTTTCATTATTTAGTCATTTTAAGCATTCATCAATCAAATTGATGGCAAGACGGCTGAGATACTACCATGCTTACGGTACATTCCGTATGGTAATAATGAAAGCCTATATTACCCGTCTAATATTGGCATACCAAATATAATCAGTAATTTCAATATAACCGAATTTGAGCGAATAAAAGCACGCCTTAAAGCTTTATATAATAATCCCAGATTAGCTAAATAATTTGAGCAAAATGTCGGCATTTTTTTCTTTTTTTTTGTACTGATAGCCTCTGTTTAAATGATAATTTGAACGACTTTCTTACTCGTTGTGATCCAGTGTCACTGTAATTAAAGTCTTAGCTGCGGTACCCCTACGTTATAATAATTTAGCGAAAAAGGCTCTAAAAATATTCTTATGCTCCTAATTTTCAAATTAGACCTACATCACTCTCTGCAAAAAAAAAAATTGTTGCTGGATCTACAATATAATGATAATAATGTTAATCAGTTTAAATTGTCTAATATAATTACAGTATATTTTTTACCACCGACATTGTAACACACCAGTGGATTCATTTCATTAAACAACTGCGGGAATACCTCTACTTTCGTTATTATATTTAGTCACCCTGTATTTGGAAACATATGATGTCTTATACTTTATATTTTTTGTCTTAAGTTTGCAAAACTTACATATTTAAAAATGTCTAGATTACTGCTTTCAGCACGAAGACTAATTACGCAAGTAAGTTCAATTTCCTTTGTTTATGATTTAAAAGTAACATTTTTTATTTTACAGCAAGAATTTTTGCTTGCCGGCAATTGCATTTCAATGCAATTAAGAGGAAAGGCCTCTACTCCAATGAACACAGTTGTAATGTTCGTGCCACAACAAGAGGTAATGTAACTACACGCGTTCCATTATGTGTGTTAAGTAATCGTGTTTTTAATGACATTTTATTTACAATCTTATAAAGGCGTGGGTTGTTGAACGTATGGGAAGGTTTCATAGAATTCTCGACCCCGGGCTTAACATTTTAGTTCCAGTAGCCGATAAAATTAAATATGTCCAAAGCCTAAAGGAAATTGCGATAGACGTTCCCAAACAAAGCGCCATTACATCTGACAACGTTACGCTCAGTATCGACGGTGTTCTTTACTTGCGTATCATTGATCCCTATAGAGGTTCGACAAATAATTGGTTAATTGGAATAATTATATAAAATTATAATACTATTTTGATATCAACAGCTTCTTACGGTGTCGAGGATCCTGAATTTGCTATTACACAACTTGCGCAAACAACTATGAGGTCGGAGCTTGGAAAAATGTCATTGGATAAAGTGTTTCGGGAACGAGAATCCTTAAATGTTAGCATTGTCGATTCAATAAATAAAGCCAGTGAAGCTTGGGGTATTGCCTGCTTGCGCTATGAAATTCGAGACATTCGAGTAAGTATTATGCAAAGGAAATAATTTTTGGGACCCAACTGGACTCCGGTATTTAGACCCCTTTCCTATTCAAAATTAATTTTATAATGATATGTAGTTGTATAAGTAGGCCACAACAGTTTAAATACATCTGAGTCGAAGTAGTTGAAGACCATCAACTTAAGCATTTTAGATCTTGCTTCTTTATCTGTAATTAGCTACCGACTAGAGTTCATGAAGCTATGCAAATGCAAGTTGAAGCGGAAAGGAGAAAAAGAGCAGCTATTTTGGAATCAGAGGGAGTACGTGAAGCTGAAATTAATATTGCTGAAGGCAAAAGAAAATCGAGAATTCTTGCATCTGGTATGTACACACTGTAAATAAGTACTATTTTGTATATGTAATCTTACGTTATTTATTATTTACTTTACGTTAATTTTATTATTATGGTAGGTTAAACCATTGAGACAAAATCCAATCTTTAAGGACATATTTTCAAATGATAAAAATTATTTTTTTATAAGACCTAGTATACTCATTGGAAACAATATATAACTAACAAAATTAACTGCTAGCATGCGAATGGTACTGAACGATTATTTGTGAGCAGTATGTTGAATAGATTCTTAATATAACAATTTCCAGTATAAACTATATACAATATTTATCCTTCAATCGAAAAAACCTTGCAACTGCTGTGGAGATTGTTTAACAACTTAACTTTAACGACTTAAGATGACTAACGAATGACCAAGTAATCTTTAAAATTGCGAAATACAGCAGAATAGCTTTTTTAAAGATCATTACGCATTTAATGAAAGCTTGACAAGGATTAAATTACATCAAAAAGGTGCAAACGAACACATGTAAGAGTGATGCAGCTAGGAACAACACATGTATTGATTGAGTCTCCTAGATTAAACCTTAGTTCCAGACTATTGCTGACATAAAGATGATATTGGTTAAAGGGTTAAGTGGGTAACCCCATATTCAAAGGAATACTTAAGATAATTGGGTGATGATCTGTCGCCATTTATTTGCTAAGCAAGATGATTACTTAAACTTTCAATTAGAGTCCTCCAATATGGTCTTTACTGCCAGTGTTTTGGTTATCGATTCAACAACGACGTTCTTGATATATGTCAATATATTTGCTTAAATGATAGCATTTCTTTATTACAAGGATATGAAAATATAAGAAGAAGACAGAATCCTGCAAAAGCCTCTTTTGGATCACTTTTGCATTCCAGCATTGCAAAAATAAAATGTATACATTTTATATTCTAATTAAATCACATAAGAAACAATTGTTAGGCTTAAAAAGAAACAAAACGGTCCTACAATGTGAACACATCGATGCCTTCTGATAAATATTATAGAAAATAAGAATAACTTAGTTACAATAAAACAAAGGTTCAAAGCTTTATTTCCATCAATCAGTTATAATTGAAATATATAAAAACAAATGTTTCCTAATTTGACTATAGTCAATATACCTTTGAGTGAGACATATGTCTAACGGTTAGTCTAACTAAAGAAAACACATATTGATTATTAGTGTAAAGTAAGAAAACACAAATAAACGAAATATCCATATGTAAACAAAGAGACACTACGGCTATGTGGGATTGTTCCTTGAATATCTGTGTACATCCCTGGATACAATATGCATACATAACAAATGTGTTTGATCTCTTACAGTGAATGTATATAAGTCAACTCGGCTATTGATACTCTTAAATAACATTAACTTTATGGTGATTTATTTTACTTGTTAAATACATTTCACAATTTACTCCCTAACGTACTTTTTATGGGTTCAAAATGCGGGAGTAATACATTTTTTACACCGGGCAAGTCAAAAAAAGTGACACATTTAGACTATCAGAATTTCCCACAATTATATATTCCAATAAGAAATTAAAGCTAGCCTGTGAATAATTTATTTAAATTTTACATAATGTACATTTTATTTTAATATACATTTGGTTTTTTCTGTTTCATTATGCGAATGCTTAAAGTTTAATTTATTCGCAGAAGTATTAATAGTAATTGTATATGGTATCTTTAATAGAATAGAGTACATAAATACATAATAGTTGGTTTAATGTACGTTCAAGGTCTTGATCAAACATATAATATGTATTTGTGTTTGCATTTGTTTTTGTATTTACAGAAGCTGAACGACAGGAACATATCAACAAAGCTAGCGGTGAGGCCGCAGCAATGATAGCCGTTGCAGATGCAAGAGCTCGCAGCCTGCAAGTTATAGCAAAATCACTTTCACATATGGTAAGTTGCATTTACTTTTATCGACCAATTTCCCCGTTTCCTTTGCAAGCGATATCAGTTTAAGTAACAACTACGATCGAATTATCGTAACAAATCAAGATGTCAAAGGTACTTGAATTATTTCCAAAAACTTTTGATTACCATTCAATTTTTAAATTCCGCCAAGGCTGTTAAATTATTTTGATAATAATATAAAATAATTATAAGAGCATCTATATGCATCATGGATGATACCTCTCACATATGAAATAACATTTCAAACACATGAAAAAAAATAACAAAAAATAATAACAAATAAAATTTCAAACACATGAACGAGAATATGTGAAAAGCCTTATTTTTTTTTTAGACCCTTACCGATTTCTTTCTTTGTCTTTAAGTTATATTATCTTCCCCTGGATTTACATATTTTCAACATTTTTGAGACGCCCATTTTAATACAACTATTATTAAAAGACAAGTAAAAATGATTTAAGGTAGTGTGCCCGTATGGACGAAACCAACATCTCAAATACTTTGTTTAGCATATACAAACGTACATACATATTACACAAACTATTAGTAATTCGGGTACGGCCCTCGCAGTGTACACTGGTATATTGATTCTTGAATATGTTCTGTGATTGTTTTCGATCTGTACGAAATTTACATCACAGTCCCAGTGCTAATCAGTTTAATAATGCATGTTTAAAAATAAGATAATGAAAATCATATGGAACTTTTTATTTCAGGATGGTAAAAATGCAGCATCTTTAACATTGGCTGAGCAATACATCGAAGCTTTTAAGAAGCTGGCAAAATCGAACAATACCATGATATTACCATCCAATCCAGCAGATGTCACTGGATTTGTTGCACAAGCCATGGCTGTTTATAATCATGTATCAAAGCAAAGCATTGATGTTGCACCACGAAATATTGAAAGCGGTTTTAACAACAAAGTTGGATACAACCCTTTATCGGAAGAAAAAACCGCTGTAAAAATTAATATTGAATAAAATCAAATTACTAAAAATATCAAATCAATTTATTTGTATTATTCATTTATTTTATGTTTCCCTCGTGCATTCCTATTTGTTTTAAATGTTTTAAAATATTTTGCGTCTATGTTTTTTTTAAGCCATTGATATTTTCTCTAATGTATTATTTTTGAACAAATCCTTAGTACTCTTATCATGGCAGAGTTCTTTATTTATCGCTGACTTTTTCTTCTCCTTTTCTCATTTGACTTAATGTGTTTCTCGTTTATACGGGGGATAACATGGTATTTATATTTCGGGAATAGAAAATAATAACAAACATCATTTAATGAAAACGGCTTTATTGTTATTCAAAATATTTCCGTTGATGATCAATACTCTGCATTATTTTAAATCATTTGTCATAGCAGTTTATTTCTCTTAAGATACCCACAAAACATGGTCTTTGAACGCTTCAACTGCTTCTTCGGCGCTCGTAAATCGTTGAACACACAGCTTACATTTGATATTCGGGAAGACGAAGAAGTCATTGGGTGCCAAGTCTGCACTGTACGGTGGTGATCAATTCGATGTTTTGGCTGCCTAAAAATTCTCAAGTTTGACGAGATATGAGAGAGTTAGCATTGTCATGATGGAGAATGATTCGTATTTGGCGGTTGGATTGACGAAATTCTCTGTTGACTTCCGGAAAATAAATGGTCGTGTACTTAGAATTGACCGTCCTCTGTTGCTCAAGAGGAATAGTGGCCACATGACCCACTCGGCCAAAGAATCAGGCGACCATTAGCTGCCCTGTGCATCTTCCACATTTTGGTTCGTCTTGAAATACCCACATGGTCGATTGCTATTTTGTTTCAGGTTCAAACGCATACATCCATGATTCGTCACCTGTCACAATATTATATGCATACATGCATATAATACGTACATGCACATACGTCTTTTGAAGCACTACGGTCGAACTTCATTTATAATCATTTTCCTTAACCAATCAACGCGAGCCTATTTTGAGCGATTACAAATTATGTGGTATTCAACGAGAGCAAATTTTGTTTACAGTCATGTGTTCATGCATCGAATGTACTGAAGTGGCAAGGATGCCTCTATCTCACGATATGACACATGGGGATCTTGGATTATTAGTTCATGTACAGCATCAATGTTTTTTGGCACAGCAACCGATTTTGGACGACTTTAACGTAATTCGTCGGCAACCGAACTACGACCGTGATTGAATTCACTACAAGCGATATACGGTGATTTTTGTTGGTGCTCTATCGCCATACAGCGAACTCACTTTATCGACAGAAGTATATATAATTTCTACTATTAACTACTATGACCCCAAAACTTGTGAGACATTTTTGGAAAATACCTGCATTTTTTTTATACAAATAAAAAGCAACAAAAGACTTTATTGCCTGTCTTTGTTACTTATGGCGTGCCTCAAGGGAGCCACCTTAGTTCAATATTTTTTGTAGTTTTCATTAAGGAACTTCCGTCCACTCTATCACATTCGCATCTACTAATGCATGCTGACGATGTTAAACTTATATTATCATTTAAAGATCCTCAGCTTGGTCTTCTTCAACATGATCTAAACTCCATGCAACTTTGGTGCTCATCCAATCATCTTCCTTTAAACTGCTCTAAATGTTTTTTATGGCTTTTATCCGATTGAAGCCATACCATGGTACATATACCATTGGTAAACTTCCTTTAGAACGTATTTTTACCGTTAAAGACACAAGTTTTCTACTCGATTCTAAGCTTAATTTTAACTTACATATTGCATATATTGTCAATGTTTCTAAAGGCGTTCTAGACTTCATTAAGCGTTGGTCGAAAGAATTTAACGATCCTTTCACGAAATTGCTTTTCGTATTACTAGTACGTCCTATACTCGAATACTGCTCATGTGTTTGGTCCCCTCAGTATAAAAATAATGAGGTCCGCATAGAGTCAGTTCAGAAACAATTTCATTGCTCTTCGTGGTCTCAAGGTCTTAGATCCCAATGTTCGTTTGCCATACTACTCTAGTAGCCTCTTACTTTTAAATCTTCCAGTAGAACAACTCTATTTGTTTTATTAATTAAAAAATTTATTAATGGCAACATAGATTGTTCTACTCTGTTAAGCCGGCTTTGCTTCTCTATTTCTTGCAAATTTTTTTTATTTTTTTGATGGAGTTTTTTCTTGGTTTTCCCCAATCATTGCAACAAATGTTGGGACAATTCAAATTTAAAATCATTTTAAATTATACTCCCAAGCCTTTTCATTTTTATTTATTTTTTTTATTTCCAAATTAATTTTAAAAGTTTATATTGTGCAATTTATGTAAAAGTTGTTTTCCGCTAGTCGAATGTTTGTAGTCGTCTCTAAATTAAATGAATAAAATAAATAAATTGTAAAAAAAGAAAAATGGATACTTGTTGTGTATTTAATAATCATTTAGTTCGCCAAAATATTTCCTGTTAATTTTTATAATATTAAAGGTTAGATCTTAAAATCCGTTATGATGTATATTGCCAGTCAATCCGTCAATCTGTCGGTTGTTAAATACATTTTTCCAATCACTTAAAATACTGTCGTTGAATTGGTGGGACAAGTGATCTTTCTTTAATTATTTGTGATCCTTAATTTTGGCAACCTTATATGATTGTACAGTTTACTACAATTGAACTTTTCCTTATAAAACGACTCCCTCTAACTATATCTTCGCCCATAATATTTTATATAACTCCTCTGCTCTATATTCTTTAACATCCTTCTCTCTTTCGCCCGTTAATATTCCTAGTTATCTTCTTAAAAAGTTCTGTACACTTTAAACTGAACCGTTAGTGAAGATTTTACTTTTTCTTGAATCTTCGTTCAATACTTTTATACTTAATATCAGGATTCACCTTAATGAAAGATTTCATTAACCAGCTGTTTTGTAAACATTTGCAACTCTGTCAAACATTTTAAAATTCGATAGCACGCAATAAGTTGACGCACGAAGCTGTTAATAGTAAAATGCGTTCGTCAATTTGTGCACTAATTTTATTTTGTTTCGTGTTTCTTGGTGACACCAGAGCATGTGACGCCTACAACTCTAACAACAATCAAATTCTGCCCGTTGTACTTTGGCATGGAATGGGTGACACTTGTTGTTTTCCCTTTAGTCTTGGCTCAATTAAGAAGCTCATTGAGGAACATACGAATGGTACATACGTGCTTTCTTTGAAAATAGGCGCAAACATTGTTCTAGACTATGAAAGTGGTTTCTTCATACATCCTAACAAGCAGTTGGACTATGTCTGCAACCTGCTGTCCCAAGATGAAATGCTTAAAAATGGGTATAATGCCATTGGGTTTTCACAAGGTGGTCAATTTCTGTCAGTAGGCAACAATTTATTTCATTCTCCAGCAACTTTAAAGTAAAATGTTCCTTTACAGACGGGCGTTGGCACAACGTTGCCCAATGCCTCCAATGCGAACGCTCATCAGCCTAGGCGGCCAGCATCAGGGAGTCTTTGGATTGCCCAAGTGTCCAACGCTAAGCGTTAGTAGCTGCGAGTACATCACAAAGATTCTTCACTATGCTGCATATGAGGAGTGAGAGGACATGAGCCTCATAATAATTTTCATTATATGCATGAATGTGTATCTGTTACAGCTGGGCGCAGAATGGTCTGGTCCAGGCTACCTACTGGCATGATCCAATACATGAGAACGATTACCGGTTGAAGAGCAGCTTTCTGGCGGACATCAATAATGAGGTTTATATAAATGAACGGTATGCAGAAAATCTCAACAAACTGAGGAGGTAAGCTGGTGACGTTCTTTGTTGCTTTAGGCCTTAATATAACTGCTCCGTAGATTTATATTGGTTAAGTTTCTCGACGATACCATTGTTCAGCCCAAAGATTCGCAGTGGTTTGAATTTTATGCGCCTGGTCAAGACAAACACATACTACCGCTTAACGAAAGCAAAGTATTTGTAAATGTAAGATTTTAATGCAGTTACCATCAAACTCGTAACTAAAGTTCTTGTCTAATTAAAGCTTGGACTGAAATTAATGCACTTGAATGGTAAGCTGCAGTTTCTCAGTATCAAAGGAGATCATCTAGCTATTTCTAAGGAGTGGTTTGTGGAGAATTTAGTACCAATTTTGTTAGAATAAAAATCAAAACCGCAAAAACAAAAGCAAGAGAGCAAACAAAGGAAAGCTAACTTCTAAATATAGCTTTAAAACATGCGATAAGAATTAATTTTTATAATTGATATACAAAAATAAACAGTACCCAAAATACACTTTTATTATATATTAATATAATATTATATATGTAATTTTATATGCATATTATATTTTGAGAATAGATTAAGTTCTTATTGCAAAATGTTATAACTAAGGATCCAACCCTTTTCTCTGCCAAAATTGTGCGTTTTTTCGCTTTTTAGGTTTAATCAAATTTTTCCCTTTTAATACGAACAAAACAAAATAGAAATCATTTAAATCGGTTGAGATGAAAACGAATTTGTAGTAGACGGAACTGTTTCTATAAGGGTGCACGATGGTGTCGAATATTTGTTTCATACTGTTTCGTCGAGACCAAAAATGGGCCATTACCAATATAATTTAATTTTGTAAATAAAAATAAAAGTAAAAAAGATATAAGTATCATGTTTCTACTGATGTTTCTAGAGCCTTAACTCAAAAAACTTGGTAATTTGTTCAAAAGTATTGTATGTATCCGCCAACCTTTTGGATTGAGTGCAAGTTTACGCCAGAATGTCAATCACTTAATGTTAAAACAGAATTGGCTCTACATTTTCCAAGCTACCTATATCCTACTATCCATAAGTATTCTACGTTGTTAGCTAAGCAATTAAATAAAAGTATAACGCACCATTTATTAACGATTTTAACAAGTCATAGCTTAGTAGTATAATTATTTATTTAGGTATGTATTTTAGAAACCGAAGTTCATGTGACAACCACACAGCAAAGCTTAGAAGAATTAATGATCCGGATTGATGAGCTGTTGCCAAAGGTATGGGAACATAGTTGAGTAATGTCGTTACGCCTAATGTAGCCTGCGTCCAGGCCATAGCCGTCACAGCGTGAAGAGCCCAAACTGCACGTTTGGGTAATACTTGGCGTCTAGCTAATAGCCACAAGGAGGTGATCAAAGAAACTGTTGTAATCCCCAAAACGCGATGGTTAAACTGAACCGTCGTTGGGTTCTCTGTTATATTCTTGTGTATGGGTTTAAATTGCAATATGTCATTTGGTATCCACGTTTCACCCATTTTCGGAAATGAGTTATAAACCAAGCCCGCATCCAATCCAGCAACAAACGCACCTGAGATGGCAGTCAAAAAAACCATACCTTTGGTTAAGTGTGTCAATCGCTTAATGTTAAGTGCCCGTCTTGCTGTAGATACAAATTTTTCTGAAGGTACCAGCTTAGACATAGTGTTTGATAGGAATAGCGCATATAGAACAAATGCGGCAGCTAAGTGTGATGCCAACCTATATTGAGAAACGCGGGGAACATCATTGGGGTTGTCAAATCTGTCTTCCAAACCAGACTTCACCATGTACCACCCCATTAAGCCTTGGAGACCAATTAAGCCTCCTAGCAAGAGAACAATCTTCTTAGTTTTCGAACAAAAATAGCCTTTTTTCCAAAAGTATGCTGCTGGTATTAAGAAAAATCCTCCTATTGCGCGACCCCACATTCTATGCATATATTCCATCATATAAATGAATTTAAACTCTTCTAAGGTTATTGTAGCATTTTTCCTGAAATAGAGTTAAAAGATGATGACATAATTATTTATTTTAAAATTACTCAATACAGATAAAAACAATAATAATATTAATAAAAATAATAATAATATTTATAACAAATTTTTGTTTTAGACAAAAAAAACAAAGGATCCGCACTTGGACCGATAAAGTGAAAAAACTAGATTTTTGGCAGTGATAGTCTCTTCAAAAGCTAAGAAACAGAGAATTTAAATACCACACTATTTCGAAATTCCAGATTCTTATTTAAAATATAAAAAATAAGTAATAAGCATTCATAACGTTCAATTAGGCATGCTTGGGTAAGTATAAAGTATTGGAATACAAAACAGAGTCTCACTCCTATGGAACTTAATGTATGGCATCGAACAACGGCTTAATGTGGGGCACACGAGATTAAACTTTATTTGTTAATAATTTTTTCCACACCTCCCAGACTTATACTGAGTGTATTGTTTAACTATATATACAATACTAATGCTTAGATTATATAAAAACTGGACATTTATACCTACATTTTAAATTCTGGATACTGTTGATATTTCTGGAACTCAGAAATCCACTCGTCTTGATTTCGCGGCATATGCTCCCCCATTAATTTCCAAGTCACCATTGAAAGGCCTGATTCTGTAAGCCTGGTTATTCCACCTGTTAATAAACTCGGGACTAAAGTAAGCGCAAGGCTGAGATATTCATTTTTGATTTTACCAAGACCAACAGCAACGAACACCATGCCGGTGCATCCTAGGAACCACTTTCCGACTGCGAGATCCGCCTTCGAATTAGTTACACTATTTATTGAAGGAGGATGTGGCAATGTGTGCTAAATAAGTAAAAAAAAATTTAATTCTAGCATTATTATACATAATATTATTAAATTGCCGATATATTCACTAAATAGTCTTGTTATTAATTATTTGTTTTATATATTCAACTAGGTAAAAATAAGAGTATATAGAGGATATGTAAACTCATATAAGGATTTGGTTATTGCCGGTACCAAAACCAATATTTCTTGCATAATAGAAAATAAATTAACTTAATATTTAACCCACATTCAACCTCGTCTAACTGTACAGATCACAATCATAAGATCAATCAACATTTAAGAGTAATCCAATCAAGTATGCCTGCTTGGAGGTACGTTTTGGTAGCTAAATGCCAAAATTGGAAATAATCTTGACTTTCAAGCTAAATCTTTATGCAGATTACAATGCCTTTAGGTCTCAAACTCTGACACTGACACGATCGAAAGAACGGACTGACAAACGTTGGTCAGAAGGACATGACTAGTTTAATGCAATGTATGGTGAAAGATGATTACATTCTTCTTTTACACATACATACATGCACAGTTTTATTATGGCCTTTTTACCCATTTCTTAAGGTAAAATCTACGAACGCATAGATAGCAAACGGTGAAATCAATACAGTGCAAAGTTGTAAATGATTCCATTACTACACAATGATAACCTGTTTCTTACATGGCTTTGCTTACTTGTAGTATCCCGGCTACGTTCTTGTGGAAATTTTATTTATTCTAAAATTATTTCCATTTGACTTAATCTATTTAGAAAATATTACATATTCAAATTCTGTATTAATTCCATTGTCTGATTTTTACAAAATACCTACTTTTACTTGAGTGTCCACAAGAGTCTGCTGTAGCCGCCGAGGAGTAGGAAACCTTTTCTTAAGTAAATTGGCTCTTTGAAACATCAAACGCAGCATTTTTAAGATAAATATATTCCTAACTGAATTTCGCTTATTTAAGTTTGCATAGAATATATTAGAGATGAGAATATTTTTGTATTGAGTACTTTACAGTGAAAAGTAACATAGGCTATAATACCACGTGACTTTTGTCTAATATTTTTGACATAATATAAATAATAGCCAATTTCTATTAAATACGTTACGTTATCGTCGCTATTTCTTTACATAAAGTTTTAATCTAAAATGTGTATTTACATGTTGTCTAATATTGGTTACTCTTATTAACTGTTTATATCAGTGATGCCAGATTTTATATCGATCTATTTACCGCTATTTTTGCCTGTAGCATATTGACCTAAGCAAGGTCCATGAATTGGGTTCCAACCGACAAGATTTTGTTTGATACCGACTTGCCTTGTGACTTGGCACTGAATTTCTTTTCAACCTCTTAAAGGTGTTATGGTAATAAGCGTTAGATAATTGAAAGTCAATAATTATCCATGAAATACGTAAGTAATAAAGTTGTGTCGACCTCCACATTCTTCATTATTAATTTGAAAATAATATTATTTATTAGTCGTTATCAAATTTTAGGGATTAATGTTAGCTAGTCATGTTATCTTTAGTGAGATGGAAAGACCTGCATCTAAGTTCGGTCGTACAAAATTAGTTTTTTAGTTTTTATATATTTTATATGTTTTATATTTTTATCAAGCGTACTGGTACGTCTTGCTGTTGGAATACTCTAATTATATAATCGATTGTCTCTAACATGAAGTACATTACAATATATCGCGGAAAACTTACTATCGTTTACCAGTACATCGATAACACACCATAAATCCGATGGCGGTGAATTCATCGTTGTTTTGTACATCTCTTCTAGTTGCAAAGGTGCTTGTTGAAATTGTTTAAGCAGTATGGAAGAAGTTTTAAATGTTCAGTTTTTAAAGTTAAAAAAAGCTATGGATGAAATCTTGGAGATGAAAAACAATGTGTGTATCAATCGATTTGCCATTTACCAATTGTTAATTTTGATCATTACTTACAGGGGCAAAGTTTAGAATTAAAACAATGTTCAGCTGTCCTAAATTTTGTTGCACTGAAGCACTCAAACCGGGAAGTTAAACGAAATATTAAATCTGGGAGAGATGAATTACATGTGGAGAAATCCAAGGTTGATCTCAGCAGATTGCAATTACAAAATCTATTGTATGAAGTTAGTCATCTAAAAAAAGAAATACTGCGATGTCAAAAATTCAAGAGTCGTGATACCTGCTTAGAGCTATTGTCTGATAAAGATTATTTAAACAAGTTTTCTGCTGATTCTGAAGAAAGGCCTGAAATGTCCGAACACAAGACCCATTTATATCGTTTGGAGTGCGAGCTACGATTGCGTAAAGAACTCGATAATCAATATAGTAGCTTACTTGGATCAAAGCAGGAGCTTCTGCAAGAAAATCTAAATCAGGCACAAAGCTATCTCTCTTTCGCCCCAGCACTACGCACATTACTAGAATCAACAAAGCCATTACATGATGCTCTTCAACTATCACTGGACGTTGAGTGGAAGCTAAACTCAGTTGTCAAGTATCTTCCACGGGCTTTATATATTTTATTTATTAACCTGCAGTCCCTGCAACGTGCGAAGATTTTTTCGTTTCATTCTGAAGTAGTTGGTTTTGAGAGTGATGTACAAATGCAGGGCTTGCTTTTAGAAGCTGAAAATTCATTCAGGGAACGCCGGAATTTTTCGGAAAAAAATAATGCATTGGAAAGTACGAATAATGATATTGTGGATCAAATACTTAAATGTCATCCACTACATATACGAATGATTGTAAGTCAAAAATTATATTATTTTTTATTACATAACAGCATTTTATAATATATGGTATAATACTACATTTTAAATAATGTGATTGAAATTTTTAGGTTGAAAGCCCAGATAAATCCTCTAAATTAATATTGTTAATACGATATTGGGAATTACTTAAATGTACAACTGTGCGTGCACAATTGGGTAGCACTAATAATGCACATATACAAGGGTAACTATCAACATTATATTATCTATTAATATTATAAATCATCGAAATTGTTATTTTTTTTAGAGATCCTAATTTGGTTCAGGATCTCCTAGGGCACTTGTATTCCAATGACTTGGGAAATGATATTCCAATTCCAGGAATCCAATATGAGGTAAGACCTGTACAGACCTTATTTTCTATACTGTAACAGTACTGATACTCCCACCAGGAGAAAAGTTTGATTTGAAATAGCCTTTTCTGTTTACAATATAGCTAAACTTTAATATACATTTTTATGTATGTACAAACCTGAAGGTGTTTATAATCATATTTACCCCTAAATTATCTAATCTTACTTATATTTAATTTTAGTTACAAAGCTTAAATTTGAGTACAGAGCAGTGTATGGAATATCTTGATAAAAATGATTTCGGAAAACCGTACTGTTGGCTGCAAAACATGTGTTCCATAACAACCGTCAATAAAAAGAAAAAGTTGAATCACGAACTTAATTTACATAAGTGGACCAGTAAAGTTATAACTCGAATTTCAAAACGATGGCGTTCTTGGTTGAGATTAAATCAGCAAATTCGGGGCTTGATTTACAAAGATATTGATATGTTCGCTTTAAAGGAGAATATCTACCCTGAAGTTATGTCATGCAGTCTAGTGCAGTGGACTGGAATCTCTACTGAGGAATTTAATGCCCAGAATACCCATTTACTAAACAGCTTATCGGCTGATAATGGAATCACGTATACTTCCTATAGAGCTGTAATCGTGCGTGGATCCGCCAAAATGGAGTGTTTTATACGAATACCAAGCAATTATCCATTGGAAATTCCAATCTGGATTCTAAGCGTACATTGGAATGGCCAACATACAGCAATGAACAATTCGGCAATCAAGGTGAGCCCAATGTAGCTTTATAAATTCTATCCTATTAATGTTCCAGACATAAGGTTGTTTAGTTAAACTAAGTTTTTAGTCAAACACATTTAACTTTCCGAATCTTGAATGAGGCATTTTATTCAATAATACCCTCTTAAAATTATGTTACTCCTATACATTTTCAGATGATGGAATTCTGGACAAACTCTTTACAAACCAAGGATCTGGAAAAAACCAGTCGTCTGCTCTATTCACAGCTTCTTCGAACTATTTATAGTTTTGACATATTTCTTGAGACAGAAGGATTGTTGCAAAGTACAAGAGAATACAACAAAGAAAAGCCATACATAAGCGCGTTTGCAAAAAGAATCCGGCTAAGACCATTCAGATACATCAAGAAGGGATCTGTTTATACATTTAAACAATAAACATCTGATACTCAAATAATTTAAAAGTAAATTTTCGTTAAGGTTTATTTCTTCAAGTTTTTAGACACATTTGTGGCTGACGACCTATTATAATTTACTAGATGTATGCAATAAATAATTGTGTGGTTACTCAAAATTTATTTTCTGAGAGGCCGTTGCTGCTAAAGAGCCGGTTGGTAGCGTTGAAGAAGTATTGCTTTCGACGATTTCACGACTTTCATCCGGCATTATTTTATCGACAACGTGCTTGTGTATTAAGCCATCTTCTCCTAGGTAGCAGATAGAATATCCGTCATACCATGCTTCTTGGTCTTTAAGGACTTCTTTTAGCTCCCAAATTTTAAATTTCCAGAACTGAAACATAACTTTTAAGCCAGATATTCCTTTTACTCGCCATCTTATGCGAACTGTGTAATCCTCCGGATGTTTAGTGATCTTTAATATTTCAAATTTAACGTACGCATACTTCAGGTGACCAATTGTCCGAAGAATTGCAATTTGTTTTACAAAGTGATACAAACCAACTGTATGTTTTCCAGTAATGTTATTTTGGAAGATGAGGTTTGGACTATAAATGGAATAGTCTAGGGGTTCGACAAAGAGTTTTGGTAGCGTACTTTTGAGGACATGGAAGGCACGCTCCAGGTCCTCAGAGCTTTTCTTATGCTCATTACTTCTCATAGAGTCAGAATTGCTCGCTGGACTGATTTCACGACTATTTTCGTGCACACTTCTTTGTATACTATATTTTTGAATTAGAGGAAATGCGTACTTTGAAGGTTCCATTTCTGTTACGTACAACCGGCGCATAACGGACATCCATGATCGCTGCCTTTGATACCGTCCACTGAGCCATACCATCTTCGGCCCACGCATCATTTTAACTGAATGCTAAATTATATGCTGTAATCGTATAAAAAGAATGATATATGTTTTAGTACATAATTCAAATAAGAGTTTCTAACATGTAACAATCTGATTAACTTTAATTCACTATTTTCATATTTAATATTTACGTTTAGGTTACCAAATCGAATTACTCGGTATAACAGCTGTCAAAGATTAGCCCTTTCGATTACTCTATCGATTGCTCATGTCTATCGGAAGTATCTGATTATTTGTTCAGCTTGGTATGGACATCATAATCATTTCGCTACTGGTGAAAAACGATATTGTAGTAAGTTCATGAACTGAATCGTAAAAATATTATCGTTGGTAAATAATAAATGTATTATATATTTTTTGATAAAAAACAAGTATAAGTCAAGAATTATGCCATTTATTATATTATCTTACGGTAATAGCATTTTAGTTAGTTTAGTTAGTTGGTCCAATCGTGATATTGTTTTGCCACAAACAAGTTAATTATCTACTTTCGTCGATATGCGACTATTATATTAAAATTTCTAGTTATAGATGATTATTTATTACAATTCTGTATTTAAAGACAAGCGCTTTACAAATTCATTGGAAATAATATTTGTATGATTATTATTAACACATCATCTTCAAACATAATAACTTTTGTCTGTGCATGCGTTAAGCTGAAACATTAAACCATCCAAAAAATGAACCATAATCCCAGCCGCATATTATGATTACCTATATCCTGTATGGTGGTTCCATTTTTTAATTATGACACGGTTAAATTTCTCACTACTATTAGAACAGTGCTAGATTATACGAAATTGTGTTATTATATTCTATCAGAAAATTTATTAGCAACGCTTGCTCTTCAGAATATTTTTTTTCTTGTTGGATATAAATCTATAACAAAAATATATTTAATCTTTTTATAAAAACAACTAAGTAAATTCAATCTTTTTTTATGTATGCGCATAGCCTCAATATGCATAAAGATAAAATTTAAAAAAATAAATTTATATACAAATTTTAATATACAAATGATGACACTGCCTGAAAAGGTCTGTATATTGAGAAAATCAGCCGTTGTAAGCAAACTTACTCCGTTCGTAAAAAGTATGGCAAATCACCACAATTCAGATAATTATGATATTATAATAACAATTAATAAACTTGAACTAATATATTAATATCAACAGGTCAACTATCTTTGTGCGCTCAATTTTCTAATTTCTTGGAAGTTAACAGTTAATTGGGCATGAGTGAGTGCCTATTTTCAAAAATTGCTTACATTTATCAGCTGTTTTTATTGATTATTGGCCAGCGATGCCACATTTTTATTCAATAGGTTGGCCATTATCTACTTCGGTATCTCACTGACCTGGATAAGAGCTCTTAAGTTTGAATTTAACTGACAAGTTTTTGTATGGTACCGACCAGCTTACTGACCTCACACCGACCTAATGACCTCATAATGGCCACAGTGTAAATACCTCATTAGGGGATTTATAATATTCTGAGATCGAATTCTAAAATTGACATAAGGAAAGCGATTGATTGTTTCTCTTATTGTTACTAGCTTTCGCCTGTGAGAAGCTCTTGCATACATGATGTTATTGGTTTAACAATTTCCAATTTTGATTACGTTTAACACGCAAAGACTTCCTACTTTAAAAAAAAATTTCCATATGTTTACCAATATTTATAGATATTGATTATACATTAAAAATAGGGAAAATGCGGGCTATCATAATTTTTGTGCGAAGTTTTATGTGAAATTTTAGTATAGTCCTCAAATTTATCAGAGAAAATAAAAATTAAATTGCAAATGTTTTTAGGCAATGATACCTTTGTTCAACACACATGCTTAGATTGCGGCTCTGCGCAAAACGTGCATGTACGAATGCTTATATAATATTTGAAAATGATATTATTTAATATTATAATTTCTATATATGGAAATTTCGATATTGTGGATATCGATACTTTAATAAAATAATATCAGTGCTCGTTAAGAGCTTAATAAAACTAACAATCCAATAATATTAATATCGATATTGTTTTTTTTTTATCAACATCCCTGGTATAAATTTATGTTTGCATTCATGAATGTCCGATAACAAACGTGCATGAATGCTTTCATAAGTAGTATCGTTGCAGGTTGGGGCAGTTACATTTTGTTGTTTACAGATATTTGTACATACAATTAAAAATAAAGTTAAGGGTGATTTAAAGAAGATCCAGTTGATACTTTTTGTTTATTACCAATAACAACGGGGAAATAAGTTATTCAACAAAAAATACCATGATAACTTACAGAATATAGCGACTTTTTTTTATGGAAAATCAATAAAAACCTGAAAGGATAACATTGTTGTGCAAAATTTTAAAATTTTGAAGAACTTAGAAGAAAACATTTTCAAAATGTATGGACTTTCTCCCTCAGCGCTTGATATAAACGTAAGTTCCATCCCGGACCTACTACATAAACATACACATACATACAGAATTTATCAAAGGGTTTATTTAAGTATTGCAAGATGTTGGGATAGGTATTGCCTTCTCAAATATATGTTCATACTCCATTTGTATTAAAATATGTTCTCGTAGCATAGATATAGTACATACTGCAGACTCTGAAATTACAAATGCGATTCATAAGTTAAAAAGAACTATCCGAGAATGTCTGACTATGAGAAATTTACTTTACTAGTCACACTTAAGCATACATACGCACTAAACATACACTACGCGTTGACGCCTGAAGCAATGGACTTTGCTCTGAGTTGGAAAATAATTTCTTAAGTCGATCGATTGGTTATTTATTTAATGACAACAACGAGCAGTAAACCAAAAATTATGAATGAATACATAAATAACACAAATAAGTGTATTACAAAAATAATTTTACCAATAAGTTTTTATAACGGTTTTGTTCTTGCGGTCTATAATAAAAACCAACGCTAAAATTAATTTGTATATTTATTAGAAATAGTTCACATAATACTCGTAAATAATTTGTTTAGCACTGTGTATTATACCATGGCCATTGGAGGTTATACGGACAGTTATTAATTACAAATTACACCTTCTCGGATAAGAAGGTCAAATTTTTTAATACTTTATGTTTATCATCATAACCTTTGTTTGAAATCATTCAAAGTTGGCAAGTTAAAATACTCTGTGGCGGTAAAAATTAAAGCTCTACATAATATCTTTAGTAATAGGAGTATTGTGAAGAAGTGCCATTTTATTTTCTTCCATAATATTATGGCAAAACAAATCCCTGTGTGTAGTACAATAAAAATTACTAGGGCATTCACTTAGTGCGACACTGTAAAAGTAAGAAAATAGGAGCTCGGTAGTTTAATTTACTTTATTGTTGGTTGATTTTGTTGAATTTATGGGCTCACTGAAATCGAGGCAAGTTGTATCTTTGAGATAATTATTTTTTTCTATTCTGGGGGTTTTCCCACCTACTGAGTGGCGAATTTTTAATGTCATTATAGGTTGAGAAAACTTCTGCTAAGCCTTGCTTATTCTAGGTTCGCTGGATGAGGTGAGAGCTCTCTGTCTTATAGACCGTTTTTATCTGCCACTCTTGAACATGAACATGAACGAAGTAAGGACTCCGTTTGAACCTGTCTGCAGAATCTATGGGACAAATGTAGCTTTTTTCTAAATTAAAATTAAAGATCGAAATTAAATTATAATTAGTCATCTGTAGTATGACTGCTTTCCAGTCGTCTAGCCAAGTGAATCGATTTTTTGCCGGAATTAGACTAAAGCGGATTTGCTTAGATATCATATTTGCCATCAGCAGAGTACATTACGTATCTTTTAAACGCTTGGAGCATCTTTGCTATCTGCTGCTGGTATTTATTAATTGCCAATTGATGCAAGGGAACAACAAAATTTGTATTAACTTTATAATTTATAATATCTTAATAATAATAATAATACATATCTATTACAGAATCAACGCTTTCGGCTTCGTGATATTGATAATGAGCAAATCATGTCCACTTTTGGAAACATAGGACACTCATTAAGTATAGCTGTAGAAAGGTTTATTACAATTGGAGAAATAATCGCAGAGGAAAACACCGACATTAAAGTTGATATGTATGAGGCTGCTAAAGAAGCAAGAGATGCAGGTACGAAAAAGAAAATATATTAGTGTTCGAAAAGATAATCTGTCAACGAAAGAACCTATACAGACAGATAGGCAGACAGAAATGGCTTTATTAATAATGACTCGATTATTGATGTTAAATAAGAATATGTATATAATTTATTAGTCGAAGCTGTTTCCTTCTGCCTGTAACATACATTTTTGACAAATTAGATATTATAAACTAATTATTGTTAAAAAGCTTCATTATCAGTTTATACGCAATATTATTACATATAGATAATTAGATTATTTCTAATGACTTACTTATTTTTAGGCAAATCTATTGAACAATTATGTGATTTAACACCGTTGAGTGGAATGGAGCTTCGGCATCACATCGAACCTTTAAAAGATTATGGTGCTATCGTGTTAGCTGCAAGGTCTCTTCTTACGTCTATTACAAGAATTCTTCTGCTGGTGGACATAATTGTAGTAAAGAAATTATTAACTGCAAAAAAACGGGCATCTGAAAGTTTGGAAAAACTGGAGTCCGTAATGAATTTTACAGAATTTGTGCGTGCTTTTTCAATATTTGGAACAGAAATGATTGAGTTAGCTTACCTCACTGGCCACCACCAGAATTCGTTTAAGGAAGAACGACGGCGCGCGCAAATGTTTTCGGCACGTCAAATTCTTGAGAAGTCCATATCAATTCTATTGACATCGTCAAAAAATAGTTTAATCCACAGTGATTGTGTTATAGTTAAAGAAAATCGGGACACTGTATTTTGCCAAATAAGACGTGCAATGGATTTAATACATTTTGTAATAAAAGATAGTATATTTGATTCTGCGAAGCACATGGCATTTCGTAATGCGCGCTGTAATTCAAATTATGAAAATGAAAGCATATATACAACACTCAAGCGTATTATTAACCTGATTAAGAAATATAAGCTCCAAACAAGTCAATATGATTGCAATAGCAATAATGAGGGAAACAACAATGCAGATGCTTTCTACTCCCCATTTAATGATGAACAATGGAAAAGTGATAATTACCACAAGGAAAAAAATGTAACTCAAATTGTCGGAGGCCATATGATTAAAAACACAAATTATAAAAACCATTTTACCTATGAAAGCATGGACCTTAGGGAGGAATTATCCTTGGCATATGACAAGTTGTTTGAAAAAGCACATGATTTCACTGATTCTCCATATATAAGTCATGAGCATCGAAAAAACATTCTTACTTATTGCGAGAACTGTAAGCTTGAGTTTGATATGTATCTAAATCAACTTATGAAAGATGATAGCATAGGAGTTGGAGTGCAAGTTCAGGGCAGGGAGCCGGAAAGGAATATGTTGTGTAGTCTGGAGGAATTGTGCAAGCAGCTAGTTATTTCTGTGTCCAGCCAAATAGCTGACTTTAACGAATCACTCAAAATGTGCACAAAAATTGTTAAATCGTTTCATGTGCTGGCAATGACACATGACCTAGAGAATCTTAATCAGTGCTCTACCAAGTTCCACGACTGCTGTGATCACATTTTTGATATCTGCAAATTGTTGCAGCATATAGCACCTACGGAAAGACTTCAGGTTCATGCAAAATGTTTGGCGATTAACTTAAGAATCTATGGCCCACAAGTATTTATTGCAGCCAAAATATTGTGGAAATACACTAATAGCAGCGCAGCAAATGAAAATTTCGAATCATTTTTAGACATGTGGAAGTGGTTGATAAATGAAATTTCAGTGGTTGCTAAGAAGATCCTTGTTTCGGTGGACACATCTAAAACTGATATAGACACTCAAATAGAGGTAAGTACGAGGACGATTATAGCTATAAACTTAAGTAACCACAATTTGTACTCTTTCGTTTAGAAATGTGAAACTACAATAAAAACTTCAAAGCCATATGTACCTGCCACAGATGATGGAGAGATTGTGGATTATTCAGGCTTAGAAAATAAAAATAATGGAGAATCGAAATGGGCAGACGACTTGTCGGATGATAACGACATCTTAAAAAGAGCAAAAAATATGTCAGCAATGGCTTTCCTAATGTATCAATTTACCAAAGGAAACGGTTCTCTAAGAACGACACAAGATTTGTTCACTCAGGCGGAATATTTTGCTGAAGAAGCCAATAGACTTTATAAAGTGCTTCGTCATTTTTCATACCAGGTAATAATATGGGTATATAAATCACTCCGGTCGACGAGTTACAAAATGGTAATACGTCACCAGAGTCCTAGGTTTACCTACTAACTCAGAATGTATTTGAATGTACATATGTATGTATTGTATAGTATAGTATCCAAGTTCTTCGATATACATACTTTAAATCACCAATTGAAATAATATATAAATGGAACCCACCCATATTTTGCTAATCTCGTTTTTACACAAGAAAGTTGTTGCATATTTAACAACACATTACTGAAGACCATGTTTATACTTACAATTACAATGACAATGCTTAAAAAATATTAGTTGTGACACTCAATACTCTTTACTACCACGACTTAAACAAATCAACAAAGTTACTTCACTAAGAAATAACTAACTTATTTGTATACCATTTAATGATGTGACCAACGGCCTTGGTCAGAGTCAATAACCAAGTTCATGTAGTGTGTATGATAAAACATTTAAATCGTATAAATTATTTTTCAGGTACCAGCGAGTGATAACAAAAAGGATCTTCTAGGTATTTTGGATAGAGTGCCTACTTTTGTTCAAGCTCTTCAATTTACAGTAAAGGACCATACAGTCGGAAAAGCAGCTACTTTCGTTAAGGTCGATCACGTCATAAGAGAAACAAAAAATCTTATGAATGTTATAAACAAAGTTGTATCAAAATGTTTTGAATGCGCAAACAAGGTAAATTTAATAAATACATATAACATATACTATATTTTATACATAATTTTAGCTAGAAACTATCTATATCTATCCTTTGAAAATATATTCTTATATTTTTTAAATTACTTCCTTAATGAGGAAAAGGAGTGTAATAAGATTGTGTTAATGTAAACAGGCACAAAAAAAATTTCCGAACCCGTAAGCTTTATATACATAGTATAGTATATACATTTGCTCTCTCTCCGTCCGTCTGACCATATCAACACGTCGATCTTAAAGATTATGAGAGATTATTAAAACAAAATTTTATACAGTTTATGGGGTCGGAGATGCATCCTTTATCCTGTTATATATTTTTGACCCTAAGTTCAACATTAACTAACATAGAAAGTATTTTGAATCATAAAGCGTTGAATCATATAATAGGTCAAGACTGAAAATTTTTAAAAATTTCCTTGGCCCACTTCCACCCTTCAAATCGATAGCCACGAATAAGCACACTTTTCTACCGAGAAATAAGTAATATGAAAATAAGAAAATTAAATAAATAAATGAATTAAATTATAAATAATCGAATTGATTAGGTAATAATAAACAAAAGTAACAGATTATTTTATAAAATAATAAGAAAATAAATATAAATAAAATAAATACATAAGTAATCGCAATAATACTCTTAGTAATAACTTTCTACTCAGCAATCCGAGTCGATCTCTCTGTCGAGAGAATACTATATATAATATCTTGTAATGAAAAAGTCAAAGATATTTTCTTTTTTAAAAGCGCCTTGATCCAATTGGATGACCGTTGGGATAACCGTCAACACTGCTTATCAATGGTCTGAGGGCAAAACGTCTTGACCTTAAGTGTTCTTTTTGCAGTTATTTCATGTTATATTTATTGTGTTCTATTATAGTATAATCAATTGGAGATTATCTACTTAAACTAAATTTGCAATGAGAAAAATGTCAATACAAAATAATATTGTTTTTAAGCATTAAATTATTTTTTGTTTAATAAACAACTTATTTATTTCTTATTTTTTAATTTCTCTTTAACTAGTAGCTCGCACAGGTTCTTACACCATATGAGCTCTTTAAAAACAGCATTGATGATACGGCTGGATGTCAACAAATAGACCAATATATATAATTTTTCTAATATTTATAATATATATACACATATTGTATACAAAAAATTTTGTTTCTTTTTCATTTTCTTAAAAATAATATTGTATTTAGATGATACTATTTATTCCTCGTCGCTCTGCTACGTGATGCTGTTTTGTTGCTGGTTCTAAAGTAAAATATTGGATCATTATAAGAAAACCTATACAGTTGATCTCTTATGTCTCTATTTATGCAGTTTCAAATGGTTTGAGGGAATATCTTAATTTGTATCTTTAGGTTGTAGAGCTGCCAACTTTATTTTCACACTTATCGTAGATCATGGTAACTTCTGATTGAGATATCTATCTGTCGTTTCCATGGCTATATTGTATATGAGCATTTCCCAACTGGCGTGACGTTACTTATCATGAATACTCTAAACAATTATACTCATTAAGCTCACATTTTTAAAAGAGAATTTCCATATATTAACTTATTAATTAAGTAGACTATATTTAAAAAACAACAATGAAAACATTCGACCAACCCTAAGGGTTTAAAAGTATAACCCAAAAGAAATTGTTAAATCAACATGTTAAACTTGTTTTTAGAGCATCGTAAAGTTAAGCAAAGTCGATGATTTTCGTTGTTTTATTTTGAAAATGAATATGATATTAGTTAAAAATATTTTTTCTCTTAACAGTACAAATTAAATTTAACTGGAATAACTGGTGGACTAACTTCGGGTTCCGTACGTGGAGATGATAATGTCAGCGGTGGAATGTGTGACTCTAAAGGAACAACAAGTAGCAGCGAAGGAAGCATGTGACATTACGGGATGGCTCGAAGAGCCAAAGGCGATGCTAGAAGAACTAGAGTATCGTTTTTATTATTTTAAGTAGGTTTGTTTAAATTTTGCTTGTTATATGATTATATATATGTATGTCTGTTTATTTATAAATAATTACAATTCTGCCTGTTGTGTCAAAAAACAAGAAGAAACACAAAAACATTACTTGTCATTAAGTTTTCAAATACAATTAATTAGTTTTTTGGACTGTAGTTCAAGAAAACAAGTACGTCAAAATTGGTGTTAGGTTGCTAGTTATCATATATATAGAAAAAAATTAACCAATTGTCTTATTAATTGTTCTATGATTATTATCCCTTCTGGATTTAACTATCTTATCTGGTATGAATGAACATGCTTAGAACCTGCTTTGAAGTTTATGAAATAAAGCATTATGAAATATGCTCAGTTTTACTCAATGGAGTTTTTTAGTTGCTTTCAGCCGCCTTTCCGGTGCTGATAGACCTTAAACTACTAACTGTTCGCGTAACTCAAATTACATTCTAAATACAAGTATATACCTAGACCTATAAATATTTTTACCATTCACACCTAGTAGAATTTAGCTCGTTGATATTCTCACACAAAGTAACTTAATCAGACCAAAGTGTCCTTGAGATTCAGCCTTTCGGCTGGCTGCAAGTTTCTTGGCACTTGGTTTTTAAGTCAGATCTCGCTCTTGCTTTTTCATATAGAATCCGCGTAATAATTATAATTTACATATATGATTAGAACTCTGCAGCAATCAAAAGTTCACTATGAACCCAATTACAGCGAGCTGTGTCAACTACACCAAAAGCAATCTCGTGCAGTCAATCCTGTTTGCTACTGATCAAACTAATGTAAAAACAAGCATAAGTAGACTTAAGTAGAAATAAATGTAACATTTTTTTAAATATCAGTAATAATGAGCTTGTTTATATGCTAAGATCTGAATTTTTAGGCTGGTTTAAATACTCGTATAACAATGGTAAATTAGAATAACACCACAGAATTCTATACGATCATAATATTTTTTGGCATTTAAATCAACTCTTTGATTTAAATTAAATGACTATTGAAAGTAATGAAAAACATTATACTAAATATTCAGAAGCCACATTAATAACGATGTGGCATCTGCATTCAATGCTTTCATAATCTGACACAATCCAATGCAATGACAACCGAACACGAATCTCTTAAAATGAAAACGATAAATAAAATATTTTTTACCATACACAAATACCTGAATATTTTAAGTAAATGTAAAAAATGCTGTTAAATTAAAATATTAAAAAAAAAAATAAAATAAATGTGGTAACTTTAGTAAATTTACCTCGTAGTTTCTGTTCATCGAAATTAAAAAAATCTAATCAACCTCTAACACATGCACCATGACGCTGTTGGCGGTAAGAATTTCGTCTGCCTCCCAAAAGATCTCTAAACATGGTCCCTTACTTTCAAGAAGATCCACGCGAAGCACTAACGGAATCCAAACCTCCTTTTAAGGAACCCAATATGAATGTTTTAATTGAGCTTTCTGGGAGAAGCAAAAAAACAGTGTCAATTTTTTGTCGCGCTGCTTGGGCCACAAAGCGTATTGATACAATATATGCATGAGTCCATTCTATGGAACAATTGTATGGTGTAGATCTGAAAACAAAGTTCCCATCATTAGCTCTGGCACTCAAAAATCGGCATGGCAATTCAACAGGTTTATGGTAGATATTGGAGATAGCTTCCAGAAATAGAAAAAGGCCGAAGGAGTTTGAGACAACAAATTATGCTCTTATGTGATATGAGAGACAGACATATAGACAGACATATAGACAGACAAGGCTAAATAACCTTGACTATTGATTCTGATTAAGAATGTGGTTTACTAGTTTGCACAGCCCATTTAGACCCATTTTGAATCTCTAAGAACAATTATGAATACTGGGCTCAACTCTACTCGTCTAGGAGTAAGTCAGTTGGGATACTTTTACTGCATTCCGTACACAACTGCATAATCATATAATTCTCCTGCGTCCGCCAGTAGTTCAGCGCATCGTCGTGGTAAATTATAGATAGAATAAACACTCACAAATTTGAGCCCTAAGAAATTGGAATTTTCAGATATCAAAACCAATATTTGTAATACATTTTAAGTTCTAAAATTATTATAATAAATAAAATAGAATAAACATAATATACTACAATATAATGTTATTACTATTATATTCTATTATTTTTTTGAAAAGGAAACTAATTCGTTTAGAGTTTTGCTTGCCATTCGCTCGAGTCATTCGTGTTGAATGGAAATCTATTCAAAAATACCAGGGAGGGGTAAAAAATAATATATCATAGGAACAAAAATTAATTATCAATATTTTTTAAATTTTAAAGGGAAGCTATTTTATTTAAGGTAAATATAGCTTAGATGAGTAATATTATTTCTCATGCTCTCATTTTCTCACATTTCTCATTTTTCTACGGCAAACAGAAACTTCAAAACATGTCGAGAATTTTAAACATTTTGAAACTTGCAGTTACCCTTAGAACAAAGTGGTTCTACTACTACTGTATTATTTCAAAGTTATGTAATTCACAGCATATATTAGGATTGTTGTAAAAGTGCAAAAGAGCCAAAAATCGATCGGTTAAGAAATCTTTCTAAACATTGTATTTTTATTGATTTGCAGAGGCGGAAAGAGGTAATTTCGTAATTTGAAACAATTTTTATCCGCGTTTGGTATTTAAGAATCTACTCGTATATACTAAATATAATCTCTAAGGTATACGCGTTTATACGGACAGACAAGCGGACATAGGCAGACATCGATTCAGTTGTTCATCCTGATCAAAAACGTATACATTTTAAGGGGTCGCATATTATTCCTTCTGCCTGTTAAATACACAACTGGGCTAAGGGTCTTAAAATGGCAACATATTTGGCATAATTTGGATGACCCAAACATATGTATTAGATAAATTTGGAAATTAGAGTATAAAAAAAGAATTGTTCTACCACCAACTAATACTAAATAATAATTGACACTCAGAAGAAAATTTTATACAAGCGTTAAAAAATGTAATATTACCATATTAGACTTATGAAATTTGTATGAAAATTAGAAGTTTCAATGGTAAATAAAAAATCTTAATGAAAATTAATGTGATAACTAATTTGCACTTATAGCAGGACAACAATACTCGTACAAAATGAACATATGTTTGCGGCAAATGTATGTTTGCCTATTTCTTTGCCTCTGTTTGTTGTAGTATTTACCGCAAATTATTTGAAATATGGTGGAAATGACGCATAAAAAGCATTAGGAACAACTAACGATGCTTTTGTCGAAAGCTCCCGACTGGTAGATACCCTGTGAGAACTAATAACTTAGGGGTAAGTTTTAATATGTTTACTTTAAAATTCAATTTTCAGACATATTCGTATATATACTCTGTATTAAAATACATTTTTTGCATGCGCAAATGTGTATGAGTATATGATTTAGGTAGCACTACGGTACCAAGATATCTTATATGAGTTGTGGGCTCATGTTGTTGTGCGTGTTATATATACATATACATATACATATACATATACATATACATATACATATACATATACATATACATATACATATACATATACATATACATATACATATACATATACATACACATATCCATACACATATACATACACATTCACGTGTATATATATCGTGTATAAAGGAGTATATTTGGTATTTAATGGTTCATAAAGTTATCGTTGCTTAATCTGTTACAAACTTCCATTTGGATCAAATTAATATACTCATCTTACCGATTTTGCTTGGAACAGGGTATTACAATATAATGCAGCTTATGTAGTTCTTAATAATGGGTAAGTTTTTTTGTTGTGGCTCTTAGGGGAAATACAGATTTGCAGTATTGTTGCCAACACCCTGTTTTATTAAGCAAGCTCAATATGGTATAAAATGCAGATGGGTCAACATGAAATCCGCAGTCTTCTACTACATTTAATAGCGGAATGTGCTGTGATTTCAAATTCGTTTCAAGTTATTCGAACGTATATTTATATAAAAATTATTCTTGCTCACGCGTTGGTGATAATAACAACTGTTTATCAACTGGTACCATTAAATTTAAAGTCTTGTAATTTTTCATTCGCCACTTGATTCGAAAAAAAAAACTAGAAAACGTAAGTAAAATTGTCTATATTATTCCTAATTGTGAACTTATAACATAACTTTATTTCATTTTACAAAACAAGTATAATTACTCAAATTAACTGTACCCCATTCCGAGATACCCTTCACGTACATCTAGGAGATACATTTCGCCCATACTGTTAGCTTTATTAAATAGAACGACAATCAAAGGCAAAAGTACGAAATATTCTTTACGATGCCTTTCAAAACTTTTTTGGGGAGCCAGAGAAGCCAATGGAGTTGAGAAATATGATAATGAAATATAAAAAAATAATAATAATACAAGTAATATTTCTGTAGGCGAGTGTACCAATAACGATAAGGTATGAGCGTATGCAGTCCCCGATTTTTATATTTAAGGTCAGTAAATAAGTATTATTTATGATATATCGTTACGATATGAAATAGATTTCGAGGCAATTGTACTAAAAATGTACATAGCAGGCTATTATATTATATATAATCATATATAATCATATATATTATATATATATCATATATAATACATATTATATATATCATATATAATACATTGGGACATTGAAAAACAGGCCTAAAAACTAGTTTCAAAATTCAATTATAATTTTTTGTACACATTTATTAGACCAGAGATATGCTATAAAATTAGTGATAAAAATCAGACCTTTCAGTATCAGAAATATAAAGCTGTTATTAATATTAGTTGCAGCATAAAATATTTCTTCATGCGAAATTACATCGTTTATTTAATTGAAAGTTCACAGAATATAGCAATTAACCATCTCGAATTCCTAAATTAATGTCAATATTTTCTTTCTTTGCAAACGGTTTTCTGGATTATAGTTAGTTCACCTGAAAGCTTATTTTCTGCTAAAATCTCTCATGTTTCGATTACTATTTTTTTAAAACTATTCCTACAGAATGCAAGGGAAAAATCCCAAATAAAACCCAGAGATCTAGGGAGAACTAAATTACCATGAATTACTTAAGGCCGGCTCTATAGATCGGACAAAACTGTCTGATAATGTCAGTTAAAATATTACAAATAGCATCTATTAAACTCATGTTACACCTTTATCTGTTTTCTATTCGAAGTTTTACAAACATAAGGCGACATGTTCCGTATTTGTGTGTCGAAATATTGCTTCGTTGCTATTGTGTTTTTCGCTTTCCGTGGTGAAGTTAAATTTAAGGGTCCGTCAATAATATATCTTGCAATTCGGATCGAAGCTAATTGTAATTTGGCTTCATAAAAATATAATTAAAGCATTTTAAATATAAATTTAAGAAAAAATTAATTTTTGTGAGTCACACTCTTTTTGTTGTATGAACTCAGTTGGTCAAAGATCCCAATTCACAAGCTCACACAGTTGAGTGTACCACAGCACCTTACAAAATATCTGACTGTTTTGGGCTACCAAAACCTCAGGTAATATATGTTCGTCCCTCTGAATAGAGGTATCGATCACAGAGTTTAAGGTAAACTGCAAATTTGACATATATAAATTCCTATATATAGGGTATTAATCAGGTTTTTGGAAAATTTTGGAATTTCCAGTCACACCCTCGAAAATTGATATAATTAACTTAATGTATGCTCAAAATTTGTTCCATGGAATCAGTTCGAACTGAATATAAGTAAGCATTCGCTAGTTACTGGTTTAGATAATCAATTTAATAAAAAATACTTAAAGTGGGTAAAAAAATTGTTTATAATAGGCCAAAGAAGGAACTTTAATGGTATAAATATTTCTCGGACGTCGAGTCGATCTAACCGTGTCCGTCACTCTAGACTAGAAGTACCAAATTTGGCATCTATACAGAAATTAATATCGACGCAATTTTTAGGGTATGAACGTATGCAGTCCCCGATTTTTATATTTAAGGTCAGTAAATAAGTATTATTTAGTTTAAATAATCATTAAGGTTATTATCATAACATTACACTTAGTGGCATTATATTTATATATATTTATTATTTATATTTATATTTTTAAAAAAGGAAAAAAAATTGTTGTGTTGTTTATATTTCATTTGTATTTTGATTTGATTTCATTTTGTGTGAAAAATTACTCCATGTACTTGTATATAGCCGTCAAAGCTAAGCTTCGTGATATTCATGGGAGAGATTCAAAATCGTTTACTCTGAAGCATTAAAAGGGTTATATCCACTTTGAGGTGTTTGAATACTTGTGGTTCAATAGTTTAAATAGAAGTATTGATAATACAACAAAATCTAGAAATACGTATAAACTTGGTACATATAGTACATATATGGGTTTAGGTACTGGCTGCACAGGCCTTTGGTAAAAACAACATCCACACCTTAGCTCGGAGATGAACCTTGCCCCAACTCGTCGTCTGGTGTGAAGATTAAAGAAATATATGTCTTTCTAAATTAAGTTAATTTATGATTACATTAAAACAGTTACATGTAGTGTTGAGAAGAGTGATTATGTATCGCAACAATCGAGAACATCCAGCGATTGGCAGAAGCACGTTTTGAAGTGCATTATAGGGGAATGTAAAGCCCAAAATCCAGAAAAATCCATTTAAAAATACTACATTTTACTAATTGATTACAATTAGTTGTTATCAACATAGTACTCCCATTTTATCAACGAACCACTTGATTATTTAATCATATACCCTAAATTGTGATAAATTGTATTTTGAAACACATCAAAATTGAGAAGTAAGTTAATAATATCTTTAAACTTATCTTATGCATAGATTCGTGCACTATGTTCGGCTTGCGATAATATTTTATTCCTTATTATATGCTTATATTGTATTCCTTATACTCAGAAGAAATTGGCATAATGTGAATGAATTCGTTTTTGTTACTTTTTATGGTGTCTTATCTATAGATTATAATCTCATGATTATTAATCTTAGAAATTCCATGGGTATTACCGGTGAAGCCTCCATTGCTTATAGTAAACTTTTTATTTGACTATGATTCACCGTTAATCTTTCACTTTATCTTTATTAAGTTAACTAAGTTGCGCAATATTTTCTTGAGTATCAGTAGTTCATATCGTTGACATGTAGATGTCAAAAGTCATTCCTTGGGTGTTATTTAAAATGGGTTAAAAATGCAGAATTAGGTTTTTGCAAATACTATATATTGTTTTTAATTTCGAAGATTTCACTACAACGCTGGCAAAATTTTGAATCGATTTTCATGTTTGATCAATAATAACAAAGGCAATAGCAACATTAGTTATAGCAACGCCGCATACAGTGGAAGTCCTGTCGGCATTGTTCTGATCAGTGTTGCCAGGACGGCACTTCACTTCACTTAAAACGCAATTTGCGAAGCATTAAATAATAATAGCGGGCGGTGGGAATTTGAGGTTTTCATATAGTATTTAGTTCTTTTCGTCCTTTTTGAATCTAACACAAATATATTAAAAACTTTTAAAGACTTAAAGATTTAAACTTGCAACAATTCCGGTCTGTATGCCTTAGCAGCCGGGAAATACAATTCCCCTTTACGACAACATTTGATAGTAAATTTAACAGATTGCAATATATTTATATAACATTTTTACTCAATTTTGGTTATTTATTTCCCTAGGCATTTACATTGAACATTAAGAAATATTCAAACATCATAAAAAATGACAGACTATTATAATGAACTTGTAGTGTATATAACGGAATAAGTCAATATATTATTAAGTACTAATGAATAAAATGTGGCCGTTTTTCGTACTCCTACCGCAAAAAAACAATTTTTTTTTGTTATCAAACGTTGGCAACACTGAATCCAATGCAAGTGTTACTTTTAGGCTTTGTGAACTGCGGTTGCAATCAATTTAATATTACCTGGTTTTAGAACTACATACTTCAGACTACGTCAATTTAAATCTGAAGATTATCTGCGCACAAAAGAATTACTGTCAAAGACCAAAAATGGGCCGGAAGATAACTGTAGCGGTATCCACGCTTAACCAGTGGGCACTCGATTTTGAAGGAAATATGGCTCGTATTTTACAGTCAATACTAGAGGCGAAGGATATGGGAGCTAGCTATCGCACTGGACCAGAGCTGGAGCTGTGGTAAGTGCCATAATTGGAATATCGAACTGTACGTGTGCAATTAATGAATGTGTATCTTATGTTGTTTTGAAATCTTACTAGTGGTTACAGCTGCGAAGATCATTTTCGGGAATCGGACACATTTCTTCATTCGTGGGAGGCGCTCTTGGAAATTATGATGTCACCGATTTGGTTAGAGAAAAATAATGTTTTATATCTTGCTAATTATCTTTCAATTTATCTCTATAATTTCGTTGTTTTCTTTTCAGCGAAAATATATTGGTGGATGTAGGCATGCCGGTTATGCACCAGAATGTTGCATACAATTGCCGTGTGGCATTTTTGAACCGGCAGCTTCTCTTGATTCGTCCCAAAATGGCTATGTGTGACGATGGGAACTATCGTGAAACTCGTTGGTTCACTGCCTGGGCGAAAGCTCGACAAACAGAGGACTATTATCTGCCGCGCTTCATCACGCAACATACAGGTCAAGAGACAATTCCTTTTGGTGATGCAGTCATTGCGACTCGCGACACATGTATTGGTTACGAGATATGTGAGGAGCTGTGGAATGTGAGCAGTAAACACATCGACATGTCATTATCAGGGGTAGAACTGATTGTGAATGGCTCCGGTAGCTACATGGAGCTACGTAAGGCGCACATTACAACTGATCTCATACTCAATGCGAGCTTTAAGGCAGGCGGTGCCTATCTTTTCAGTAATTTGCGTGGTTGTGATGGGCAACGTGTTTATTTCAACGGTTGCTCAGCGATAGCACTAAATGGTGACTTGCTGGCACGCGGGCAGCAATTTGCTCTACAAGATGTAGAGGTAACTGTAGCTACTATTGACTTGGACGAGATTCGTGCTTATCGCGTAAGTCTGCGTTCACGATGCTCAACAGCTGCCACAGCACCGACATATCCACGGATTCGATGCGACTTTGAGATGTCTACGCACAATGACATATTTAAAGTAACATCGCCGCCTATAAATATCCCAATTCAAACTAATGAGGAGGAAATTGCAATGGGACCTGCTTGTTGGCTTTGGGACTATTTACGTCGTTCCGGGCAGGGTGGCTTTTTTCTACCACTCAGCGGCGGTGTAGATTCCAGTAGCTCAGCGATTTTAGTGTATTCTATGTGTGGACTTGTAGTGCACGCTGTACAGCATGGCGATGCGCAAGTGCTTAATGACATACGCAAAATACTCGCTGATACTGATTATACGCCGGACAATACACCAGCGCTGTGCAATCGTCTACTAGTCACATGCTTCATGGGAAGCGTTAACAGCAGCAAGGAAACAAAGTGTCGTTCAGCGCAACTTGCTAACCAGATAGGCAGCTATCATATTGAGATCAGTATTGACACAGCTGTCAATGCGCTGCTGGGCATTTTTAATGCTCTAACCGGATTAACGCCAGTTTTTCGCACTCAGGGTGGATGCGCTAGGCAAAATCTGGCGCTGCAGAACATTCAGTCACGGATACGCATGGTATTAGCCTATATCTTTGCACAACTAATGCTTTGGGTACGAAACCGGCCAGGTGGATTGCTTGTTCTAGGCTCGGCTAATGTTGATGAATCGCTTCGTGGATATCTAACCAAGTACGATTGCTCCTCGGCAGACATAAATCCCATTGGTGGAATATCCAAAAGAGATCTGCAAAAGTTTCTGGTCTATGCAAAGGAAAAGTGAGCAAAATAACTTTTAAATATCACTATCATACTACATTGTACTTAACGTTTTTGCAGATACAATCTTCCTGTCCTGGAGTCCATAATTGAAGCGCCGCCCACCGCCGAGCTAGAACCTTTGCAGATAAATGGCGAGCTGCTACAAACTGACGAACAGGATATGGGCATGACCTATGCGGAATTAACACAGTATGGTCGCCTTCGCAAACAGTTCTGCTGCGGACCTTACAGCATGTTCTGCAAGTTAGTGGCCACTTGGAACGGCGACCTCAATCCCAAAGAAGTGGCTGATAAAGTTAAACATTTCTTTCGTTGTTACGCTATAAATCGTCATAAAATGACGGTATTAACGCCTTCGGTGCATGCAGAAAGCTATAGTCCCGATGATAACCGATTCGACCATCGGCCTTTCTTGTATCGTGCGAACTGGAGCTGGCAGTTCAAGGCCATCGATGATGAGATTGATAGAATACATCACAATTACACTCCATCACTCACGCCGATAGTACCATGCCGCGAAGAGATAGTGCGTTCTCATACCACTAGCGCGCAGAGCTCGTCTAAGCTTTCCTTACCGTTGTCATCCAGTGTAGATGTAGATGTAGATGCACCTCACAAATGGATACACCATCACTAGGCAAAATGGTAAACTTTTTCGCCAAGCCGCATGTGAATGTTCTTCTCGTTTGGCCCTGCACCCGACTTTCTGACTTTTTCGTTTATATTTGACCGGTTAATGTGTTAGTGCTTATATCCGTAAAAAGGTTCCAAATATATGTAAGAGGCATCTCTGACTTATAGAGTATTTAAATTTTGGATCAATAACCGACTCAACTTACCTTTCCGTCGGTCTCTTCATCCATACGAATGTGTCGATCTTAGAGAATATATCAATTGGTTACAGTAAATTAAATTGGTACTGACTTACCATCTAATATTTATTCCACGGATACGAAGATGAAAGAATATTAATTTGTAATATTATATTTGTTTCAGCCAAGTGGTGGACATCATCCCTAGCTAATTCGCAATGGCGCTTTAGGCGCCGAATGGGTACTGCTTGAGACAATGGACTGTACAAACAGAATTCGTGGTTTAGCAGAAGATTGATATGAAACGCTAATGAAAGAAAATTCTACTTTTGGAGCTTGTTACGCTTTTGGCAGCAACTCAAAAGAATATATCTTATATTATTTGTCTTTTATTTTCTACAGGAAAATGATGTGCCAAACCCTATCAAAGGCTTATTGAATGTGGGAAAAATTACTTGTCCAGAACGTAATTCCCGTTATGATCGGATAAAAGGCACAAAAGAGTTAGCAATGCCAGCTAGCGTGATACCAAGTAATTTATTGCAGACCTTCGAGAGAAATGGTAAGAGGCTTTTTGCCCTTCTAGATTCCGGACTGCTCTCCGTTGAAATGTTTGAACGGTGTAGCATACATCACAACGCGTTTAACGATCGAGTTCTGAGATTGGCTCTATAATTATGTCGCAGCCTGCTTTAAAACTATAAAAACTTTGGAGGTCACTGAAAGATGAATGATGTCTCATCGCCTTCCATAACAAGAATGTAGTTTTCAGCATATTGCTAAAATAATTGCTCTATTGTTTTTACAGATTGAATAATATTTTTAAAGAAGGAAATGGGTTTATTGTGCTTGGCGGTCTGACACATGGTTACTAAGACTTGGACACAGTTTTGAAAACCCTGTATAGAAATATAAGACATACAAAGTAACAGCTCTAGACGTTACTTTTGTTCCTTGTTCGAGCTATAACTTAGCCTGAGCTTACACTGTGGAATCCAGCAGTCCAATAATCCAAAATGTGTGAAAAAAGTCATTCTAGAAGATTTTCTTTCACAGATGTATCCTTTCAGGTTTCCGCGTATAATGGTTAAGATGGCTAAATTCAGAGACAGCTTCGTAGCAACGGAATTGTTTAATAGGAATATTATATGTATAAAAGAGGCGTCTTTATTGGGACACATTATTCCTTTGGCACTTGGTTTATATTAGTCATAAAACACTAACAGTTTCTTTTACCTACCAATATTAGATAATTGGAAAACACACTCATCCTTTGAGTATAGCCTCTATGTATTTAGATGCATTTATTGCAGGTATGCATTTGTAGTCTGAAACAATCTAAGATATGTAACTATACTATACATAACTTATTTTCGACGCCCTTAGCATCAATGGAACTCATCAACTGTCACCTGTGTGTTTTAGGTCTGTATAAAACTAATGATCGCAGGAACTGTACGATAATAAACTTTCATATTTTCTCTAACATCGGTGTTAAAACTCTTGCTTATATTCTCTGTCTTATATTTTCTGTACTATATTCCGTACCTCACAGACAGACGAGAGTCTTAAGCCTCTAGTGTTACCTCTTTGGCTATTTTTACCAGATCCAGGTCATCTGAAAACCCATTTAAACTACAGGGGTAACTGAATTTGACACTTCATTATACATCCAGCTCCATAGAAGAGCTTTTCCTGCGGTGACCCTGTATGAGCTGGGACCATAATCTTTGTCATATTGTGGTACTATGTAGGTTAGATAGCTTTATTACATTCTACTGATGTTGGAATCCGAAAGTGTGCGAGCTTCTACCTGTTCATCCACTATTACTCCTAATAGGTTCTGGAACGGTGAGGTGTCCTACTCAGATTTTATTAAGAGATCATACTTTTGTGTGCTCCTTACCTTGAAAAACGCTTGCCCCAAGTTCGGTTTCCTCAAAATCTCCGGGTGGCTCTTCTTTTTTTTCGCCAAGGGCGCCTGCGCCTTTTTGGTCATCTTGCGGATGCTTTTTTTTTTAATTTTCTTTCCCAATTTAACCCAGCCCCATTCTACTTAGGGGCTGGCTAGACTTTCGTAATTCATCTGAAACTTGGGATTCAGGCGGACTCCTGCATCGCGTATGTCAGTGTTCTATTATCCTCCCCCTTTTTCGTTTGACCACCCTTCGTTATAGTGGCGAAGATCGTGACAACTGACTGATACGTCTGATGCTGTGTGTATGCATATGTGTCCGAAAATAAATTAGGATACACTTATTATCGTGTGCTAACGGAATTTCGGTCACATTCAACTAAAGCATGATTACCTATTATGATTGTACACATAAAAAAGATTCACATATTTTCTTGTTATATTTTTATCTTTAAGTTATTAATTAAATAGTTTTAAAATTTGCATTAATGTTAATATTTGCACAAGGTTAAAATAATTAAAATTATTATTTATGCTTAAGCATTATTTACTTGAAATAATATTTATTTATCTTTTTATTTTTCTTTTTATTTTAACCAGATGCTTCAACTGCAAGCTTATACAATTGCTTCTACAACCCTCTTCAACCAAGCGCTAATTTAAATAAAAATTTTTATTCTACACCAATCATCTTGAATGATATGATCAGCATATTTTCGCAAATGTTTCCGCTTTCGAATCTGAAAAAAACAACGTACCAAAAACAGTCTAATAATATATTTCAACACATGTACAAGCGTAATTTAGACAGCATTGGTGGAGGACATCTAATTAAGAGAAGTGACAACTAGCTGCAATGCGTTTTTTAAAAAAATTTATGTGTCCTATCTTAGTCTTAAAAGTCTTCATATGTCCAGGCTAACAATATCAAAATATGTGCAAAATGACAATACAATTTGTTTAAATAAATAAGCATTAACTAAAATGCAAATCTTTTTGTGTGTTACCGACTAAAATATTATATAGTATTACTTTAAACAAGTGGAATTAATCAGTCCAATGTGCTTGAGTATGAAATATCAAGGGACCACATATCCGATTCTCAAGGCTCAATCTAATTGAACAAAGCATAAATTAAAGATACATTTGCACACATAAACACACGCTTCACAATGATAGTTTAAATATCTTTATACCTTATTTTCCAATCCTTATGAAAGATTTTATCTTGTTACATCTTCTTTTAATTTATCGGCAGAATAACAGTAATGACAGTCAATTTGTTAAGTTCCGTTCATCTAGTGATGTTGACAGTATCGCGAATTTACCCTTTTTAATTATATTTTTTTTTAGTTCCGTATTGTTCTGTATTTATTAACAAACTTATAATTTTAAATACAGTTAAATTAGAATAAGTTATTTTTCTCTACGTCTGATTATTAGTAACTGCGGTGCTTGGGTAGTCATTTTTTTGGTAATGTTTTGCGTAATCATACCCATTATATTTTCTATTATGCCAAGCCTTTTAAAAAATGGTTAAGAAAGTTTTATTACAGTTGTTAAAATGTGTCTAACGTACAGAAGAAGGCTTTTTCAATCAGAGAAGGTATCAATAACTAAATTGATCATTGTAGATTCAGAGCATGAAGCAGTCGTTCACCCTCGACTAATGGTTGTGTCAATGCTCTGATTTGTTACAATTAATTCTTCATATATATAACTGTTCCCTGTCTAATTTGGTAAATGTGCATTTTTTGCATAAATATATCGAATGTATCTACAGCTACTGAAAAAATCTAATAATTATTTTATACAAATATGTATATATACTTTTCGGCAAAAGGTGTAGATTTATTAAGATGTAGCTCCACGTATAATTCTGGTATATATAAATGCTTCTTGACGTATTATAATTTTAATAAATAAATTATTTTATTACTATCTATGCACTCTTAAAAAGCCGACTGGGGAAAAGTTGACAAACAAGTTCTGAGGTAAGTCCTTATGAAAATCTAGGGTGGTGGACGAACTGGCCAAAGAATCGCTGCGAACTTTAATTTTTGACATTAAATAATTTATTTTCAGAAGGATTTTTCATTCTAAGGAGCAAACGTTACAATGCCTGTTTTGCAGGCAACCGGATTACAAAACACAGAATTACCTTAAGGGGAGTATAAACGCCATACCAGGGAGTAATAACGACATTATCGCTCCTTTACTAATAAGGAAGGATACGCTTTTCAACAAGAACGCCTGGAGAGGTAAAATTAAAAGAAACTTCGATGAAATTGACAAAGCTTCGGTTAGTTTTGGTATACTTAATCCACTTGTATAGTTATAAATACTCAATTCTATGACTGGAATTACATAGACACTCATTTATACCGCAAGGCCGCTTTTTGTCAAGGGAATAATTGTTATAAAGTATATCTAAAACACGAAAAAAATTGTATTTTACCACTAATACGAATATAAATAAAACAAACTATAAGTGTTATTAACATGTTTATTTATTCTTTTTTAATGTTGAGTTTTGTGAAAGGTCATACCAGATCTAAATGCAGCGCTTTTTTTTCTTTTTTTTCAAGGGACTATTTAAATACAAATTACATTTGATAATTATATTTAAAACAGTAATTCATTAATATATTCTTTACTTTATTTATTTGAATTACGGCGATAGGGATAACCTATAACAATTCATATTGACGAAGGTGCATCCTTTGAATTATATCCCTACAATCATTAAAAACTCGTTTAATGTTTTCCGTGTCAACCGCGCAGGTGAAATGTGGGTAACAATAGTGTTTACCGTCTCCGCTTGCAGTTGATATACGCTGTTTTTAATAAATAATTTAAATTATTTAATTAAACGAAATTTCAGTACTATACACTTACAAGAAACTCGTCCCGTATGAAATATTTTGCTCTTATTACTTCCGGATCATCATTGGATTCCATTATTGCGTCACCTATGTTACACATAGAAAATATGTTAATTATTTTAATTATTTTTATTTATAATTTTATTTATAATAGTCGACATTTGTTTATTAAGGACGTCGCAGAAACTTATTAATCACCTTCTATGACTAAGAAAGGACGAAGCAAGTAAGCTTTGCTTTGGGAATCAAAACTAATCCGTTTCAAGGCTGCGAGACTGATCAGACAAAATACAGGGTGCACCGACAAGGGTCATAAATATTCTCTGAGTTTCTATTTATCGAATATACCTATAATATGAATGCCAACTTGAGGATCTCATACTAATTGATATATTGTGCCTTTATATGTTTATTTCATGAGTATTTTTTCAGGTCATCGCGATGATTCGGCAAAACAAATAATGTGAAATTTAAAAAGGGTTATATCATTTAATTCCTTTATGTTTTTAGCAAACTAAGTCTCTTTATTGCAAGTTCTGGTTCGCAGTAGAAAAAGATTCAGGAAACACTAATATTTTATCCCATACAATTTAATTATTGGATATTATTACATTATTATTATTATACACCCACATTTTGATTTTTACTTACTTGGCGTTTGATATTTGTTAAACTCGGAGAAATATTCCGACAATTTACTTTTTCCAGCCTTAATTTTCTCTGCTAACAAATCTTGCTTGTTTAGAAAAAGTATAATGGATATTGTTCGCAGCCATCTTAAAAGAATTGAGTTAAAGTTTTTGAAATCATATCTTTAGTGATAAGCACAGTTACCTGTTATTCCAAATACTCTTAAATAAGTCCAAGGATTCTCGAAGCCGATTTTGAGTGGGGTCCTCACGCAAAACCATGTTATAACTTGAGCATGCTGTTACAAAAATTATAGCAGTTACATCATTGAAACATTGAATCCATTTACGACGTTCGTCGCGCTGTCCTCCCACATCAAACATACTAAAATGCGAATATAATTTTCAAAATTTTCAGATACCAATATAGAATGCTGTTATATTACTCACTGAAAATTAACTTTATCCACCTGAAATCTTGTTTCAAATATTCCAGAAGTTAAAACACGGCATCGAAGAATATCTTGTTCATTGGGTGTATAGTTTGGATTCTTAATTGTGCTTACTCGATCCAGAAAGCTTTAAAGTACAAAAAATTACATGTCGTTTCTTTATGTTATTTCCATATAGCATAATAAGCATAGGGGTAATATTTACTGATTTGAATAATATTAACATATTTTCTGTTTTTGGTAATAACATTACGAAAACTAAAAAATAAAGCCAATTTAGGTACAATACCCGCAAGCAATTTTGGAAGGTCCTATTTACTAGTATAACAAACTCTTTTTTTTTCTAAGAAAACCAGTAATAATGCTTCTGTGGACTGTTGCGAATTACTAGATACCCTTCAACACACTTCTCAAAGGCCACACACCAATAATAGATTTGAACACGTACAAACACATTTGGTTAAATTCCAATATTTAAAGTAAACTAGATCCGCGTGCAGTATTCAGGAACCTTCATGGTATCCCCAGTTCTCATGTACTGAAGTCAGCCCGGCTTATACTTGAGCTTAACTTTGACTTGTATTCTTTGATATATATCTGCTGTGTTACCTATAAGTAGAAGTATGCTCCAATAGAATAATACTTACAAGTCCCGTTTGTCTAGACCACAATATTTTATAATTTTACTTATAATTAATTCTAAGCAGTATTGAATAAAAAAATAAAAAATTGCTTAGCAGTATCCATCTAGCTTATTACAACAAAATCGTGGTCACAAAACAATTTTTAAATGTACAGTGTACACAGAATTTACCCCATATAGTATATATCCGTAAATTTCCTTCAATTTTTGATAACATAGTCCTAAATAAAAATATGTAATTAAGTCATTTAATTATAACTAAACATTGTGACACTAGCTTTTAACTACGAAAAATTTGTTAGAAACAAATATAAAAAAATAATATGAAGCACCCTTATTTAAAATTATAGATTACTTACTATTTTGCACAGTCAATTAATTGATATTCATTTGACCTCTCATAGGTTTGAAGGACTCCTTTATCTTTCCATAATTCTTCTGTGTGTTCATAAAATTCGGGAGGATAGTTAAAGTCGGGACCTGAAACATGAAAAAGCACAAACAATTAAAATAGCTAATTTATTTACAATGTAAATAGTCAGACCAATTCATTTCTTCGTTAAACTTATGAATTTAACCATGTGTTCTTTACCTATTAGTATTTTAAATTTTTTATTTTACCCTTAGTACCTCATTACCATTATTCAGCGTGAATTGAATAACGTTATTAGGCATAATACCTTTAAAGTACGGGTATTGTATATTCGAAGTAACTATAAATAAAATCTGAATAATATTAAAAATAATAACCAATCATTGCATATAAAATAAGCTGATTTAAAAAATAAACTAACTAAATCACCTTCTAGGCAAAAAAAGCAAGCTCAGCTTTATTATTGAAGACTTTAAGCCAACAACCATGTTCTTATTCCACATTCCATAAAAAACAAGAATGCTGTAGTCGAAAATACTCAAAAATGTAGCATAATTTGTTCTGTCATTTTACTGTGGTGCAAGCGGGGGTTAAGAAAGTATAGAATTTAAAGAAACTTAATCTACGTATGGCATCCAGATACCTGCGTACCAAATTCGGATGGGGACGGACAGACAGACATGGTTTTTGTCGTCTAGCCTATTGATCCTGGCTAAGAATTTATACACTTCATAAGGTCGGCGATGCTTTTGCCTGTTACATACATTTGCACAAACTTATACACACCCTTTACCGGATATAATAAGCTGGGAAAAAATTCGGAATAAGAACTTGAATCAGTCAGCCACATTAAAGCCTTTATAGCATTATAATATAAATATAAATAATGGGTTGCAGAGGGCGGCAATTATATTTTGTACACCAAAAGAGCATGATCTCTTCACACAAAATTATGAGAACTTTGTTTTTCTTTTTAGTTTGTAAGCATTGTATTCTTTTTTCTCTTCAATTACCGTAAATAATTCTAAAACGCAAATCTAGTTCAAAATTAAGGAACAGTTGCTGCAGAGAAAACTGATTTTTGGTTGCGAATATCGCTGTTAGCTCATTAACAGCTTTAAAGAAAATATTAAAAAAAAAAAATTGACTCAATTTGTCTAAAAATCAAACTGAATGTAACAAACATAAAATATATAGATAATAAATATTTTCAAAAATAATTTTGTTTTCCTGACTCTGATCCGTTAATAAAAAGAAGCAAAATGCTGGTTAGGGGTCAAGATGTTATTTTTGTTATTCTTACTAGAAGCATAATCCTGAATATATTCCACCCTGGGTTCATTTTCTTTTTTTTCTAAAGCTACAGGTGGATTTAGTGTGCTCATGGCTCCAGTAATAGTCTGCAAATAATAAAGAATATATATTGAGGAAGTTAGTATAAGAATTTACCACATTTACAAAATTTTAAATTCGATCTGGTTAAATAAAGTGTGCCAAAAACAGCTTATTCCTCAGGCAAACTACAAGTACAATAGCATAGTGGAACATACGAGCCCAAAACAAGAAAAAAACTAATTCAGAAAAATTTCAACACCCTTATTTCAACGTTGTTGGTCATATGTTTTTTATACAATCTGTAGGACCTTTAGGCCTCCAAAAATAATTCTTCAGTTTTGTGAACACCCAATAACGAAGTGTATTAACACATCTTTTGGATACCCATTATGTACCCTATTTTTTTGTGTAATGTATTGTGTACATCTTTTATGTTTAGCAATTCAGATAGCTTAATTATTATTTGACCTTTCTGGTACCGTAAATTTATTCAGTGGCATTATAACTGTACTATGGACCGTTTTTTAATATCAAAATAAAGTATAAAAAATTTGCTATAAATAAATTTAAAGCTAAATTTGCATAGAATTAAAAAAAATGTTGCCAAATCTGGTAAATACGGTGGATGTTGTATGAGTTGAAATTTTGGTGATCGCATCTCTTGTTTATATATATTGATGAAAGATGATAATTTTTTATTTCAACCAAAATATGTTGAATTCATCTCGTTACATGAAATGTTTTTATAAACAGAAGAATTTCTGTCTTGCACCGTTTGCTGATGAGATTAGGTCTGCTTTAATCACCAAATAAATCACTATTAGACATTTTTAAAAGTCTTTTTCTAGTTATTTCAGCACTGTTTGTACCACATTATCTCAGCCATATTATTAAGTTGCACCCTTCCGTTAAAAATATATTCCAAGTGGTTTTCTTACGGAAAACCAAATTTCTTGTGATTATTGCAGCTTCAAAATGCAATCACTAGATACCAGTTCCAAATTTTTATGTAGCAAACTTATTTCATCAATAAAACATAAACTCAGTTCACGCTCCGCGTTAAATGTACACTGATCTCTGCTTGCACATATACTTCTCATAACAAAATTACTTCACTCGACGCGAATTAAAGCTAACGGTATCTAAATTAACGAACATAATATAATAATAATAATAACAATAAGAATAATATGTTTTGATATCCTTTCATTTATTGATATTGACGTTGAAACATTAAAGGAATCAGCTCTTGAATGATAGAAACTAGGATTTTTTATTCCTTATCAACATTCACTGACAGTTTTCACACATGCAGCCATGAACGGGCGAAGGAGTACTTAACCACAGCGTCTTAAGTCTTCAGATTTTTACAAACCACTTTCGATTCTTTACTTTAATTGTTTATAAGCTTTTAATTTTCATCTGATCAATTTGACTTCGTTTCTATCCGAATCTACATTGAAAAAGCTTTTGAAGAGTAGAATCAAATGACACTAAGTTATTTCCTATCCCGTTTTTGAGAGCAAGATTTTTGACGTAAATTGCCGTTTCAAATACTAACGCGTTCCGGACGTTACGATCTGGATGGTACGTTTTTCCTAGTTTATGTCTCTAACGTTTTATACACTATTTATCTATTAATCAATGTTGTAGGCCTTTTATCCCATTAGCTTATGCCAGACCAGAGAAAAGTGAACAAGACGGTAGGGAACGCAGAGCACGGTCATTTTATCAAAAGCAAGGAATTGATATGTGACAATTGAAACAAAGTTAGTGGCAGTCAAAACGGCGACAGAAACACCTGTTGAACAAGAAATTCGAAAAATTGCAAAAGTCCCAGACAGTCAGTAAAGAACCTACTGAAAAATATTACTTAGGGAACAAAACTAGTTGCCAAGTTTAGAGGTGAAGCTGAACTGGTTTTAATAATGCATATGTTTTCATACAAAATAAATATATATCGGCTTTTATAACGCATACTCCGCTGCAACTAAATGCCGTAAAATCAAGTGAAAAGTCTACAGAACTTCAAAAAATAATACAACCAAGTTTTAATTTACGTCAAGATCATAATTTTGCTTTACCCAATCTCAAGCTTGGGAATGGAGCATACATTGTCTACATACATTGATACATTGAAGGCAATAATAGTTAATGCTCAGGAAAATATTTATTGTTGATAAAAGTTGACTAAACTACAGAATTTATTTAAACAAACCAAGATAATTTTGAAGCTTAAGAAATAAATAAACATATTCGTATATAGATTCATTTATATAATGAACAGATGTTGTAAAGAAGTAGCTTTCTGATGTATAACCACAAAAATTAATAAAGACGTTAAAATGTTCCAGTCGAGTATTCCCAAAGACGAAATACAAATAACCCAGCTAAATACTTAACAAAAAGTATAACTGAACTCAGTACACATACACACACAGTCGTCACTACATGTAGTTTTGAGCAATGCTGCAAAATAGAGAAATGTTTCTTGAATTTGGTCTGAGTATATTGTCCGATCATTAGGAATAAATATAAAAAAAAGTAATCTTGAGCATAGAAAACTAAGATCGATAAAAACATATGCAACAAACAAGAAAATGATGCGCTTGATTTCGTAGAAGCACAAGCAGATCTGTGATTGCGTGTGTGAATGGATACATGGGTACGTATATAAGATCTAACTCGACTGGAGCAATCTTACTTGCTTTTGATTCATATACCATAAAAATCGGGTTTTAAAGCTAAGTCATTACCACAAATTAGTAGTCGGAATTTGTCTCATTATTGCAACAATATTTTCTATTAGTTATTGTGTTCGCTATTAAGATGTAAAATATCTTCTTAGCTTTTTTTTTGGCCTGAAATCCGAAGGTGTAAAATTAAAATAAATATCCCTGAAGATGGTATCGTATTACATAAATGTAGTTAATATTAGTTACAGTTGATATTGAGGGTAGCTTATCAGAGTCTAAGCAGTCTATGAATTCATTTCATTTATTTGTTTTCTTCCTTTTTATATTTGCAGAAAGCAACAACATTCGCTATTTAAATGTGTAGGCAGATAATAACGACAGAACGATTAAGTGTTAAACTATAGCTATCTGTTATGTGGCTATGTCTAGAAGAGAGTTCGGTATCTGTAGTACGTAGTGATTTTTAGACGCAAGTATGATGGAATTGGTATTATATTGGTAATATTGTTGGTATAAGTATTCGTAATATTACTTTTTTTATATGTCTTTTTTTAATAATTTCACTTGTAGTGTATTAATGGTTCCTTCGGCAATAAGATGTGGATCGGAGTTGATCTATTAGTCGCTTATGGTTAATTAATGTTACCGTTTCATTTTAGTTTTAAGTTTGAGACAAATTTGTTTATATTAAGTTTTCTTTTGTATGTCTGAATGAAGTGTTTAGATCCACTATGTGTTTGTTCTATTTGAATCTCCAGATAAGTCATCTTGTAAAATTATTTTGTATGTATGTTTACCAATGTTTTTCCGACTGATAGATGATGAATTGATGAATGGAACATTGTATTTGTTTAGCGATAAGAATAAGCTATTTATTGATTGTTATTAAAAAGGTACTAAAATATGATTTGAATTTTACAATGATATGAAAGTCATCTGGATATACAGCAAAAGGCAGGTTTCTTTGGATGGTGATTAGCTCAGCGATTTAATTGTATGAAAGTAGAAAGAATATAACGGAAATAATAATAAATAAAAATAATTAAAAATATTTGTTTGAAATGCGACATCTACATAATACTACATTACTTAATTATTGATTAAATGTTTAATTTTTGTATTTGACGATGTATGTATGTATACTTATATACACATTTTGTAAAAATGTATCACGTTATCAATATCCTTTGTCGATTTGATTGTTGTATTATGTGAGGATGTAGAAATTGGATTAATTTTATTCACTTTATGCAGATTAAAGTTGATAAAAATTAAATGTTAAGGTGTTTATTCTTGTTTTTGCCTGTTTCAAATCTGACATTTGTTTTGCTGTTATTGTTGTTCTTATTTTAGTAGTTAAAGGTTTCGCGTTGGTCTTGTGCTATCAGGCCCCGGTTGGTCGTGAGTAAAGTCACCCATGTTGCTGATGTCTATGTCTCGGCTATCGAGATTTCCTATTTTACCAGGTGTGGTAAACTGGCAATTTGGCTGCAGCCCAACAGTAATTTATTATTTTCAAGGAAACTTATGCAGATCCTCTTGCGGTCACAAACGTTATAATTTTCGAAATCGACGCTTGAAGACAAAAGGAATTTCCGATTTTTATAAATTCTAGCATTATGTCCATTATTATTATGTGTAGAGTTAGCATCTATTGGAAATGAGGGTTAAAATACCATGGCAACTACCTTGAATAAGGTAAACCTAATTTATTTATTAAGAAAATGTGATAAAAAGAGCTATCTTATGCACATGGCAGTATCTTTTTTTAATAATGTATATACATTTTGATCCACATTACCATCATCTGTATAAATACGTCAATTTGAGAGACTATAGAAGCTAGACATTATATTTGGTGTGTATGCTGTTCATAACTTTGATCTAAATTGTTTTTTAATATTAATCAAATAATAATTTTAAGATATTGAAAAGACAATGCTCTCTATGGTAGCCGGAGAGCAGTATGTAATTCGATTTAAGTATTTTGACGTAATAGAGGCTGATACTGTGACCAGATAAACTCCATTAAAATGCTTTCTTAGTTTATAAAATATGGGATTGTTATTTTATCGCTTAAAACGTTAATTGATGGATACCTCGTCTGTTTAAAAACAAAGATGAAACACCTAGAATAAATTAATTTGTATTATTTTTGAATCGTACAGATTATTTTCATTGAATATTTTACCTAATTATTTTTAAAGTTTCAAACGATAACATAATAATCAATAAAAAAGATTTTTCCATACTTAATTGATATCATGTTTAATAAAGACTAAAAAATTACCAATATATAAACGATTTAATGATAAGGGATTCTCTAAACGAAACATTTATATTATTTATATTTTTTGGATGAGTCCGTCCAATTGAACTCGTTTTTTACACGTGACTGTAACCAGATCGAAGTAAATTTTAGATTCAGTATAAATAACATAAACAATAGAAATAAATAACGGTTGGCACAAATGCTTTAAATTCAATTATTATTTTCTTAATAATTTTAAGCAAATGTTTACTCACCAATATAGCGTCTCGAATATTCTTTTTAATATCATCAATTTTCTGTTTTTTTTCTTGTTCCGAAAATCCATCAACATGCAATATACGCATTTGTTTGACGATAGTTGATTTACCAGACTCACCCGCTCCCAAAAGGAGCAGTCTGTGTGTTGCTCTATAGAGCTGTTTATCCTTCTGCAGTTGCCTTGATATGGCGTCGCTTCTACGCTTTTGACTTTTCGAATCCTCAGAGTTTACATCTGACTGCTTTGAAGTTGGAGAACCAAAACAACCCATTGCTGCCCACGGAGTCCACCAACACGTCGCTCGATTCTCTTGGTTGGCGTCGGGGGACTCTGCACCCCTAGTACTTTCTCCGTTCTGCTCCAGTATAACTGAGTGTACACAATTCTTAATGTTATTCAATTTGTGCAATCCCAGCTAAAAGCTCTTCTTGAAGTTTCCTCGAAAAGGTTTATTCTATACATAAAAATTAAATAAATTTACAATATATTATAATATTATAACAACTTATTTGCTTTATATCAATTTTTTTAAACATTCTTTAATATAAAAACGTTAGGACCATTTATAAGAATAGGCCTTACTAGTTAAAACACACCAAAATACTTAAGGGATCGTCCAACTTATATTTAACGTTGAATCTGCGTGACTGGGGTGATTCAATACATATTACAGACATGTTAGCTTAAGTATTCTATATTGTCATTGATTTTAGATTTTAGACTGATTCATCAATTTGATAAATGCTTTGCGCTCTTGTTGATTAATCAAAGGTATGCACTATTCATCCCTAGTTCAATTTCTATTTTTTTTCGGAAAAATATACAACTAAATAAGAGCGAAATTGAATTGTATCATTGAGAGCTTTCTTGGTTGGGTTAACTAGGTTATATATGGTCGTAAATAAATATATGGTTAAAAACAAATACTAGAAGCTCGAATATTGTGGTTAGCAATATAATCGTTGAAATAAAATCTATGATGCAACATTTATTGATGGGCAAACCAAAGTGCGCGGAAAAGCGTGGGCCGCATGCGTACCGTATAGATCAACTGTTAAGATTTAACGTGACCATCTCGACCAAAAAAAAAGCTTTCGATGCTATCATCCGTCATTGCAGCGGCAAAATTACCAAATCTGCATTATAAATTGCTTCTACCTAACAGTGGCTGCGTTTTTTTTTATTAAATTGAAAATAATATATCACAATGATTATTGAGACAGAAGCCGAATTTACGGACCTTGATTTTTATTATTCTTACTGTTATTTGGAAGGGTTAAAAAATTGGCCGATTTGTTGAGACATGTTCATTAAGGTTGGAATAGATTAAAAAAACTGTCATACTTCATACATAAAATTGTGCTTATACAATACGGAAAAAATTTAAATTACATTAATCTCCGTATACAGCTATGCATACTTATTTTGGCAACTCTATCTCCTATAGCCACAAAGATTGGACAGAAGGAAATACATATGGTTAAATCGATTCGTCTATTCATCGAGAAAAAAAACATACTATAGTTTGTGGAATCAGAGATAATGTTTTTCTGCCTTTTACATAAATTTTTCCAACTTGGACCTAGTTTTAATAGGTTGAAGGTAGACTTTTACGGCCGTTTTTACTATGTGCAAATAAAGTTAAAAATAATTTTGGTTCAGATTACTCTTTCTGGCATTTATAGTAAAGTGTAAGCGATTTTTAATTTTAAATTAATATTCTTATTTTAGAGTTTATTTGACAGATAGCACTCATTAGATCATTTAAATAATAAGAGGCACCTCCAAAACTTGAATTTGTGTATACTTTTTCTTTAAACTAATTCTTACAGACAAAAAGTATTCGTTTTTTTTGTTAGCTTTTTGCGAATCATTCAGCGAATGAAGTTGTTACTTTGAGGTCAGTAATGCTTAGAAGGCGCAATGTAAGATAAAAGCGAATAAAAGTCAACTGAGCGTTTTTTTTTTTTTTTTTTGATTTCTTCTTTATAATTTATTAGCGAAAGTGTCAAACAAAACGGGCCAGCAATACAATACAACTAAACTTAATTATCAAAGCGGCGAAATAAATAAAATACAATATTGTGAAAATAATATATTAAAATAAATTGTAAGGACATGTTTCATTTTATCCTTTGCACAATTTTATTAAACTCATTTCTCCCCATTTTAATAAATTCAGTGTAGGTATGAAAATTTAAAAACTAATAGCGTTATATTCTCACTAGGTTCTTATAAACATATCCTACTGATGTACATTATTACACACAAATGTATAAATGTATGTACATACGTACATAAGTCCTGAAATAAATGAATGATGTTAATCGCGAGAACTCTTTGAAAACTACAGTGTAACAGGTGAAGGAGTGGGCTGAATGGTTTGCGCATACACTGAAAGTACATACATATGTATGTAGGTATATGTATACGCATTTGCATACATGTATGTTCATATATATGTATGTAAATAGATACCAACATCAATTTTGCTTAAAGGCAGACAATATACGCATGGATACACAATAAAATAAAAGATGTATATCTATATATATATATAGGTATATTATTATATATATAATTAATATCTACAATAAATAAAAATATATAGATATACTCTTTATATACATATATTATATATACATATTTATATATTATTATATATGAATATATATATATTTGTACATTTAATATACACATACATATATTTATATATATATGTAAATATATATATACAATACTTTGCAAACATGCCCACATTTATGAGCCCGTATATGTACTTACGGAAATATAGGTATTACTTATTTACATACATACTTCTATATAAATAATGTTCAATAGATATTCGAGGCTTTTGGAAACGCGAACAGAATTTTGTAATCTAATTCGTAGTGCCGTATGACCGAAATATTTCTAGTTGATGTCAAGCAAAAATATAGATACCTTTTAATTTGTATCCATGAATACATAAATACATTTCATAAATATGTACATGTGTATATATACACATTTCTGTGTGTTGTATATATACTAATATGTGTGTATGTACACTGATACTAATATATATTTAAATACCTATGCATGCATGTGTGCAAGTAAATAAAGGAACTTTTTATTCAGATGGATTTTATCTAACATTGTTTTCAGTTCTTAATTTTCAGGATTGAAAGGTCAGACGCGTATCACATATATTTAAAAGCGAACTGTGGAGCCATATATATATACATACATGCTTATGTATCCATGTATACACATCTAATATTCACTACATATTGGTAAAATACCCTTTTCGTTGTTTATAATGTATTAAACATTAAATTCGATTATTCCGTGAATGAAAACTTCATCCATCTATGGATGCAATATCAGGGAAAAATCTACCTTGATTACACATATGTATAATTACAAATGCACTTCATATTATTCACATGCATTAAATAACTAACTCCTATTATTTAAAGGAATTTATTATCTGACTCAATGTTCAACATTAAAATACTATTCTGATTAGAATTTATTTTCAATTACTTAAAACTCACTTTTATGTATTTTTATTTTATGTATCAACCTAGAGATGTACTATTATCGATTATTTCATCGTAAGTATTTCATCGTTTTTCAGTACACTAATAACCATATCAAGGCACTACAGAGGTGTTCCACCAGTATTATATCTTTGGTTATCGAGTGGTGACAGTCAACAGCAGTTCTTTTAAGTAAATAATTAGAACTAATTTTTATTGTATATATCTAAAGCTATTTTTGAAGTCTAGCTGGTTGACAACTTAACGCCCACCACAACAATATACTACGGTAAATGTATATAAATATCCATTTCTGTCAGTAGGTTTTAATTATTTAGTATACAAAAAGAAGATTTTGCTATTCTTCGGTAACAGATGAGGTTACAACTATACCATTTTCAACTATAGCACAAAATAGCCCTCAGAAGTACAAAGTCAACCATATAAATACATAGGCTGCCACTACTGGCCGCATTGAAATAGTCACACGATTAACTTTATATATGGAAAAATATGGATTCACTGAGATCTTTAGGTAAAAGTCACTCGCTAAAATTAATAAAAACCATATCATATTGCACTGAAGGTAATTTATAGCAATCAAATGATTTCGTTAACATATATTCAATGTAAAATTTATGCATTGCAAAAGACAAGTTTTTATTTTAGTAATCTTCTTAAGCATTATTTTCCAACTAATGTTTTTAAAACAAAAATATCCACACAAGTCACTTATCCTAGCGAACAGGAGAGGTTGGAAGGTATCTTTTATAACCATCTTACACTGACGCAGGTATAGCGCCGTAAACAAAAAAAACCGAATCTACGCAGGAAAAGCATGTGCTTAAAAAAAAATTTGACTGTTCAAATTTAAACGCCGCTAGCCGAGTCGGTATCATATTGGCATGAATACCGGCGTTTTTTTTACTTGAAATGTGTCAGCGTTTACTAAATTCGATTAACAAACCCGATAATCACGACAAAAAACACCTGACATTCAAAAATAAATATGAGTGCAGCAACGAGCAAGCTTATGTGTTATTATTTTATTTTTATTTTGAATGATTACTAAAGCCAATAATATTTGTATATATATTTTGGCTAATATTAACAAATACTCCCATAGTCAGTGCGACAAATTCGTTGACGGGCATAGCCTTGCAACCATTTTATTCATTTGGATATGATGCAGAAAGCAACTTAATATTTCAATTTGCTGATAACCAGCTGAGTACTTCAAATACAGCACTTTTTATTTTTATCCGTTTTTTTTAACTTGGTTTTAACTGCAAAATATATTTCCTCTTCATACACATAAATATAAAAGCCTACTATTTAATATATTAAAATATAAATGTTATAATTTTTTTATTGGGTATTAAATATTGCTCTCGGTAGTCAGTATTTTATATAGCTATATTGCTTGTAATTATGAATTATACTGCTTGTTAATAAGGGACTGATTAATTTGTGCAAAAGTATGTAACAGCCGTGCTGCATAGGGTGCCGGCGTGAAACGATCAAAATTTGGAAACAGTCGGACGGATAGGGTCTTATAAAAATTCGAACTAGTACATACTAGTAGTATAAAGGCGATACTATCGGTTGTAGAGAAGACACACGTTGTGTGTCTTAAAATAGGAAAAACGGCTACTAATCATATGGTATGTTAAAAAGAAAATGACGTTATTAGCGACACATAAATTTTGTTGGTGGTATAATATATGATTTTAAGAATTGCTTAGATCAACGATCTAAAGAATAAATAGAAGTATGACGCTACAGCATAGTATTGGTTCTATGAGAGCTCCGATTTATACAACAACATCAATATTAAAATATCAATAGAATATTTGAACAGATACAGCTTAATCCGATAAAAGTTTATTCCATTAGAAACATTAAAGAATTACCAATTTAAATTGAGGAGAAAATCTCAGTTGTTCAAATTTATCTGCATACATGTCTGTATATTGTTGTTTTCTTGAAAAATGCGTACCTATACAGGCCGCACACTTCACTGCCTAGTACTTAGCGTCTATATTTATCTAATTTCAGAGATTAGTAATTTCAGTGGCAGTCCTTTGCAAGGTGGCCGTGTGATCCGCACTGCCATCACAAAGTGGATCATTCTACCTGGCTGCTATACCGCCTCGCTAGGTGATCGAATTCAAGGAACCTAAAGCACTTGGGGATGGGTACACGCTTCTGAAGTGTAGAGTAAACCTAACCCAGCCTTAGCCTATATACTCACATGACTTTCTTTTGTTAGCAGCTTCTGCTGTCATCTTTATAGAAGCTGCCTGAGCATAACTACATGCAGTACAAAGGTATATATCATCCTGTACTATATCTTATATTTGCAGCTGCTTTCTAAAAGCTTCGGAAGTATACTCCAAAGTAGTGATCTCATCTAAATTTTTACATTCGACTGTCACCGTATGCGAAACACAAACTGGTGCGTTGTGTGTCTGGGTTCTAAAATTATATGTACGCTATCCTGCTCTACATTTTCTCTCGGCTTGCATGCGAGCTGGTTTACTTTTCATACATGTTGGTAATACAAAACATTTATTAAATGCACTTACTCGTATAATACATATTTTATTAATGGGATGGACTATATATATTGCATATACGTTTGTTTATTATTGCTTTAATATCACAAATCGAAATTGCACAATCGAATGCGACTTCACCATAGTTATCCATGCAGTAGACAAAGTGATATTTAGTAAAGCGGGAAGTTCCCGCCAATGCTAGGAGCTTTACGTAAGTTGAGTAAAATACCGAACCGGTCCAAAAAAGAAAACGCCGCAGATAGAGACTTAACCTTTATTAAGGCAGCAGCAACAATAATATCCGGTCCAATGCCTTGGAAATAAATAGCTTACCAATAGTCCCGATCGTTTTCGATCACTTCCCATGACCGCTAACTTGGGCGGGAACATTTAAAGTTCCGGCAACTCGTATAATTGTCCGATTCTGCTATTCGAGCGTCCTTGCCGAGATTTTCCGTACAAGATTCTTGGTGGTAGACTATTCTAGTCATCTACTTTCTGGGCAGACTACTTACAACTGGTGGCGAATAATGTTCGCCGGTCCAAGCTATTATCGATTGCCGTATGGTGAAGTTGGCGGAAGACCCACAATATCGACAGCCATCCGTTCAAATGAGCGGTGATGCAGCAGGGTTGTAGGCGAACGACTGTGCGGCGATTGGGTCCATTCTTGGCATAACAGTTTTGACACAAGGTGCAACAGATAACTAAATCCACAATTTGCCCCACCCAATAGTACCGCTGTTTCAATTTATTCAACGTTTTACTAACTCCGAAATATCCACCAGCAGAGGTGCTAATCATACTGCGTGTAATTTTCTTCTGTATTTTACACGGCTTTACTTTCCTCGTTTTGTATTTTTAATACGAATATGTCTCGGGATCAGATCGTGGCTGTGGGTGGTAAAACCACCACAACCTTTTTTGGGGTTGGCAATAATTTTATCAGAGTATCGACCCAAAAGACCTGCACATTTGGCATACATGATATTATCACACAGTCAGCAATGAGCAAACGGCGGCTGAGCAGAATCATTCGCCCGTTTTATATTGCAAGTTTTTTTGCAGCACGACATTTCTCCGACTGGGTATGTCTTAAGAAAGGCAACAACAAAACAAAAGGAGTGTAGAAGAATAGCAAGTATCACTCAAATGTAGTGCACAACAAAAACTAAAAGGCAAATCAAAGGCTTGTCAGAGATAGAACAACAACAAAGCATTGACGCACGAATAGTTAAACAAGAGACCGAGCATTGTAATAAGAAGCTAGTGAGAGCAAAACACTAACAACAAAAACTTCACTAAAACCACGAACGAAAGATTTCTGTAAATATCAGCGCTCCCGACTTAACAATTGTAAGAGCGAGCGCCTACATTGTTTGGTTAAGCTATTGCGATAAAAATAAACAAAAATGTAAAACTAAAAAGCTACGTAAATTCACAATAGATTTAACTATTGTATACACAACAGTTACCAACCTTTATACAAAAATCACAAATATTAACTATGAAAAATAGTTCAAAGGCGCAAAAAAATCACAAATATTTAAATTAGGCACATAGGAATAAAAAAACACGTCCATACACAACGAGCTCTCAAATGATGCTTTTGACGCTCCAAGGTGGCAGACGCATTGGCCAGGCCAAAGTCATTTAATTTGTATCCTTTAGGGTGCCATCATTGACACGCCACTAATACACACATAACCGTGTGGAAATATTGTTTTTACGGACCAATACGACGGGCGGTGGCCATGGGATTGTGGACGGGCGGATTGGCGTTGCTAGATCGTCGTTGCTACTTTGTAACTTTGTTTTTATTTCTGAATTAAATTTGGCAATAGCTAAACTTTTGTGGTTGGACATTGATAGGGATATATTACGTTTAAATTCATTTCGTTTGTTAATAGTTATTGATGGTTGGGTGAAGTAGATTGAGTGGGTGAAGGTTATATTGGGGGGAAGTAGTGTGTGGTGTGGAGAGGGAGTTGGTTATGTGTCTTGATTCTAGGGGAGGTCGAGCGGATGTTTTCTTTGAAGCCGTCTTTTAGTTGTGCTGTTGTTAGCCAGGTTATTAGGGTGATTTTGGAGTTGCCTGATGTCCAGGTCGCTGCTTCGTGCGACCAAAAATGGAGAAGAGCAGCACGCCGAAGATCTGTTGAAACTTCTGACACCACCCCTAACAGCCGCCCTTCGTGGACCTAGTCCATTCCGGAGCAACCCAACTATCGATACGCTACTAGTAAAACGCGAAGAGGTTATTTGAAGTTACCTTAATTTCATCGAGAAGGAGGTTCAACAAAGTCGAAGTATATCGTGTAAGCCTGGAACAACTTCCCCGGGTAATGGCTGGATTACTATATGGAAAGGCCGAGATTTGGTACAGGGCTTTCAACATGCAGATATTAAACTGGCTTACCTTCAAAAAGCAGTTCCTGAGGTTTTTCCTACCGCCACGTTACTTTCAGCGACTACAGGGAACCATTCGTAATCGACACCAACGCCCTGTGGAACCGTTTCAGGATTACCTTGTGGATCTACGATTAATGCAACGAGCCAAGTATGCCCAAGAACGGTAGTTAGACAGAATTTACGAGAACTTTCTGCTTGAATATGAACTCTGACAACTGATCCGCAGTCTCAGACGACTAGAGAACTGTACACCACCCACCGAGAAGAGATGTTGGCCTCCCTACTAGAACCCCCAAAATACGAATCAAGGTCAACAATCACACAACGGCCAACAGAGGTCACCAATCGGATAGTAACTGACTGCCCCTTAGATGCACGAAGCGCTTGTCGGAACTGTGGAGGGCCAGGACACCTCACCAGGGAACGCCCCAACAACAGGGTACTCTTCTGCTGGGAGTTTGGGTGACGCGGTACCCGTACCATCGAATGCTGCCATCCTGGCGGGTCGGATCGCCGCCCTCGTATATATAGGTCAGCATCAAAATTATTCGTCAGCGAAGAAGTTGCCAGACAAGTAAAAATCCCTTAGAATGATCGTCAGATATGATCGCGGATCGGCAAGGGTGTTGACTTGGGCCATCATGACTCGAGTGCTACAGGATAGGAAAGATAAAAGCGGTTGGTCCCCCTACATACTTGTATTCGATTTCCCTGTGCGGGATTCAAGCCGAGGTGAGATGCGGAAGGGCATGCTTGAAATTGTATAATCGCCCACCCGGAGCCCCAAAATGACTTCAACGAGAGGACAACAGCAACAACGGCCACGAAGTCAACCACGATCCTGGCAGCAGCAAACAAAAATAATTGGAGCAAATGGGTGACTCAAGCATATCCAAAGGAAAAAACCCCTTCCGAAAACGTCCATGGGTAATAGTCCGCATCACTACCAGGCGACGACCACCAACGATACTCGAAGAATACGAGGACAAAGCAACCATAGCCTACCTAGCCGTAAGAACCACAGGTGCAACAGAATCCGCTGATCCAGTAGAACCACAGCAAACTTCCCCACATGAGCCCGACGTCGCGGAGTTTATAGAAGGGGAACTAGCCCTGTTTGAGGGGCTATCTGGGGTATCACATATAATAGAGCACGTTATCATTATTAAAGACGACAAGCCTGTGAAGCAACGATACTACCCAAAGATCACGGCTTTGCAAAAAATCATCAACGATCAGGTAGACGAACAACTACGTAATGGACAGATAGACCCAAGGGTCCGCATAGCGCGCTAATCGTTCTAGTTGGAAAAAAGACCGGGGAAATCAGCATATGTATCGACCATAGGCAGTTTAACGTACGATCAGTATCAGACGCATACCCACTATCCCGGATCAGTCAAATCCTAGAACGGCTCAAAAATGCGCAATGTACCATTTGCATCAGCAAACCGAAAGTATACGGCGTTCACAGTGCCAGGGCGGGGACTCTTCTACTGGAAGAAGCATGCGCTTCGGGTTACACTCAGATCCAGCCACTTACCAACGAGCACTGGATAGCGTCATTAGACCGGAGATGGTACCCAATGCGTTCGCATATCTAGATGATAACATTGTCTTTAGCCCTACTTTGAAAACCCACGTCGAACACTTATGTGTTCGGCATATGTTTGACACATTATGAGCCGTCTGGAATTCATGTATGGACATGCTGAACTGCTTATTTGGAACCAATTGGAAAAGGTAGTAGAAATGTCACCGATTGCGGAAAACAGTTTGGAAAAAACTGTATTGCTACTAAATATGGTAATATTCTTGGCAAATACAAACGCTGCACAGCATCTAAATAATCCAGTATTATTGAGCGATATAGTAAGAAAACTCCAATCAGAACTAATCCAATCAGAATCTATAAAGGACAACCTGACTTGAACCCCAGTTCCGCATGTGCCGGCTTCAAGGCATGGTTCTCATTAGTAACCCACACCAGTGGCTATGGAATTGGGACCGTACTCAGCCAACACAGTCACACAGGTGAACAGGTGATCGCAAACGCCAGCAAACGCCTACTCCCAGCTAAGTAGAACTACTCAGCTACGGCAAACGAATGGCTGGCCATCGAATGGGCTATCCGAAACTCAGGTGTTGCTTGGAAGGATATCACTTCGACGTAATCACCCATCATCAATCTTTAAAGTGGCTCAATTCCATTGACAGCCCCACAGGGCGCATAGCTCGCTGGGCACTGGAACTTGACCTGTATCCCTTCGATATCCATTATCGAAAAGGGAGTCAGGGTCTGTCACGCCAGCCCATAGATACTCTACAACGCACAGTTTAAAAACCACCGACATGCCCCCGGCTACAACTGTTGTTAAATGAATCCGGGAGAATTTCGATGCGTCATTCGAGTTCAAGCATGTTCAAGCATGGCCAAATCTGCAGACACCTGGGGCACCGACCAGAAGAATCTACCCTGGAAGCGTTGTGTCGCGAACGAGGATACGTGACGAGTCCTAGAAGAATGTCATAGCCACCGCAGAAAAGGATACCTGGAGATTCGTAAAACAAACACCCGGGTATCCCAGGGGTACTATTGGCCAGGACTTTATCGTGACGTCACACGGTACGCCAACCAGTGTGACCAATTCCAGAGATTTAAAGGTTTTTTAATAAAACCAGCGGGCAGATGCACACTCGCCAGCCTCAGGGACCTTTTGATATCGTATGCGCCGACTTCATGGACCCGTTACCTCGATCGTAACATGAAAACAGTACCCTTCTGGTGTTTTTCAACGCTTTTCCACTTGGGTGGAGCTAATGCCACTAAGGAAGCCCATCACATTACACCTCATTAATCAAGAAAGCTCTTTGGATGAACTACTACCAGAGTTAAGAGTAGGCCTTTAGACACCAAACTTAGCCCACCGTTGTTAATATACGAAAGGGAACCTCGACTATCTGGGGCACTCTACGAAGCGGTCAATCCAGGGTTGGGCGAGAATCGGGAAGACCCAAATTCAAAGGCCACAAGACTGAAGGAATTCTACCAGATAGTACCTGCGAACACACAACGTGCATCACAGGAACCGAAACGACGCTATGATCTCCAGAGACGAATACGGAAACCCACCTTAGTAATAGTATGACAACACCATCTATCCAAAGCAGTAAATAGTTTTGCCGCAATGTACGATGGGCCATACAAGGTGGCCAAGTTTATTTCTCGAACAATCGTAAGGCTCCAAAAAGTGCCAGGAAAGCAACGGAAAACAGCTAGCATCGTTGATCTCAAGGAGTATCAAGAAAGGACCCCCGATGACCCGTAATTGTGCGCCACCTACTTACGTTACAAGGACAAAGAAGCAGAGAAGGATGACAAAACGAGCCGCAATCTAAAGGCCGCAAATTAGTTCAAGGGCGCCCCCAAAACGGCCCCACCCCAAAAGGAAGCTCTAAGCGAATGCCACACTGAGATGACCAGCATCACTATGACCCTCGAGTAAGCTACAACCATACCAGGGTGTCTGCACAGTACAGGATACTTGTCTTATTAGTACCGTAAGCTATAGGATAAGGTATAGTACCAAAATTGTAACCGCACCAAGAACTATAAGTCAAAGGAACGAACGAGATAGGGAAGTACCACCCAAGTCATAATTATCATAGGGAGAGTACATCATGTCACACTCCGGAGAGTACCAACGCCACGAAGAGGAGACAGGGGAGGCCGCACTAGGACATGTTCATGTGCTTAGAGACGAGACTGAGAACTGTGCTACTTCCAGTGTGTAGAGTGTGAAGACGACCTCTTCCCTGGATTTGATGACGTCATGCCGGAGGGACGTTCAGTGAGGACGAGGGTGCAGACTAGGAGCTGCAAGCCACCCTCCACTCCGAGAGGTCACTCAACGAAGAGTACTAGGAAGTGCGCCTTGCAACCCCGAGACCGCCCGAAAGGCCAAATAGTCAGGATAGTCCCAGCCGCCACCATCTTGTAGCAAGCGTCATGGAAAAAGAGCTATGGGAGCCTGTTCCAGCCGCCATCATTCATAACTTCCGCCGAAAGCTCGCCAACACTCCCCGGTGGACTGGACGGGTGGTACGGCAACATGGCCGTGGTGACCATCACTAAAGCAAGGAAAGTCACGTGTAGTGCAATTATTTTATTTTTGAATTTAACCGAATTAAATTGTAGCAACTATGAAGCTCTACCATAATTAGACTTGCATATTAACTGGTAGAAATAAGACCAAAATAAATCGATTAATTTAAATTTTGAAAAATCGTGCATAAACTGGCAGGCGCAACACAATTTAATAAACTTACTTACTTAATTATGATATAAATATCTATTAACGTGTATAAATGGGGGCATGGCACGCAACATTTTTATTAAATATAAAAACAAACGCAAGTTTAATTAAAATTCACAAGCATTTTAAGTCAATTGCAAACGATATACATGTACAAACAAGCGACATATAAGATATAGTCGTCTCACTGACACAAATAGAGATTACTGGATCTAAATGAATTTTCGTAGCGGAAAAAGCTTGAATAAGGATACAACATTGAAGCCAATTAAAAGAAGTAATTAAATTCGGTCGAAGAGATAGCGGCACTCAGCTGTGATGAGGACCAAACAATGCTAAGAAATAAAAATCATCATCCAAATTTAACAACTATGGAAAGTTTAATAAACAAAATGATGGAACAAATGGCTATACAAGTAGCATCTCTGAAAGAATCAGATGAGATCAAGACGACGCACATGGTTCCCATGCCCCACTGGGTGGCACTAATGGATTTAGCGCGGACAGCGCACTTGGATAAGGAACCGCAATCAATACAAACTTCGTGGTGGTCTCAAGGCTGGACTGCCATTGGCAAACGGAACACAACATCATGAAGTTGCACACGAGACAGGGGCTACAAACACTGGCGAGATGAAGAACTCTGAGACAACTAGATGCGTTAATTTTAATACTAATATGGTACAGGGTGAGTCAGATTTTGGAGCCACAGAGCTGCAGAGTTGTAACGCATATGGTAGAAGTAAATATTTTAACACAAATTCAAATCTTAATAGTAATGTTAATAGTACACAACGACATTGGAGGCCAGTCAAATAGTTGACGTGCCTATATTTAATGGCCAAGCTGAGGATTGGCCCGTCTTTAGCACTATGTATAGGGTAACTTCTGCGGCCTTTGGCCTAACCTATAAAATTTGTTGCAGGTATGCTGATCAAGCCGGCATATGTTTGACACATTATGAGCCGTCTGGAATTCATGTATGGACATGCTGAACTGCTTATTCGGAACCAATTGGAAAAGGTAGTAGAAATGTCACCGATTGTGGAAAACAGTTTGGAAAAAATTGTATTGCTTGCTACGAAAGCTACTAAATATGGTAATATTCTTGGCAAATACAAACGCTGCACAGCATCTAAATAATCCAGTATTACAGATACAGTAAGTAAACTCCAATCAGAACTAAAACCGATTGGGCAAAATATGCGTCCACTATTCATCCATACCCAGACCTGAAGATTTTTGCTGATTGGATCAAGCAAATGGCTATGGATATCACTAGAGCTTTATTGGCAACGCCATTTAGAAAACAACTTGGTAAAAGTGATCAACGCAACAATCAGAAGATACTGATGCAAACCAGTACTAACGCTTCAGAAGTGATAGTACAAAATATATGCTTTCACTGCAAAGGACACCACACACTGGACAAGTGTGAGCTATTTATGAAGGCTAAAATCGAGGACAGACGGGCATTGGTGAGAAAATCATACCTATGTTCTGGATTCTTGCACCGTGGGCATAGGTTGGGGTCCTGTTAGAAGAAGTGACAGTGTGAAATAAACGACTGTAATTTATATCATTATAAATGAGAGCTTGTTGTGTACGGACGCGTTTTTTTTTTATTGCTCTGTGCCTAATTTCAATATTCTTGATATTTTTGCGCCTTTTTACTATTTTTATAGTTAATACTTGTGATTTCTTAAATAAAGGTTGGTAATTGTTTGTGTCTTGTTTAATCTGCTGTGCAATTACGTAGCTTTTTGGTTTTACATTTTTGTTATTTCTAGTGAAATTACTTTGTCAAATAATTTTGGCGCTAGCCCTTACATTTGCTTGTGTGGGTGTTTGTATTGTTTTGATTGCGTTGTTCGCTTTACTGTGGACTGCGCTCTGACCGTTTGTTGTTGTTGCTGTCTCGCTCTTTTGGTTAGGCCGTGAGCGCTGATATTTACAGCAATATTTCCTTTGTCGCTTTAATGAAGTGTTTGTTTTTGCCTTTTAGTTTTTGCTGTGCGCTTAATTTGAGCGACACTCGCTGTTATTTTATTTTACACTCCTTTTGTTTTGTTTTGTAGTTGCCTTTTTTAACAAATACCCCAGAATAATGTTGTGCTGCAAGAAAAGTTGTAAAATAAAATGCGCGGATGATTCTGCTCAGCCGCCGTTTGTTCATTGCTAGTTGTGTGAAAATGTCATGTATGCCAAATGTGCAGGTCTTTCGGGTCGAGACTCCGATAGATCATCCATCCATGCCATCCCCAAAAAAGGTTATGGTGATTTTAGTTGGTCTTGCCCTACTTGCATTAAACTTCAATTTGATTTCTCACGTATGTATAACATGGTGAGAAATCAATTCTTAAAATTAAATGTTGTTGCTAATACCCTTCTAAGCGATTTTGACTCAAGCTCAGAATTGCTTGGTCAATTTAACTTTAAGTCCACATCCCAATGTCTGCCCCAATTTTTAAACGTTCCGTCTGGGGTGAATTCGTCAGCACATTTGCCCTCAACTTCGTTGGCAACTCCTTGTCGTCAAGACGTTTCGCCAATTCTATCTCTTTTACCATCACCCGGCATTATAAACATCGATTTTCTCCTGCGCCTACTCTAGTTGGCGCTCCTATATCTCCGGTTGTAGAACCAACTCTTATTCCAGAGCCGTCTACTCGAGTAGTAAACACTCGAATACATTCCCGCGAGGCCTAATATAAATAGTGGCATTAATACTCCATTAATACCAACTTTATCAGATGTTGTCCCTCGCAAGCAAGTATTCGTATCTAGGTTATCCTCAGATACTACTTGGCGTTGTGCCTATATTGCTAGCAAGTCTTTTGCCAGTGTGTCGGTCACAAAATTTAACTTTGCCACGCCTCGGAAAATAGCATCTTTTAAGATTAGCGTCCCACATGACTCGTTCTCAACCATATGTGATCCAAAATTGTTGGCCACCTCATATGATGACATGAGTTTACGCCCAAACGGCGAACTGTGCCATCTATTGCACTTCCCCAGCGCCGCGGGCTGTATCAAAAAACTAGGTTCGTGTCCCGTTTCTTTCTTCATTGATTACCAGAATGTTAGAGGCCTCTTAACGAAGCTTAAAAATCTTTATTTTACTAGCTTTTCCCTTAATTTTGACATTATCGCTTTATCAGAGACTTGGTTAACTCCTAGCATATCTGATAGCGAAATTATGCCAAATCGATACTCTATATTTAGACATGATCGACAGATAAGTCGTGGAGGTGGCGTGCTAATCGCCGTCCAAACGACATTTCAGTCTGATCGTATCTCTTTTAATATTCCTTCAAATGTTAAATTGTTGCTGTTTAGCTAACATCTTCAACACAATCTACTTGACATTGTTTGCTCCTACATTCCCCCATCGTCTGATTTACATGTTTATATGCAACATATTACATGTATAAAAGAAGTGTCTCTTCTAGTGAAGGATACTGATATTTTCATTGTACTCGGTGATTTCAATTTACCAACATCCCATGGACTTATTCCAATAACCTAAATTATCTTGTGCCCTCCAGTAATCATGAGTTTTTAGATTGCATTCCTGATTTTTCAATATTTCAGATGAACCCAATTAAAAATCATCTGAGTAGGATTCTGGACCTTATTTTTATTAATGACCATTTAAACTCATGCGTCTATAGAACTTCTCCGCTTACTGTCCCCGAAGATCCTCATCATCCATCTATTGAGATTTGTATCTCACTTCTTGTTCCTTATTCACTACCTCATCAGCAAGTAACACGTCGTTGCTTTCGTAGGGGTAATTACTCCCTACTTAATGATCTTGTTCTTGCAACTGACTGGTCTTTTCTTAATAGAGTCATTGATATTGATATTGCCCTTGGCACTTTTTATGACATATTAAACTCACTCTTGGACGTTTGTATCCCTAACTTCATCCCGTCGTTAAATCTGTCAAAGCCCCCTTTGTTTTCTCGCAGACTTTCGTACTTAAAAAATGTTAGGTCTAAACACTTTAAAAAGTACAAGAAAACTGGCTCTAGTGTTGATTGGTACAAATATTCTGATGCCAAGTCATACTTTACCCTCCTATACTTTGTATGTTGCGAGAATTATCTTGCTCGTTGTAAAATATAGTTTTCGCGCGATTCTAAGCAGTTTTTTAATTTTGTAAATTTGAAAAGAAAATCTTAAATTTTACCTTCTTCTTTTTTTCTAGGGCTCGAGAAAGCTAACAACGATTCTGCTACAGTTGATCTCTTCGGTAACTTTTTCCAATCTACTTACTCGCCTATGTCCTCCTTCAATTCATCTTATCCCTATAATATTCCTGCCTCCAACTTTATCTTCACTCCTACTATATCTTATGACTCTCTAACCTCTTATATTAATTCTTTAAAAGCTTCTTTCTCTCCTGGGCCTGACAACATTCCTAGTTGTGTCCTTAAGGAGTGCTGCTCTTCTCTTGCTGAACCGTTGCTTAAGCTCTTTACTCTATCTCTTAAATCCACTAGGTTCCCTGTTCGTTGGAAAGATTCATATCTAATCCCACTCCATAAGAAAGGTAGGAAGTCTGACATTTCAAACTACGGACACATCGCAAAGCTATCTGCAATTCCTAAATTGTCTGAAAAGATTCTTGTTTCTACTTTACAGCATTGCTGTAAATCAATTATATCCCCTGCCCAACATGGCTTTGTACAAGGTCGTTCCACTGTGACCAATTTACTGGAATGGTAAATGATGAATTTTTAAAAAAAATTCAATCCGATGTTATTTACACGGAGTTTAGTAAAGCTTTTGACTCTGTCAATCATAATCTTCTTATCTCTAAACTCGATTGCATAGGTTTCCCACCCTCCTTATTATATTGGATTTCCTCGTATTTGAAAGATAGAACCCAAATAGTGTTACTGAGGGCTTCTACTTCGAGGCCAATAACTATTCCTCGTCGTTGTACTAGGAACTATAACCCATTATCCCTTCCTACATGCACAACAAATTACGTATTACACAGCTCTTTCCACGTTTTATGTGTTAATTATAAAAATCTACACAACGTGATCTCTTTTTCTAGTAGAAAGAATTAACATCCTTTCTAGCTACATTTCTTCAATTTATCTTACTTCCCTTTATTTCTTCATTATACTGCAACTTTTATATACTATTACTTCTAATAGTATATTAATTAGTAACAGTGTAAGCCGTATTTACTAATTATCTTATACTTAATATACTATGCTTCTATGTACTATTTCTCCTAATAGTATATATGTAAGTAAAATAATAATAATAATAAAATAATAATAATAATAATAATAATAAATAAATAAATAAATAAATAAATAAATAAATAAATAAATAAATAAATAAATAAGTAAATAAATAAATAAATAAATAAATAAATAAATAAATAAATAAATAAATAAATAAATAAATAAGTAAATAAATAAATAAATAAATAAATAAATAAATAAATAAATAACTAAATAACTAAATAACTAAATAACTAAATAACTAAATAACTAAATAAATAAATAAATAAATAAATAAATAAATAAATAAAAAAATAAATAAATAATTTACAAGCTCAGCAAAGGTTAATACTACGAGTATAAATGCGG